>VZRW01000194.1:54690-91403 GCA_013398125.1 Aegotheles bennettii
CTTTTTGCTCCTTGATACCAAATAACCATGTTTTATTTTCTAATTTGAACTAAAAAAAAAAATAAAAAATTTTCAAACCATTTCCTTATCTAGAAAAATCATCACAGTTCTGCTTGGATCCATTCAAATATGCACACACGTACACACACAGAAATATTTGTATAAACAACTCATCTCCCAAACAACTGTAATTTCTGATTTTGGGATGTCACATTTATCTTTCAGCTCTGTTTCCTCACCCATCCTTTGTCAGTTTTGTCACAATTTTCTACAACACATACCACAACTAAGTGTTTGAAATGTCCCTGAAATGACAAACATTAATTTCAGTCATTGCCTTATGGAGTTACTATTAAACAAATATATTGTGAGTATTGAACACATTGTAAAACAGTCTAGTAGAACTTTTTGGTTCCATACCAAAGACTAAAGTTTCATTTTCAAAATCTTCAGGAACTGCAGCGAATCTCTTCCAAATGTCACCTGTCTCTCTGTCCATTGACTATAGAAGGAATGTCAGGTAACTACAGTCTGACTTCAGATAACTCATCTAAGTGTTCAAAATTAGTTGAGATGAAATAATGTTTAAATATCCTAGATAAGCCTCTGAAGGAATAAGTGTCCTTCCCAGCCACTTTGCTGGATCTTTACTCACCACCTCCAGTTTTACTGTACTAAAGGAATAACTGTCTTGTAATCTCTTCTATGCTGCATTACTGAAAAGACACGAGGGTTGAAATGCTAGATGTTAAGCAATGATTTATATGTGCCATGAATTAGCAAAAAATAAAAAAAACAACAAGCAACCCCAGTGAGATAAACTTGAAGTTAAAGGAATTAGTTTCAGAGGAAGGCTGTTATTGCCCCCGTTAGCAGCTAAAAATTCACATGCAGACACATCTTAAGTAATGTGTTAAGCTGTCTGTCCAAAAAGTAATTTAAGTGCTGTCAAGGCAAACAAGAATATGCTCACAAATTCAAGAGCAATATATGTGCAATTTGCACAACATCAATTTCTTTGGTTGTTTTTTGGATGGAGCCATCGCCATCAATTAAGTTAGTGACTCTTTGATTCAAATTACTTTTTGACACATAGTGGACGGAATAGCTCACTAGAGCATTATTTTTCCCATTGTTCCCTAGGCAGCCATAGAGTAAATGCAAACAGGTGGAAGTGTGGAACATCACTGCTGCTGAATCACATAACTGACCAACTAGGAGGAATCAACATAATAAATATAAATATTATTTTGAGATGGGAAACAGTGGAAATAGATATTTACACCCTCCCTGTTGTTCAGCATTTGACGTAACAGCACAGTCTGCCAAAGCAAGTTTAATAAAAACACTGAGCCAGATTCTCAGATGGTGAAATATGCTATAACTCCACAATGTACCCAGAAGATCAAGCCAATATTGGAACCAGAGCACAGAACCACAAGTCTGGAATAATGTATTCCAAGGTGCAAAATTCATCTGCATGAAGTCCACGGTTCTTCCACTGTTGATGAGTAGTAACACAAGAGCAAATGGGCAAACATGAGTCATGAGATGAGAATCAGATGACAGTTTCTATTCAGTTATGTCACAGTGTAGACTTACCATTAGCATAATATTGAATTAGTTCTTAAAAATAGGGTCTCACAAATGAAACAGAGCACAAACAACAGTAACTTGTAGTAGGAATGTATTGGTAACTAGTCACTCTTCTGTTGGTGCCATGCCCTGTAATCCTACTGCAGCTTTGGGTCACAGGGGTTTTGTGAGGATGCAATATATTAGGATTTCACCTTGAGTCAACCCTAGTTCTGTGACTCTGTTTCCTCCTTGTTCCTCAGTCTAACACAGACTCATCATTACAGAGGAGTGGGGGTGGTTTCCTGCACCTTATACAGCTCTGTACATACAGTCAGAGACTATTGTGTTATTAGTAACATACATATAGAAGAAAAATGCTATTCTGACACAAAAGATACTGAATGTTGTGTTAAAGTCTAATAAACTGTTAAATAACCATTTAAAGTGAGGTGGGAGGCAACTGGTCTTGCCACAAGTCTGTACCTCAGTCTGATTCTCTGCTGCTGATTTTTATACAGCTGAGGTACAGGGCAATGACCGGAATCATCTCATTGCCTGGAAATGCATTGGCTTGGGAAGTGCTGACACCACCGTTATCAAAGCCTTGTGCGCGGTAGAAGGTTATGATGTTCATGCAAGGGCTTTCATGCTCTCATTTAAGCTTAACTGCTTGCAGAGGAGAATGTCCATTTATAGAGGTCCTTTGGGGCTGCTAGCTGGTCTGTTTGGCACGAATGACTGACACACCACAAAACAGTAGTGATGATATGCACTATAGAGAAGCTAACAATGACTGATTAAAGTAATGCAAGAGGAAAGACACCATGCCTGAAGAGACAAATGATAGAATCAGCTTGACTACCACTATGAAGATAACTGAAATAAGAACAAATGTTGGCAATGGATTATGTAAGTCACTAGTAGCATCTAGATTTCAAAAAAAAAATATGAAGAAAAAATAAAATATGAATAATTTTATTACATATGCCGGTTCATTTTATTTTTCTATCTCTATCTTCCTATTCCCACAACTGAATATTCATTACAGATAAATCTCAGTCCTTTTGCTAATGATTGGACAATACTTGTAGGGTCAGAGAGGAACAGTATGCTCATCATCTCTGAACTCTGTACACCTCTTTTATAAATTGCACTTAGCAGCAAGTGCAAACAGAAGTTGTTCTGGACTTAGTCTCAGATAGTAAGCCAAAGTATGACATATACGACCGAAATAGTTGAGTAACTAAGGTATACTTTAGTGATCATAATATATTCAGTTATGAAATATTCCTTCAGGTATATGTGAAAATAGAATCTCAGAAGTTAATACAACTTTTTCTCCCCCCTTTTTTAAGGTTAGTTTAGAGAATCTAATATATGGAATAATTTGCAGGAAGTGAAATGATATCAACAGCGGTGCAGAAAATCTACCATTATGAAGAGAAAAAAAGGTATGAAGTTCTATATCTAATTGGCAGATATAGAGGATGGATACCAACTATATTCATCCCAGTAAAAAGTATCAAAAATAGAATGATGGAGACAAGGATGTGGTTAAGCAAAGATAATAAGGAGAAGCAGAATGCATTTGAAAAGTTCAAAGGATATGTTAAGTGGGAGGAATGGGCAGATTATAAGGGTAGATAAAGCAAGTAAGAAATAATTGGAGTGAAAATGAACACCGAACATGAAACAGGCCAAGACATCTCAGCCCCACAGGGTTTTGAGATATTTACACAATAGGCAACTGGGAAAAAGGATAGACTTTGTAATCGTGATAATGAACTAAGTTTTATATGATGTGTCAGCACCATAAAACATTCTGCTCCTCATTCCAGTGCCTTATTCAAAGCCTGCTGGATTTGGTGGCAGTCTTTCAGTAGCTCTTGGATGATTAGGTCAAGTCCTATTAAAAATATATATCAGGTGGGTTGAACATTCATAACCTAGAAATTCAGCTCAAATCCTTAGCAGGCATTAAATAACTAAGACCATTCCGGTCCATGGTCTCTGAAATGTCTTTGAAAATTCTATCAGTTTGTTTTTAAAACAGGTTTAACCTCCATACAAATATTTTTATAATATATATTAAAATTTAATATTGTAACAAATGAAAAATAAAAAAAAATAAAGAAACTCAGACTAATAAAATTCTTAATAAACTTACAATAAGTTGAAGAAAGTCAAGAACACCTACTGTAAAATAAAATAAAAAAATAAAATATTAAAAATTATGGACCATAAAAGGGTAAATTAAATATTTTCTATTTTTATGTCACTTTTAAAACCCTGGAACTCTTTGGGGAACAAAAAAAGTGTTTAAGAAGACTTTTATAAATGTAAAAATTGTCATATATTTTCAATGGGATAGCTGCAAAAAGATAGATCATGTCCAGCAATGATAGTCACCTGGCAAAATTGTTTGACCAGATCTTTCCCTTGATGTGTCTGTCCACTGAAATGAATGATCAAACCATGAGCAGAGCAGCAGTTTTTCAGTGTTGAGCATGGAAAGTGAATAGAGGCAGGCATTCAGAACATGTCAAAGCAGGACAACTCAATTATGTTCATTCTTTGTTCTGTTAAAAACCACTCCTCAATTCAGGTGCAACAAATACAGTAATTGCTTCAGTCCTTAGGCTATATATAAACATCCCTTTTTGTCAACAATTCTTAAAAAAAAAATAAACATAGAGAGAACATGAGGGAAAGCACCATGATTTGACAAAGCCTGCCTCAATCTAGTCAGTAAACTACAGAAAAGACAAAAATAGATTGGGTTTTTTATGGTCCTGTACAGTAGCATGTCCACCAAGCCCTAGGATATGAATTTGCATTACAAGAGGTTCGTATTTAAAGATGTGAATGTTTAAACAAATGTTATCCATATGAGATATAACGAATAGCAAAGCCATTCTGAGGATGCATTCTTTGTATAAAGTGATGCCCTCAAGAAGTAAAGGAATAGTTCAAAACATTTCAGACACATTTTTTCTTTGCAGAAGTTATCAACAAGAAAAACAGAAGAAATTACAAAGGAAGGTTATGTGTTGTGAAAAGAACATCGTAAAGAAATCAGAGGCAGAAGCAAGTTAGTGTTAGCATTAGAACTTGTGAAGAAGTTTCTGTCAGAGCCATGTTTTCCAAAAATACATATTTTGACAATGTTCTATATCAGTGTCCAGCTGTGTGTACACACAGATATATGTGTTTTAATTGTTCATTGTCCCCATTTGGAAGGATCTATTTTTCAGGCTAAGAACAAACTATTTTGAGACAGAAACAGTGGAATGTACAGACAGGACTGTAGGTGTTGGAAGAAGATTTAACAGTTGGTTCAAGAGAAAACTGTACTATTTGGTCTAGTTAAATTGGTCTTAACTATAACTTGCATAGCCCTGATGTTTCCTACTGACAAATCGGAGAACTGAATAACCAGTAACAAATGCGTTAATTTTTAAATGTTGAAGTGTTGCTTCATGGGGATTGTAGTTCAGGTGCAGCTGGATTTCTTTTGATTTTTGGCTTTGTGGTGTTTTAACTGCAATGATACAATTCCATTCATTTGTTCCAAAAGGAAAGAGGTAGATGGTGGATTGTGGTTAGAGCAAAGTGATTTAAGAAGAACTGCATAGTGAGAGGAATGGCAAACTATGAAGAAGAGATACTACATCTACTAAGCTGCTGTAGAACAGATTTTTTTCAATTATTGCTTAATTTTGTAATTAAGATCGTGATACTGCCAGGTGAAGAGAAGATTGGTTTTACCTATGCCTGTGTAATGGGACTCTAAAATTTTGTCTTTCCTACATCACCAGGCTACCTTTCTTTCACGTGTTTAGTATTTGTTGCTCCGCAGAAGACAGTAATGTATATATAGTTGCAGTGGAAATTGAAGCAAAACATTCAGTTACATGACTCTTCTCAATCAAAATTGTGTCTCATTCATTAACTGTGTTGCCATACTGAGGTTGGTAAATAGTATTGACCTTAATTTAAAGGTGGGGAGAGTGAGGCAAATGTTAAGAGCAGAAAGTGTAACTTCACAACTAAACAGAGTCAGCAGTAAAGCAGGAAAGGGGACACATATTTTCTTCCCCTCGTACCCTCCTGTCACTGGTGCCTCTATTTTCAACACTGAGCATGGCACTTTTTCATTGGAAGCACAACAGAGGCAAATATAGACTCTCTTCTCCAAAGTTGTTTGTTTTCTTTGTTTTGTTTTGTTTGTGTTGTTTTTGGGTTTTATTCATTGTTTGTTTTTGGTGTTTTGTTTATTGTTTTGTTTTTGTTTTTGTTTTTTTTCCTAGAATTTTTCTAGATACACAAAGTGTATCAGTAAATCATTTCAAAAAGAAAAGGTGAGAGAGAGGAAAAAAAAAAAGGAAAAAAAAGGGAAAAAATCAGTAAGTATATCTTATTAAACACTTGGGTCAGGTTATCTGCCTGTCAGCAAAAGGGGAAAATGTACATTTGGCATATTGCTGCTGAGCATGCTTTCTATTTCATCCCAGTGCACACCTCAGCTGTACCCAGCATTTAATAAGCATTATATTCAGTGCCCTTTAAAAAAATGATTGAATTATTGCTGGTTTTATGATTCCATAAAAGCCTTTATTAATTTGGGGGAAGCGGCTTAATCTTGCCTGCCTGGCCAATCCTCAGTGAGTGATTAAATTATTCATGCAGCTTCCAGTTGGCTTTGTTTACTGTGTCCAGATCATGATGTCTTCAGCTGGGAAAATGGAATCCAAGTAAACGCTTGTATCTGGTGGTTTCTGGGTGTGACTGGGCTGCAGTGGAAATGGTGATGGGGTGTAAATCAGCAAGAGCTCATGTTAAAGAAAAAAAAAACAGCACAGAAAATACATACATAGAGAGTATTCATATGAAATTCTTGTCAATTAATACTCACATTGTTCTGGAGGACACTGGGGGAAGGGAGATAGTCAACTGAGTTTGCTTCCAGACAAAATTTCCAGAGCCTTTTGTTTAACTGCTAAGACTGAAATTGGAGACGGAGCCATGGAGAACACTGAAATAAAAGACAAGAAGATCACTGAGGGCTGAGTCAGGGCTTTGGATTCCTATAGTGATGGATAGTAATAGTGAAACCATTCTGTTTCTGTGCTGCAGTTTACTTAAGACTTTACTCTTTCCTCCACAGGTAGAGAAAATGAGTTAATTTGCACCATTTGACAACAGTATCTACTTATATTAGTCAGAAGAAAAGTACATCTCTAGTATAAAACAACTCATCCCATGATGTCACCACAAGTATCGCTCTGTTTGTACATAAGATCTACCTACACATCCTTAAAACCCCAGTGCTGCCTCAACCTACTAAGCTGATAAGAAGACTACTTTGATCTGCAAGATCCATTTTTATGTCCTCAACATGTAGCTTTGCTGAATTTCCAGTAGATAGCTTGTAACAAAAAATCTGAAGTCTGCATGGCTATCAGATCAATAACTTCAAAAGTACCTACGTAACTGAAATGTAATTTTGCAGCAAAGGAGACTCTAATTTCCTGATTGAGATGAAATTTTATAACAGATTAATAAATTTCTTCACCTGAATTGTGCTGCTTTTTGGAGCTGAGAGATCACCCTTTTTGTGTCCTTGGGGGAAAAACAATACAACACAAACCAATGAAGATTTTTCTGTTCTGTTGAAAAAGTAAAAATTATTAAAAATAAAATTTAAAAATGGTTTTTATTATCCACACACAGAGATTTTGGACTGACAGCACCTGTGACTTTCTACAGAAAACACAGATCTCGGAGGATTTTTTCATATTTTTTTTTAATTGTTTATTTATTTGTTTGTTTTTCCATCCTTTTCCTTTTGAGTGTGAGATGTATCATTCAAAACAATAACCAAATAAACAGAGTATGACTAGATGTAATACTACTCTTCACCAGAGCATTCTTTAATACCTCCTGGTCCAGGAATTTTCTTCATGTCTGTCACACTTTGCAGTGTTCTCTCTGTTACTGTTGAAAACCAGTCCCTTCCATTAGAATTCATCAATTCATCTTTCCTCATTACAAAATCTTTCTTTTTTTTTTTTTTTTCCAGTTGTCCTTTCTTTCTGGCAAAATGAAGCACAATCTCAATTGACACAGTGTGTTTTAAGTAGCTGGATGCTGGGATTATTCCAGAGTTTTTACCATCTCAAGTTATGACAGATGTTCATTTCAGCGACGGGTTCCCACCACGCTGTTGCTATACAAAGACAAACACCCAATACCCTGAACAGTACACTATGAAAGTCTGAGTCACTCTAGAATTCCTTCAATCACTTCTCCATCAAAACTCCAAAGACTTATAAGAAGGCAAGATCAAAGTCAAACTGTGGTGAATCAGGTACACTAATCCTTAACTTAAATGGGACACCAAAGAAATGAAGAGTAGCATCTCAGGCCATAGGGAAGGGAGAACATTTCATGAACATTCATTGCTTAGTCAAACAGGAATGAAGGAAAGCATCTGAGAAAGGCACATTGACAAAGAGCAAAGGACATAACCTGCTTCCTATCTATGCATGGCAAATCAATTTAATGTCTTTCATTACTGCTTGAAAACGGAAACTTACATGTGAACAATAAACTTTAATCTGGTTGACAACAGTTTAAAAAATGCATTGAAAGCAAGTTTCAGCTGCATGACATACTTTATGACACTTATTAAAAAGACATACTTGTAAGTCAATTAACCTGCCCAATGGTACATTTTAACTTGTTTTCTATTAGGAAAGGCAGCAAAAGGGCAAAGTTTTTCATTTAGGAAGGTTCTAAGTTGATTTCCTTTTCCCTTTTAAGCAAAGGACATTGCTGGTGTCATCGTCCCTAAGCAGTCCAATATGAAATATATGTCATTGGTGTCCACCAACCCATATTGTCACAGGTAACGGCTGCTTGTCTCTAAAACTTTATAGTCACTGCTGTTTTCTATGGTAATTCATTAATTACAGTAATGATGACACCACAGGATGAGGCAGTTAACAAGGCACATCTATCTGGATATTACAGAGAACATCAGTTGCACCCAACATAGATAAGGTCACAAAAACATTTTAACTGAGCTTCTCTCATCCCAGAATTTTCCAAGGATTTGGGTTTTTTTGGTCCTGTTCTCATCCTCTTCTTTCACGTTAAAATTGATGGTATTAAAATATACACATGCACATAAAAACACACACACACATTGTCGTATGTATACATTTGTTTTATATCTATGAATTCTCAAAAAATCTTAATTTTAAGTGTATATATAAATTATATGTATTCTGCATATATTCTAGATATGTTTCATGTATATGTGACATGCATACATATGTATATACATGTATACTTAAGCATTCATAAGAACATAAACATAAATAAGGATTTTGTATAGTTTTTTAAAAATTAATCATTGTTTCATGACTTCTGGTAGGTAAGTTTTCTGGCATCATGTGTATTGGAAAGGCAGAAAGGGAATGGAGAATAGAACTAAGATTTTCTTCCTGTGTGAAAATGTGTTGAATTACACCTTGGCTTATAGATATAAGTAGCTGAGTCCTCAAAGAGGGTTTAACTATTTAAGCTCCAATTGGTTCTGTAAATCAACGCACATGTAGACGGGATGGGCCCTTTTGTCTATAATACTGTGGTTCCAACAGAACAGACACGCACACACAAAAAGAAAAGCTATGTAAATGGTGTATCTAATTGAATAACAATTTATCTTGTAATGCTTATTTCAACCAGGATTCAAAGTCATGCTTTAGCTCTGAGTTCTGCAGTTCCTTTTCTCTGCAGTTCCTTTTCTCTGCAGTTCTTCCTTCTTGTTCATTACAATTAAGAACAGTGAAACTGTTCAGTTGCACCTCATTCTTTTGTCAGACCTAGTACAATTGTGGTCTCAAGTTAAATGATTCTGAACATGCTAATTACTTGAATTTGCCAGAATCTTTTTTGTATGCAAGTTAAAGTTCTTGCAAGATGTGTAAATGTCCTAATTTCGGCGGTATTCAAAGGACAATTTTATTTCTTATGAAGTATTTGATATTTTTACATCCTGTCTTTGCCTAGATTTGGAAGTGAAGAGGTGAACTGTAACAGCACTAGCATTTTAAGTTCTGTGATAAATACGAGAGAACAACTAGGTAGTTTAGGAGCACAGGTATACATGTATTTAAGCTGTGCACTGAGTTTTCTCTGATTCATTATTTTTTTTGTTTCAGGGTTTTGTCTATTTGCTTTAATTGCATGATAAGATGTCACATTAAATTTGCACAAATGCTTAGAACATTTCTATTTTCTAATGGCAATTACGTGTTGCATAACCTTATATATTATAGATCTCAGAACACTTTAGAGATATAGCTGGTTTCATTATGTATGTCATTTTGGATGTATAAGCCACATCAAGCCTAACTGTGTTCTGTGTGTTGTTGTAGTGTGTACATGAATGTAATATCTCTCTGTGCTTAGTCCAGCTGTAACCCTGTATAACTGCTGCCTGAGGAGCAAGAAGGCAGTCTGATGGGGAAGTCAAAGGGGAAACATCAAATAGAGACCTTCTTTAATATAAATTGAGGTTATCTACCAGACAGAATATTTAGACAGATAAGACAGTATCTTTTCTGCTAAATTTCAGTCATCTAATTTAGGAGCTTGTATTAATAAGCTCCTAAGCTTCCCAGTTATCTCTTGAAGGTCTTTGACTATGGACTGAGCCTCTTCATTTCTAAGGTAAGAAACACTGAGTTTAAACTGGATTATATTTGAGTTTAATCATCACAGGTGGCTGTGCTGCAATTAACCCAAATAATTTACTTTGGCTAAATCTGGCTTAAATTCCAGCACAGCTCCTGAGAACAACAGATATTGTACCATAATCAGATTCAGAGCTTGCAAACCAAGATGCTGCTCTGAACCATGCATTTGGGGTGCTAACAGTGAAGTGGGTTTGAAAAAACTTGTTCATTTTATGTCATCTGATATTTACATCATTGCTTTAAGCACTTGAAATTATTACAGCATAAAACCCAGGAATGCTGTACTTTCATGTGGCGCAGGAGCTTATTAGGACCCTACTTTATGTCTATACCCAAATAATCAACAACAGGAGATGATATTTATCTGGAAATGAACAAGAACCCTTTGGGGTAAAGTTAATAACAGCACAAGTGACTATCATTTATTCATTTAGACAATAGATTAAAAATAGAAACCAGTATCAAAGTCTAGAAAAGCTTATTGTTATAAAAGAGCAAAGACAGTAGCATGGTATTGTGGGTCTTATGCTACACTGTGCTAATAACTCTTTAATTATATTCCAATATAACATGGTAAAAATAGTGCAAATAAAACAGTTATTTTGGATTAAACAGAAATATATAACAGTGTATTAGTGATAGAAGGTTGCTACTTTGTACACTTTTCTGACAATAACACTTGTTCAAAAAGCTTGCTGGGATTGTGATTAAAAAGGTATAGATATTTTAAATTCTCTGATTTGAATGTCAAAAGGAATACTTCCAACAACATCATGTGATCCCTTTCGAACCATGGGTTAAGGAAATGTTTGTATTACAGCTTTTAGAAGGATATTAAAGTCTTTGAATAAAGAATTCAAGCAATGCAGACTCTATCATGCTGGTAAACCAGACATTTTAAGAATCATCCTTAACTCTTTTTCTATCTATCTATCCATGTTTCCATCTTAAACTTCAGCTTCCAAAAACCTAATGATGACTTTTTTTATTTTTTTTACATTTATTTACAGACTACAATCTAATCAACCAATTATTTTTTCTTTGTTAAAGTACATAAATTGAATCTTTCTAGTTCCTCATTATAATGTTCTCAAAACCTCTGATAGCGTGGTAGCCATAAAATCATATAAAAATATAATCCAAATGGAATAACTCAATTCTTTAGTGTCATATCCTGCATTAATAAGTTCCTTGTCTTTTATCTGGTTGTTCCTATGTTTAGTAAACCAGCCTACATTACATGAAACACTGTCTAGAAAAGTCTGTGATGCTGAATTAAACCCATCAAGAAACACTAGCACCTCCCTAACAGTTTGATCCAAAATTGGTTAAACTGAGCTTGATAAAAATCTGAGCATGATTTCTTATTTGAATTTATTTGACTTCCACATTTCAATTTGTTACCATTGACTTTGTTGTTTGTTCAATTTGTTGTTCACTTTGTTGTTTGGGTGTTCAACCATTGACTTCGTTACCATTCTCCCATCAATGAAACAAATTGCTAAATTTTCAGTATTTTCTTCTCTTTATATTCACATTTTATATTTTGATGCATTTCTTCCAGTCCTTAGATCATTTTTTGTGAGTGTTTTCTACACTTCAGACTAAGTGCACAATACGGATATTATAATTCTGTATAATTTTCTATAACTGGTCTTCCCAATGTAGTGCCTTCCCTCTTTCTGTAAAATAGCCTTGCTCCTTCACAGGATGTTTTGGAGCACTGAGTGGTTTTTCTTTGCTTGTTATTTTTGTAACTAGCATGACACTGTTTCCCCTTTCAGATTCTGCTTTTCTCTTTCTGTATCTGTGATTAGAATGTGTATTTCTGCAAAATCTGAGAGCCTTCTTTTTATTTTTTTTTTAAACAAAACACATGCATGAGTTAGCATGTGTTTTGTTTAAATAGACTCAGGTTTTCTGTTGTGGTTTTTATGTTATTATTTGTTAATAGCAAGCTACCCAGTTGTCTTCCCATTTAGCAAACACTTTGTTGATATCCTACACTCATAACTATTTCAAATGAATCAGTCTGTGCCCTTTCCAGGTCAATTATGAAGAATTATTTAGAGATTTATTAATAACTACCACTTCCGTGTGCCGTAGTAAAACAACAGGGCTTTTTGAACTTTCTTTCTTAGGCATAGAAAAGTGAAGACTGAGAAGGAAAGTATCGGTTCTGTAGATAATTCACTTCAGGATTAGTTGTAGAAAAATATGTGTCTCAGAGAGAATTTAAATATCTTCTAATCTCATGGGTCATATAAACAGTCCTATCAATAAGTGGGAAAACTGAAGAAGTCATTAAAAGCAGAAGGTGCTGAAATAAGTAAGACTTAAATTGCTTTCAAAATCAGGATTATAGAACATAATTCAATAGTCCCCCACGTAACTTTAACATACGAGTCAGGGAACTGACCAAAGCATAGACTGCCCTCATCTCTGACTGTAGACTCTAATATCTGCAATTATCCTGATAATAAATAGCTCTATGACAAGTCCCTTTTGTGGTAAATGCATCACTGAGTATGTAACAGGTAGCAGGAAGTTCCCTACCTTACATAAAAACCCAATGTATATAAAATTGTTCTATGACATTCTGTTACTATAGGCTATTGTACAGACAGCACTTATATTTCAATATGATTCAATTAGAATTATTATTCAGGTTGTGTTAGTTGACACTTTTTAGCAGTGCATTTTAAAATCGTAATCACAACAAGCCCCACAGACACCATTAAGTAAAAAATCTTACAATGATATCTAGGACATTTTAATGCAAAGCATAGGGCATTACTATGAAAAGCTGAATGTCATTTTCTTTCAAGGAAGCAACAAGAGAGCTCTGAACTGATAATGAACTGGTAATACCCAACTGTTGAGAACAAATCCAAAGCTCAATGACACCAAGAGAGAAACCTCATGGATTTCATGGGGCCATGGATTGGATACTTAGGCACGTTCAGCAAAGCACTTATACATATGCAGATGGTCCTCATTCTCCAAATCATTTAAGGACACACTGAACTTTCAGTAAGTGCTCACAGCTCCACCGAACTAAATTTGAACATATTTTAAAGTGGTTTGTTGAACTGGGAGGAAATGATGAATCTGGACATCAGTGAATTTTATGGAAATGTATGATGTACTTAAATTTAACATATTTATGTAGTAAACTCTCAGATTTCTCCACTGAGTCCAATTGAAAAATGAATAATACATAACCTCTGGCCCTGTGCTTCTTTTGAGCTACAGAGGCCAAGCAGACCAGAAGCTAAATGGTTACCTATTTCTATGCCAGTTTTTTCCTCAAATCCCATCAGAAAACTTCTACTTAATGGAGAGACTAAACTTCTGTATTCTGCTTTCTATTCATCCCTTGCCAAGAGTGTGGAAAACAGCAAATGGAGCTTCAGCTGAGCAAGAAAATAATTAGTATATTTGTTAATTGTATTTTTTCCATTTCTGACTAGATTAATTCATATGCCCCCAGATTATGACTGTCTTCATATAAATTGGACTCAGAAGTTGACAACTTCCATAAACTCTCCATCAATGAGAAATAGCAGTTATGTGCTTAAAATTTAGTGCTTAATACTGTTTTTATTTTATTACTAAAGGTTTCTACGTAGCTGGAATGATTTAAGCAGTCAGTAAGTTTCAAGGGAAAGTGCATAGTAAAACGAAGAACAATGCCTCTGTAGCTCCTATCTTTGCCAAGAAATTTATTTCTTTTGTTGCCTGTTTTTGTAGAAGAAACTCTATTCTGTGAAGTAAGGGAAAACTTAAAATCTAACATAAACTCATTAAAAGGAAGACTTCTTTTCTATTTTATTCAAATATGCATGCAAAGGAAAAATCATCATGTAATGTTTCTATCTGAATAAGATTTATGGGATACTTCTGACAACTACCTACGTGTTGAAATGTACTTAATTCTGTGAGTGATCTCGAGAGTTTCAGATCTGTTTCAAAACATTTCATGTGTTATGCTGCTAAATTCTCTGATGCTGCTTGCCAGACAGCATTTAGTAAAGAAAACAAGATGGTTTTATCTATTCTGAAAATACTCAGAATTTCTGCTACTGTTGTTAAAGCCTTAATATTGTAAACACTGATGTATCAGATTTGCCCCTGTAAGTCAAATGGGATAGCTCACAAGAATGAAATGGTATAGATAAGTATTAGGTATATGGCTATAGGCAGAAATTGCTACCTAGCTCTATGGTACATGATTGCATAGACTAGACAGAAAACTACTGTTCCAGATATGCATTTGTACGTACTTTCAGTCTCACTAACTGCTGTCAGAAGCAGCAAAAATACCATGCTGAACACAGTGCAAATGATACCATAAGGTAATTGATATTATTAAAAGTGGCTTCCTTCTCATTGTGAAATTCAGCACTCCTGTAAGCTAATAACTCAAGGAAGTGAATGGTTGAAATAAGTGATACTGAAGGGAATATCTTTCTTCAGATCAGAATCTGGAGGAACAGGAAAACTTACACGGATATACTGCAATTAAAGGGCTTTTTATTATTAAACATTCTTTGTAAAAATCTTAAAAAAAATAACACAGGCAATGAAAATGTGTCATTTTATAAACTTTTTTTTTCCCCAACTATGACAGGAAACCAGATGAAAAGAATTTAAAGAAGAAGGTAGCACTCGCAAAAGTTTTGCAGGCATACTGTACCAGAGAGGATGATTTCAGAGGCATTATTATTTTTGTCATTTTAATAGCACTACTGGCCTCTCATAAACAGAAAGTGACTCTCAGAGATATTTACCATAATTACCTGTCGTCTGTATATATCAGTATCTAGGGTGTGGGAGATTTTCACTAAAGGCAAGTTTCAGGGCTGGCCTGAAGCTATATGATGGATTTTGCAAACATTTAGACAGAGACCCTTGAAATTTATATAAAATCTTGAATAGAGACCTACTTTCAGGCTTTCTCCCACTTGAGTAGCCCTTGCACTCATCAAATTTGTTATGATACATGAATGCTCACAGCTGAATACTTGCATTGTCCATTGAAAACTTGCCTGAGCAGCCTATTGCACTGCAGCCTGTGACATATCATTTTGGTATTATAAATGAAATATACTCACTGCAATCCCAGTTAAAAATTCAAAGTGGAGATCCTAATACCAGGTGATATTACCCCAGACTACCTTCCAAGTACCAGCTCTCGTGTCAGCTAATAAGTATTATGCTGGAGATCAATCATATTTAACAGATATGATGCTATCCTTGAAGCAACCACTGAAATGTATTTTACCCCTCCACAGTTGTTTAGATGTAAATGATTGTAATACATCTCCAGGATTTTTATGTGTGTTAATCCTGGATAATAATAACATAGTTTAATCTAAACTATAAAATAATTATATTTTTATATATACATTTCTATATGCATATATATACATAAATGAACACAGAGATGTGAATGCAAGTACATACTCATGATTATAGTAAAGGTACATTATTTTTCATGTTTAGATTACAAAACACTGAGGAGGAAAATAACAGTGAGTCTTGCTGGTTTACACGTATAGAAATAAAAGAAGAAAAATAAGAAGCAAGTTACATAGTAGGTCATTTGCTAACCTGGGAAAAAAAACCAACCTCTTTCTCAACTGCAGACTCCTTTTATCCCCTTGGCACCACTGTTTCTCCTAATCCAGCTTTGGAGTGGATTAGAAAATCATGATGAATCTTGTCTGTAGCGTTCACTGCACTGTCCTGGTCGAAAAAAAAAAAACAAAAGCAATAAAAAAAACCCACACACACTGTAAAACAAAGGCTGGTATCAGCAGAAGACTAGAGCACTGGCCATAGGTCTCTCAGCCACTTGTACCAGGTCTGTTCTCCTCCTCCTTACTCCCTGATAATTAACCACCACTTCTGCACTTCCTCATCTTCTTTGTATTGATCTTTCATTATATAATGGGTGCAAACAGAAAGACGAAGGCTTAATAACAAACATTAAAATGAATAAATAATTGCAGCCACAAATCTTCCTCAACCAACTGAATATTTGTACAGTGACAATATTACAAGAAATTGGCTTTACATAATTTAAAAGGACACTAGCAAGTGGGGATTTTTTTAATAGCACTTTTTCTCTCTACGCTCTCTTAAAAGGTGTGTGTGGGGGGTGATGGTGGTCTTTTCTTTAAAAGACTACAAGGACTTAACTTCCTAATAATTTTTCCAGCACCTCTGTGATATTCATTAAATTTCTGAGGAGGCTAAAATGGCTTATCAATAATCAGGAATGAATTACCTTTCTCAAAGCTCTATGAGATCATTGACCCAGAGTGTTTGTGTGTCTGATTTTCTTGTCCTGAACGTGGGTCTTTTACATGTCTGAAGGACAAGAGCTCTAGGTAGGCTGATGAGAGTGTACAAGATTAAAAGACTGAAGAAGGAGTTAGTTGAGGAGACCTTGGGTGAAGAGTCATCTTCCCATGCTGAATGAGCTGAATTCATCCTCTCCCTTTCTGGTGAGCAGTGCTGCTATGGCACACGCATGGCCACATGATTGCATAGGAACAGGAGCAATGCTCAGGCTCCTACAGTCTGTAAAGTCAGGGACTCTCTTGTTTCTTCGACTGCAGGACAGAACTCAAGCTTATGTCCTTCCTTAGTCACATCCTTCCTCCAGTTCTTATCAGGATAGATGAGTCTTTTGCGTAAGGAACTTATTATTCCATCGCTGACTTGGAAATGCAGCTCACAGTGTCATTTCAGAATGAGAAAATGAGGATATGTCTGACCTCTGTGTGGGAATTCTGTGCCATGGTGACACAACAGGTCCCTGGTACAAGTCTGATGCTGTAGGTCTAATTCAGAAATTTACTTTAATGCCAACACTCTTATCACAGAGACTACAAGCATCAGTATCATCAGAGGCATGAAAGTTTGATGTTGCCTTTGCCTTAAATGGTCTCTGACCTTAGTGCACACCATTAGTTATTTCAGAGCTGTCACAAGGTTGCCTGATAGGAACACCTATCTGTGACATGTCCTAGATCCATGAAATTAGAGGAATTATGAATACTAGCCTGTTTTGAGTCAAGATTTTGAACGTGAGAGGTCAAGTGTGCTTTATTCATTAACGTACTTCTCATTCAGAAAGCTCCGTAGCTCGATGTCCACGCGTTGAACAAGTAATGACCTGAAAATGGCACGATTTACAGGATGATACGCTGGCAGAAAGTTTTCTAACACCTCCCTGAAGTGCACTTTTCAGAAACCCACTGTACATAAACATAAAGGTCTGCAATCTGTCAGTTAATATTAATGTGGTCATTTGCTGGTAAGTTGTAATAACATGATGCACATGGGACTTGCTACACTGACCTTTTTGGTGGAAGTGATTCATTAAATGGTCACTCATTTAGACAGCAGTAACTATTTGCACAGCTATTAACATTTTAGAACTTAACTAGGTATTTATTGCTTTCAAAAAGAAATTTTTACCAAGGTTAGCTGAAGACTAGATTATTCTTTATTCAATAAAGGAAAGAATTTGAAATTCAGGAGCATCAATTACAAAGGAGTGGGACATTTTGTATGAAATGTCTAACTTTAGATTAGTCTAAATGGCTGAGCTATTATCTCTGTGCTTTTAAGCCCATGGCTACAAATCATGGCTTTCACTGTCAAAGGCTAAAACAAAATGTTTCTTTCTTTTTTGGGCTGTTTTTTCCTTCTTCATTTCCACATTATTGAAAGAGTATAGAGAAAGCAGGAAAAGTGGTGAGAGCTGTTATATCACTAATAATATAGCCCTAGACCAAGATGCTTCAAGTTCAATAGGTATCTCTTTCTGTCACCAGGTTTACTGACTTCTACTAATTTAGGTTTAAATTTTGCACAAAACCCAACTCGAATGTAGATATGAAAATCTCTATAGGAACACAATGATTTTAACAAAATCCTAACACAAAGTAATTTTCTTTAGTGTCTGATAGGTGCCAGACACCTTTTCTTTAAGTTTGCTTTGAAAACCTCTCAGAACTGGCCCAAAGGGCTGACAGAAACTCTGAGCTAGCAAATACCCACATTCATTTCCTGTACTTTCTCTACTCCCTTAGTTTTCTGTCCCGAGGTAAGTGCATTGGGACTAATATCTATCCACAGCCATTTTAACAGATCTGGGACTCCTTCTGCCTTGGACTGGCAGGATGGTCTTTCTATTTTGTGAAGAATTTTGAAATTTAAGTGAAATAAAAATTTTGGTCTTAAAGTGTATGGGACAGTCCCTGGTAAACGTAGCAAGATTTCAACCTCACCACTGATCAAGTGGAACTACTAACATGAATATAGGTGAATAACATCTCACTTTCTCTTTTACGTGATGATTTTTTTATTTACGCATTTGAAGATAAGTGACCACAGATCAGTCACAAAGTACAGTGGCCATTTGAGTTTTCCATGGTGCAAACTTATACATATTCTTATTTTCTTTTGTTTTAAGTTTCAATTGTAGCCAGTAATTTAATAATTCTAAAATGTAAAACAAAAACCTAGAAGCTAAGCTTCAGCATTAAATCAGCAACAGAATCCTTCCAGCAGAGCGACATGTTTTCAAATTTCCCAATGCACTGCCTCCAGAGATGGTGTGATGAGGCATGCCATACACGACCAGCCATCAAATACTAAAAGCAACCATAGGAGTGACAAGATTGTTCAGCTGAACAGTTACAGTCAGTGTGGTTAGCAAGGGATCCTTCTTTGCTTCCCAGCGAACTGTTATAGGGCTTACATTTCTGCAAACCTCTCCAGTGTCTCCTCTGTTTGCAAAAAAAGCACTTGCATTCAAGCAAATCTAGGAAAACACAGCTCCACTGGGAAGTAGAGCAGCCATGCAAAATCATTATCTTAACAGCCTTAAACACTCCAAACTAGACTGTTGTTTCATAACATGTTGATCACAGCAAGGCTGAGTGGCATGTGCATGTGCTGTATATAAATGGTACATTTGCTTATAAATGAACTGGGGAAAACGGTCAGGGGAAAATAAGCTGTTAGCTTGGCCCATGGGAGAGCAGAGTTCAAGTTCTGATTTAACCACACACACATCCACAGGCTAGTGTGACAATTCACTACATCATGTCTCACCTTGCTGTTGCAAAATGAGTGTGATAATTCCGTTTTCATAGCATTATTATGAGGAGAAAACGACATTTAGTTAACTTTCATTCACACTAAGACATTTAGTGATAAGCAAACATATAGATTGATACTTTAATCTGAAAACAACTTTAAATGACTAAGCCTCAGTTATTTGACATATATATCAAGGGATTTAAAACTATGATAACAGACAGCCCACAAGTTAGTTATATTATTATGCCAGCATAAAAGAAAAAAATAATTAGGAATTAAAATAAACACAATGCAGCTCTTTCATAAGACAAACTCCATTATATGACATCTTCAGCATTTTCACAACACTTGCTTTGCCTTCCTTTTTTAGTATTTAGCAATATTATTTCATGAGTACTTTACACTATGTTCAGTATTAATGGCATAATTATCTGTGGAAAATATTTAGTTGTCATCTTGTGTTTATTTATGTTCCTGGGATCATGTAAAGTTCTGCTACATTAAAATTTAATTTGAAGGAAAAATAATTTTATTCATTTTTCAGTGTAATGACCATTTCTGCTTGGCTTATATGAATGATAAAATATTGTTTGAACACACTTTTCCATTTGTTTTCCAGGCATTTATGTAAACTCCTAAAGAAAACACTGCAATGCTTTGTTGCCTGACTATTTGACAAAAGAATTGTAGACACATATTTTATTTTCAGCGTCTTGTCAGGAAATGTTCACAGTCCCATCCATTATTCAGCACTTAATTTGTTAATCGATTGATCGATTGATTTGGGGTTACTTTACACTGGGATTAACATTCACACACACAAAAATCTTGTCTCTATGGTTAATTCAAGAAAATTGCATCAGAATGTAAAATGTTCTGGTGTTTACAGGTGTAGATTGAATCTGTCATGGTTTGGCAACTACTGAAAATAATTCATTGCTTGGAACATAAATATTTCGGATCAAATCTCAAAACTCATTCAATTTGGTGTGATTATTCCTTCCATGTTCAAAAGAGTGTGGGACCATTTGATGGGAAGGAAAACTATGTTTATTACATCATTTCATCTGAAGAAATTATTTCCCAGTCTAGAAATAAAAGAAAGCTACTGTCAATCTCAGAAACCCAGTGTTGTTCAATGCCATAGTGTTTAAGGTCCTTTCCACCACATTTCTCCTCACAATATTGGGCTAATGGTCTCTGAAGTAATTTAATTGATAATTGCCAGAAGATGTACTCATATATTCCTTGCATGGAGCTCATCTCAGACTAGGATGTAGTCTGAAGCTTATTTCTGGGTGACAGTAATACTTTAAGCAGCTCCCAGTTTTTCCCCACTTCCCTGAGTTGTACCAGGATGATTGTTTTTGTGATGCTATTTTTACAGCCCTGCAAGTGCCCAGCCCCAGCTTTTAGTGATTTATACTCACTACTACTGTACTACTGAGTCTCCTTCAAAAGTTAATGTGGGTAATCTGGAGAAACTAGGTGGAGCTGCTGTGGTCCCCCTCAAGTCACAGTCTGGATATATCCTGCCCAATACATTCAGAAGTGCATTTCCAAGTCTGTAACATCAGAGATATGGGACTGTATGATTCACTCAATGGTGCCCTGTGCTACTTATTCCTTAAACTGGCAGCATTATGATAATTATGCTGCTGGGGTTGTTAAGGAGTATTCAAAATAAAATTACTTTTAACTAAGCTTTGGCAAACTCTGCCCATGCAGAGCAAAATAACAATGTTTATCTGACCAAAAAGCCTTTGCAAAGCTTTTGAACTTATGCAATGACAAGGTCTAAACAGGATGTTAAATGGGGCAATTGCATACCTCCATATTTTATCTGTTTCCTTCACTTACTGCTTTTGATAAAATTCCAGGGTTTTTTCTCCATGTACCCCTTTCTGTTGAATTTGTGATTATGCACAAAGTCAGAGAGTCTCTTTTTAGTGATTAGAGAAAAAGAAAGAAGGAGCTATTGTAAAATGGGTGAAATCCAGCCAAATTCTGTGATCAGATGTGTTTGTAGGTGTCCAACTGCCTTTCACTGTGTTTTGCACATAAGCATCCAAGAGTGCAGCAGAGTCTCTCATATCTGGATTTTTTAGCAGAGCAGGTTGTACATTGAGAATACTGGGACACAGACCAATGCGGGAGGCAATCCAGAGCCTAAGAAAGCTGCCACTGTGCTAACTGAACTGCCTGAATTATATCCCAAACTTCTCAGCATCAGATGCTCAAGTGATTTCCACTTTCATCTGAATGTGTTCCAGATTTACCATGAGGTTTACCTTTTGGTTTTGGAAGCCCTTTTTCCCCTGTTTATTTGACAGGGGTAAAACAACTTGTACACACACAAACTTAGGCAAGTGAAAGGAAAAGAAACTGGCAGGGAGAAGGGTGTGTGTGTGGGGGGGGGGGTAGTGGGTGGCAGGGACCAACAACTTGTTTATCAGATTCAAGTTGAACCATCTGTTGTTAATGATTAGATCTTCAGCTTCCAATTTTCATTTGAACGTTATTGCTCATTTCTAGCTGGGTACTGAAACGTCACTTGCCACTGCACGCAGGATTCTAAATAAGAGACTATTTAGATTGGAAATCTGTTGGAGGAGGAAATTATGTTCCCTATTATACAGCAAAATACCTTTTCTAACACTGACACTTTCTGGTATTGTTTTGTTGACTTTTTAGGGAAGGAGACTCAAGGTCTGAGGCTGAAAAATTAATTCACCGGTGGTGCAAATTAGATTTGGGCTAGAGGGGGTTTCGTGAATGTCAAGGGTCCAAGTTCTGACCTCAGGCACAATGTTGTAAAACAACAAAAAATTGTAGTCATCCAGTATCTCTTCCAGATCTACAGCAGGGGGAAAGGATTATGCATCTGATCATGGAAGTATAAGATGATCCTTGCTCTACCACACTGACAGAAGATATATTTAAAATAGAAATAACACAACATGTACCTGCTTACACTTCTGTTACTTGTTTTCACTATTTTCACCCCTTCTAATTCCTTTTGTAATATAGCAACAAAGTAATATCTCTTAGGCTAGAACCTGGCTGGATACTTGTTCTGGTGGCGGGAGTAGGAACAAATCAAGCCAAATGTATCTAAATTTCAGATTTTCATTCTCCATCTATAAACATGTGAATGGCCATCCACAGCTACTCTAGTGACAAAAGAAGTAATATTTATTTTTTAATAAAAAAGGCAAATGTCATTGCACTTCTATAATCTATTGTTAGAACATTATATTTTTTCTTAGAATCACAGATGATTTTGGTTTACAAAGGTCAAAAGTCCAACTATTAACCTAACTCTCCCAAGTCCACCAACTGTCATGTCCCTAAGCACTATAACCACACGTGTTTTAAATCCCTCCAGGGATGGTAACTCCACCACTTTCCTGGGCAGCCTTTTTCAGTGCCCAAGAATAATTTTGGTGAAGAAGTTTTTTGCTAATATCCAACCTAAACCTTTCCTGGCACAATTAGAGGCTATGGAGAAAACAAGCCTCTGTAGAACCTTTGTAGCAGCCTTCCAGTATGTGAAGGGTGTTACAGGAAAGCTAGAGAGGGAATTTTTTCAAGAGCATGTAGTGATGAGATAGATGAGGGGGAACAGCTTCAAGGGTAGATTTAGATTGGACATCAGAAAGAAATTCTTTCCTGTGAGAGGGGTGAGGCACCGGAACAGGTTGCCCAGAGAAGGTGTGGATGCCCCTGACCTGGAAATGTTCAAGGCAGGTTGGATGGGGCTTTGAGCAACTTGTTCTAGTGGAAGGTGTCCCTGCCCATGGCAGAGGGGCTGGAATTAGATGGTCTTTGAAGGTCCCTGTTAACCCAAACCATTCTGTGATTTTATGATCTCCTCTCATCCTATCACTTGCTACTTGGGAAAAGAGGCAGATACTCACCTCATTACAATCTCCTTGCAGGTGGTTGTAGAGAGCGAGAAGGTCTCCCTTCCACCACCTTTTCTCCAGACTAAACAACCCCAGTTCAGATGCTTCTCACAGACTTGTGCTGCAGAGCTTTCACTGGCTTGGTTGCCCTCCTTCATGCTCCAGAACCTNAGTGCCAAGTACAGGGTGACAGTCACTGTCCTAGTCTTGCTAGCCACACTATTACTAATACAGGCCAGGATGCTGTTGACCTTCTTGGCCAGCTGAGCACACTGTTGGCTCAGGTTCAGCTGTTGTCAATCAACACCCCCAGTTCTTTTTCCTCCAGGCAGCTTTCCAGTCACTCTTCCCCAAGCCTATAGTGTTACATGGGGTTATTGTGACCTAAATGCAGGACCCAACACTTGGCCTTGTTGAAATTCATACAATTGACCTTGGCCCATTGATCCAGCCTGTCCAGGTCTCTCTGCAGAGCCTTTCTACCCTCAAGCAGACCAACACTCCTGCCCAGCTTGGTGTTATCTGAAAACTCACTGAGGGTGAACTCTATTCTTTTTTCCACATCATTGATAAAGCTATTAAAGAGAACTGGCCCCAGTACTGAGCCCTGGAGAACACCACTTGTGACTGGCCGCCAGCTGGATTTAACTTTATTCACCACAACGCTTTGTGCCTGGCCATTCACTCGTTGTTTTACACAGCAAAGAGTACAGCTGTCCAAATCACGAGCAGCCAGTTTCTCCAAGAGAATACTGGGGGAAATTGTGTCAAAGGCTTTACTAAAATCTATGTAGACAACATCCATAGCCTTCCTCTCATCCACTGAGCAGGTCATCATGTCATAGAAGGAGATCAGGTTAGTTTGATCTCCTCTTATACCATAATCTTTATACTCCTAACACTTTCAAAACACATTTATATTCCTTCCATTTCTGAAAGGCAAAGATATTGTACTAGTTATATTTAAAAAGAAAAAAAACACAGAAGACACCGTTCTTAACACTATTTCTCAGTTTGCTGTCCCTCTTTCTTTGATTGTCTACAAGCAATTAAAAGATGGTTCTTGAAATTACTTCAGATTTAAAATTAAGATAAAAAACATGATTACATATGTTCATAAAGGCAGATAAACAAGAAAAAAATCCAAATAAATTAAATAAAGAATAGTACAAAGTCTAACCTCATTGTGAATTGATTGTATATAAAAATCATTGTGACAGCCCTACATCAGATGATCTATGATTTTTGGGTTAAAAGGTTAGATGGTCTAAAATTTTTCTTAAACACGTGACAAGATGACTTATGAAAGGACATACGCAGCAGAGAATCCCATCCTGTGACAGCATGAGACACTTCCTCCTCTTTTTAAATTGGAAATTAGAAAAGTCTAGAAGTATCTTTCTCCAAAGTGTCTTAAGTGACTTTTGTACACATACATAAATCACATAGGTACTTTGGAGTCTAGATCTCACTGGGATCCTAAATGCTTATGTGATTTATGAAAATAGAATGTATAAGGCTGTGTTACATAGGTAATTTAGAAAAAAAATGCTCATAAAGGAAGAGCTGATCTGGTTGGTTTTGCAGTTACATTGTTTCTTTTGCAATCATATTTTATTTACAGAATCTTTATGCTCTTATGCTTGTAGGCTGTGACAGAGATTTAATTTGCTGGTTTTCAGAGCTTGTATTCAACGTATAGAATTTATTTTATTGATTGCAGGCAATTAAATTGTATTTGTTTTCATCACTGATGTAGTTCATGTGAGAGTCTAACCTACAAACTCTATAGTAAATATAATAGTCTTTTATCTACACTGTACATCAATTTTAGCAAAGAGAGCACTTAGACAGGTTGGTGGTTTGTACTAAAAAAAGTGTATTGTACTACCATGTTGAAAAGCTGAATAATTGGCATTTTACTCCTTTTGACATCCCTTGGAAAAAGAATAAGATGTAACAATTTATTGTTGAATCAAATGTCATTTCTGTATCTCATGTGTGGCAAGAAGAGACACATCACTGCAAACTGATTTAAGTGTTATGTGTATGTTAAAACAATGGTTTTCAAACCTGAGAAATGCAAATACTTATGGTTTCTGTGCAAGAGAAGTAACATAAAATTAGAAGTATGATTGATATGCAGCTAGATAGTAGACTAATGAACAGGATGTTTGCAGCCCATCAAAAGAATAAAAAAAACCTATGTCACCTATGATATTTTACATTGAACACTGTAGTCCTGGAAGTATATACAGTACTTAAAAATATGCATCTTGAAATACCATATTGATAACAACTTTTAAATATATGAACACATTAATTAACACAGTAAAAAGTAAACAATGCATAGGTACACAGTATAAGAATGATATTTCACAAGAACATACACAATGTGGTGTACAAAGTACTGATTAAATTAACAGGAAGGCAGTCACACAATGTAGTCTCTAGATTCAGGTACTTGGAAAGTATTATTTGGCTGGAATTTATGAGAATACCTGATGGTATTCTGTACTTGCCCTCATCTGGACAAGACTGTATTAGTCTAGTCACTCCAAAAGTCAGACTGAAAACAGGTTCTGGAGCAGTTACCTGTGACTAGCTGTACCATAAAGTGCCATCTACATGTGGAGGTCCCTGGAGAGCTTGAAGACCCAGGTGTCTTGGGAATGATATATAGATAACATAGTCTGTGGAAAAATCCAACACAGCACAAAATTCTGAATATCCTGGCCTCATAAGTGTATGAAAACACCAGCTCAAAATTTCTCTAGTTTTTGGAATGCTTTAAAAAGGTCATGACATGATTGCTGACCTTCATCTGCTGACAGTGGCATTTTAGCTGAAACAGTAGAAACACAATTTTAATTTTGAAGGACTTGGGCTCAATTTCAATAGCTGATGTGCCCACGAGCCCTGTTAGTAGATCAACACTGTGTGGATTACAAACACTTGAGCCATATGTTGTTATTTCCCTATCCTTTATCTAGAGGATGATAGTAAGGATTTTAGTGTTCAATAAACTGTACCTGTCTTAGATTAAAAGATATTTTAACAAAGAAACATTACACTGTTACAGAAGACCTTATTCATGATTTGGCTAAAACTTCCAGCCCTCAGGGCATGATACTTGAATGTAACTGTAATGGTTACCATCATGGACACTATACTGGTGCTTCAGTTAAGATGATCTCCAGAGATAAACACACAAGCAGTTCTGTGCCTTGGAACAAGGACTAGATAGCTGGGGGCTATAACATCCCTGTGTTGTCTATGAACAGGAAACAACTGAATTGTACAATTCCATTGTATTCTACACATTTATCAACACTGAGGTACACTTATTGGCTTCAGAAGTATAAAGTATGTTTATAGTTTCTGTTCCGTGGATTTTGAAATATCAGGAGACATAGGACCTCGAACTTTGGTTGGTATCTTTAGGACCTAGATAGTATTTTTCACCTGTTGTTCTTTTCAGTGCAGATGCAAAATAAAGCCATTTGGAGAACTTTGACTGATTTTTTCAAATGGTTTCAGTTTGGAAAAAGAAAAAAAATAAACGAAAGAAGCAAGACACTCCTTGCTTAGAAATAAAAAAAAACCTCAGTTCTTTCTGCTTCAAAATTTTCTAAATGCCTTGAGTTTTGGAACAACACATATTTAGAAGTATATACAGATTTTTAAATATTTTTCTTTTAATAACAGGAAAAAAGAGGAGAAATGTTTCACTTAAGACATTATAAAATAAAATCTATACTTAATCTCTAGTAATGATTGCAATGAACAATAACTGGACCAAACAAAATGGCTGAAATCTATAGCACTGTTCATATCACAACACTTAAATTGTGTCTGCACTGAAGACTGTATCTTCAAACCCTACTCCACCAAAGTCCAGTAGGCTGGGGGTGGGCAAGAGGTTGTGAGGGAACACAGATGGGACAACTGACCCAAACTGAATGAAAAGATATTCCCTATCATATGATGTTGTTGCTCATTAGTAAAAGATAAAACATAGAAAGATGGGGAGTAGGAGAGAGTGGGAGAAGCATTTGTTCCTAAGGTATTTGTCTTCTAAAACACACTACACATACTGAGGCCCCACTTCCCAGGAAGTGGCCGGACATCATCTGCTGCTCGGAATCAGAGATTAAATATTCTTTTCCTTTTTTTTTTCTTTGTTTCCACATTTGGCCTTTACTTCTTTCATTAAACTGCTTTCATCTCAACCCATGAGTTTTTAATCTCATCTTCTTCCCCTGTTCCACTGAGGAGCAAGAATGAGAATGCTTGGTGGGCACTCGGCGGCCAGCCAAGGTCAACCCATCACAATATCCTTTCAGCTTTTGAACATTTTAATTTCATGTTCCTGTCATATAAGAAACACTGAATAACTATTCCTCTTGTGCCTCTTGCTCACTCATGACTCACCACTTATCTTCACAGGCCCTAGGTCTCTTTAAGCAGCTCTTTCTTGCCTCCCAAGAACTGTACCCTTCTTCTTGAAGGAAAATATATTGTCTTATATAGAATTAGTCCAAAGCCAGTAACATTTGTTCTCCAAGGCAAACTCCTTGTTGAAGGAGAGCATGAAAGACTCTAGATTCTAGGTGGTTTAATTACCTACTTATCTAAATGTTATTGCACCTATGGACAGTAGATGTATTTTGACTGCATTCTATCACCACTATCAAATTAACTTCAGCAAAAGCCAATTAACTACTGTAAATTATTCTACTTCAATTAAAAGAAACAGAAATGGTGAAGGACTTTAATATATTAATTTTATTCCACAGACTTATGAGGCACCAGAAAGAAAAAGTTGAATTCTTTTTTTGTAAGAAATGAGAAATTATCTGGAAAGAATGCAATAAAAAATAAGGATCAGACTAAGTGTCATTATCATTTTAACTTAATTTGTCAACAGAGTAATATATCTAGCTATATTACTCAGCTGACAAATCAATTACAGTTATAATGAAACTTTATACGATTTTACTTTCATTTAATTACTTGCACCAATATGTGTTTTTTTTTACTTCAGTTGCACATGAATGCATCAAAGTATAAGTGATGGAATAAGGTTAATTATAAGCCCTGAAAACATACATGTTTTAGAAACAAAAAGAAATTTACAGTGCAAACTTTTATAAGTAATATAAACTGCAAGATGGTTTGTGAAGCTGGCTAGAGGCCATTTTCTTAAATAATATCAATAATAACAACAACAATAATCCATGTCTTTGTCACAAGCTATTTGAATTGTACAGAACCATCTCAAATAATGGATGTGAAGCTATTCTCCCAGATTATTTCTTTTTCTTCAAATCGCTTTACTCCCAAGGGTTACACATTTTATTCTCCAGAAGAGAATGTCACTCCGGCATGAAGATAGTAACTCATCTAAAAAAGTGTTATCCGGTTCACTGGTGCTAAATACATTTGATGCATTATGCATAGAGTGGGGGGAGTGGCAATTTAAGAGAAGTTCATATTATGCAATTTTATGGGTTTTTTTATTTTATTTATTTTTTTTTAGCACTGTTCAGTAGATATGTTACAATCTCAGCAATTGCTGCATCAAATTGACGATTATACTAACATTAAGCTATAGATCACCTCCTTAAACAGACACTGGGAATTGCATTTCTGTGGTGCTACACAGAGCTTTTAAAGTAGGCTGTTGCAATTATGCCACACAATTACCTAAGTGGCCCTGATTCAGGAACGTATTAGACATGTTCAAAATTAAATTGAAATTAAGCTTTTGTTTAAATACTGTGGTGAAGAAGGTGTCCTAATTTTTTTCTGTTAGGAAATTGTTGTGTTAAATCAATAGGTACTTTATTCAGGTGTTAACTGTCATTTTCAGAAACACTACACTGAAACTCTAGATGTCAACCATTTCTGTTAATCCCAAACTACCATCACTATATTCCCATCATTATAACTTTTTCCCTCCCAGCCTGTGATATACCATAGGGCAAATGGATGAATATTCATGGTTGGTTGTGGGGAGTGGGGGTAGTGGCCAACAGTGTGATGTCCACATAGTAAAACTCAAAATGTCTTTTTTAAAAGTTAAACTAGACAGATTCCGGCCAGAGGAGACAGAGGGTTATTTATTCTTTAGTAGCTCCCAGGAGACTTGTGTTCAGTTCCTTCCTCCTTTGGCGTGGATTGAAGACCACATTTCTTATCCCTAAATAAGGCACGTTAGTCACTATGGTGATGGCCATTTAGTGAAAGACCATGGTTCTTATTCTGCTGAATATAAAAGAATTAAAATCTTTTGCACTCACAAAAGAGAAAGAGGAAGAATCACAAAAGCTCTAAAACCTCAAACTGCAATTTTTTGTTCAGGGGGTATGGAGATTTCTAGACTTCTCTTCCGTCTTGCAAAGATTATTTAATGTAGAAGTCATACATTACCCAGAGCTCAAGTTTACCCTTCTCTCAAGTAAGTGTCCTAACACTGGTAGCAGAAATTCATACTGAGTGTCTCTCTCCAGCATTCCATTCTCAGGCGCTTGACTCTACCTCTTTGACTTGTAGGAAGCCTCATCTAAATGAGGACTGGAGAACAGAAAACTAGATTTACAAAACCAAAATATACTTACTTGTCTGCCAGAACCATCTATGTTGAGGAAATAGAAGTCACAGGCGTGGACAAAGTGCTCCTAAATTAATTCAGGATGTTATTGAAAAATCAACCAACCAACCAACCAAAAAGAAACAATAAAAAATAAAAGGAACTAAAAAAGAAAGTTTTTCCTTCTTTGCACCTCAGGCCTGCCTGGGATAACATGTGCCACTGGACAGTTCCGGGGCAACACTGCATTCCCCGGGAATGAAAGGAGTGTACAGTTATGTCCACAATGCAGTGCAAACTGGAGCAGAGATAAAATTTCAGACCACCAAAGGTGTAATAGCTGTACTGCTGAGCATCTTCTGATTAACTTGTCATGATACCATGCTGGTGCACCTTGATGAAGGGGGTGTAGTGATATCAGTTCCGAATTAACTCCCGGCAGTCATTGTTTGTGGCTCCATTTGTGGATCTCATTTTTTATTCCTGCCCCTTGTTTTTTGTTTTCCATGTGTTAAATGAATAATTATTATAGTGACAATAATATTCCTCTTGTATCAGTCACTAGGTTATATAGTATGACTTCTTACTTCGGCCGTTTATTATCAAGAAGGATTTTTTCCCTTACAAGTCAGTGGCTATTTATACAACTCTACTCCTCAGATATTTTTTAAGGGCTAGACTTCACCTCCTCTCCTGCAGAGAAGAGAGTTCTTAAGGTCTGCTTCTACACTAACAAGAGGATTTATAGATGTGAAGGAACCAGGCCACACCACAGCAGTCAGTCTGAGTGCCTGGATCATCAAAGAAGACAATGTGAAGTTTATGCAATGTGAATATTCAGGTACAAATTTGCCATTTGCAGAGTCAGTACTTCACTGAAGTTGCAATGCACAAGCGAATTCTTGTTGCTTTTGCTGACTCTCTCCTGGAGTTCTTCCTGTGGCCACTTTCTCACAAAGATTGCAGTCTTGATGTCTCCTTGGGAGCAGTCAGGAAGAGATGTAAGAGATCAGATCTCTAATATGCTGGAGGAGGGGGTGGGGAAAGGAAAATAAAAAGATTTTTTTAAAAAGCCCTTTTTTCTCTTAGGTATTCTGTTTTTCTGACATCATTTTTGAAAATGATAAAAAAAAACCACAAAAGTTCGGGAGAAAAGATACAGTTTTCAAATGATAGATATGAGACAAAAAAAGGAAAGCAATACACTGATTTTTTACCTATACATTGATCACTGAAGATCCTCTAAGTCTACATATGCATCAGTAGGTATTTTTCTTCTCTCAGAGTTTTTGAAGCACACTGGAAAATGGTCATGGGAATTGTTTCAATCCTTAAGAATGGATTTTGCATAAATAATCTCAGTGCAATCACAAATTTGTTTATTTTCTGTAATAATAAAAATGTTTCAATTTCTACCATTTCCTAAAAGTTGGCGTTTTATTAAATGTAAATAAATGTTTGTCTCTTCCCCTCTTTTCTCTTCCTTTCTTTTCTCTCCCCTTTTATTCTTGAGCTCTCTATACTTTATCACTCAGAAAGAAAATAAATATGTATCTAGAAATAACCTGGTGTATACACATCCCAAAATGAATGCATTTCTGGATTAGAAAGTTTTCAGTGTTGTTCGGGTTCTTTACTCTGTACTATTTGTACAAAAGCTCTACCAGCTACATAATAAAAATATTTTGAAAGAAAGCTTCAACACTTTTTCATTTGCAATGAACTTGTAGGTACATTGAACAGGTAAAGTATATTTTAGAAGGTATATTGAACAAGTAAGTATATTTGTTTGCTTATACATAAATTCAAAGGTGAAGGAGAGGCTATTCAGATGCTATTATTTTTCTCATTTCTCAATTGCAGTAACTGTTTTAAGTCAAAGCAGTTGCTCTGAAATCAAACTACTATGAGTTAATGGGAATTCAGGAACACTAGAAGTGATATCATGGCAAAGGTGACACTGTGTATATACATAGATCTGGCTCTTGAAAATACTTTTAGATCCCTTAATTTCTTATTCATGACTAGCTTCATCAGTTCCAAATGAGCTGATTTCGTATGTCCAAAACAAGACATAGCAAATTTAAGTTCAAACTTGGGGGGGCAGAGGGAGTAAAATGTGAGCAGTAAAAAAACGTGGAGATGTTTATTAAAATACATTTTAAGAATTGATTTTGATAGCTAGAGACTATTTTTACAAATTGGTTTGTATCCACGAGTGCAGCTTTTGTTTGAAACAGCAAAACATAGTGAGCTGAAAACTATCCTGATGATAATCATAACAGTCTGATTTGTGTTACCAGGAAACTTTTTTCTCTAAATTGAGTTGTGGTTCTAAAAAATCCTTGTAGTGCAGTTCTTTGTGAATGTGTCCACAGTATAAACTCTGACATCTCTTGTGAAAAATGAGTGTATCTTTGTTGGCACTTTTGATGGAAAATTTTGGGAATGGATGAAGCTAGGAAAGGGAATATGCTAAAGATGAAAGATAAGGTTCAGAACCCTGCTCTGCCACTCTGGATGCTCTTCCTCATGTACAGCACTAATGAGAAAGTTTCAGGTATAATTACCTAACTTGTTGTGGAGAGCCACAAAAATAAGGGATAAGCAGATCCCGTATTCTACTTACCTCTGTGGGTATTGATAGTCTTCCCATAATTGTCACTGACACAAATGCAAAGAAATTGTGTATTGTCACAGCATCCAGGGGTCAGACCCTGCTAGCCTTAGTCTTTCCTGCTATCTGCACTTTCCTAGAAGTTTTGTTGGAGACAAACTCTTGATTTGACCCAGAATCTTAAAAAATATGATTTAAAAAAACCACACACCACATTCAGCTTTTTCCCCCTCTTTGTTCTCAGCTTCTCCCTATCCCATCAAGTCTCCAAATGCCTCTTCACCTCAGTAAGATTTTGACATTTGGGAAAAACTCGCTTTAAAAAAAAAAAAAAAGGATGAAACAGTTCGGCACAAGGGAGCTGCAGCTCTTCAGTTCCCATTAGAATTTCTGAAACGACATAGCTGAAAGGTTAGGGCAAAACTTATTAGAAAAGAAAAGTTGAGGTAAATCAGGTGAGCTCATTGAAGAAAATAGGGAAAGATTGGTTCCCTTTTGGGATTAGGTCTAATTAAGGTGAGCAAGCAGCTGTGCCTGTTTGGAATAACAATTGTGCTAGCATGTCACTTTTTTTCTGCTTAGTTGAAATTTATATAGTTTGGGAATGGTGGATGTAAGAAAATTAGAGCTCATTTAGAATCTGTTGAAAGGACACTGCGCCTTCATTATTAGTTTTGCATCTGAATTTTCCTGGGGCTGTCCTCTCACTGTTATAGGTAATGGATTTTTCCCCAGATGTAATTGGATGAGTTTAATTTTTTCTTTCATTACCTGTCTAGAAGCCCTCTGCCCCTATTTCCCTTTGTGTTTTATTAGGACTGTAACCCCTATTTAAATAAAGGCTTTGATTGTGATTATATATGTTCAATCAGCACTTTCTGATTGAATAGTTCTGGTCACACAACGTTCTTGCCTAGCTTTTTTTACTAATTACATTTTAGCTGTGGTTGTGTACTGTAGTACTTAAAACAGTGTTTGTTTTATACCTTTAAATTCTGTCTAAAAGTTTGTATCTCCCATGGGCCGAAGTACTTACAGCGTTTTCTGATGCAAAGGTATATGGGCTGAATGAGAGGTCATTCTACCAGGTTGAAGTAGTTGTCCACTGAAAAGATGTAGCACTGATTACATTTTCTCCAGAGTCTTTGGATATGCAAATGAAATCACCTACTTTCTGTAAAGTCTCCAGTAGGTTTGATTTTCAAAGTTTTCTTGTAGATTTGGGGTTTTGTTTTGGTTAGTTGTTTGTTTGTTTTTCAGTTTCAATATTTATTTTTTTTCCATTTATATGTTTTAAAATTACTATTATTGTGTAAAAACATACTGAGCTTTCTGCTCTCACAAATGACCATACAGAAACTGATTTGTTTCTTACAAACATCTGATTTATTCTGGTGTAATTCTGCTATTCTCACAGAAATTACACAAGAGTAAGGAAGGAACACTATTTTAGACTTTAGTTCTACAAAGCTCATTGGGAACAGAATCTTCCCATAAATCCTCGTGTATTTAATTAATATAAGAGACCTAATGGAAGTTTTTGATTACAGTTGTTAAACCCAATTCAAAAGTATAACTTTTGAAATCTAAAGACCTATCTCTTTCCAGCCTCGTACATTAACACATTAATTATATTTCTTTCCATGGTGCTTAAAGTACTATGTCAGGTTAAGACTGCTTGAGTTAGCAGAACTCAGCTGGAGAATTTGGGGACATTTATACCTTTTTAAAGCGAATGCAAGGCAGGATGAACACATGATCAAATCAAGATGGTAGTGTTTGATATCATTCTATATTATCCTGTTATACCTCTCAGGAAAAGTGATTACACAAAGATGCAAAAGGTCCATGTCTAATCTGACACAATTTGCAGATGATCCTTCCACCACATCTCCAGGTCTATAAAGCTAAAAAAATCTGTCTCAGAAATTAACAGTGGAGAACATATCAGAAAACCCCAGTTTTTCTTGTAACTGAAAGGGTCTAAATCTTTAGTCTGAATTAAGCCAAGCTGCCACCAAGTGTGGGATACATCAACCTCATACTAGCTTATAGAATCTGCTTTTACAGGGTGTTAGTGGTTAGAGACATTGAATGGCCACTTTATTATCTGTGTATTTCCAGGATCATTTTGTTATCTGTAGATGCAATTCGAGCAGATCTATCCAGTATTTCAGCTTTAAAATATTTTCATCCATCACATCATTACAAAATGACTAAACAGTGGGTGGTTATAAGAGATCACTATTGGGAGAAGCTTATAGATTGCTTTTATTACCATCCTATTGTGCACACAAACAGCTTCTGTCCTTCCATACATATTTATACAACTTAGAGGCTTTAGAATTCTTTTATCCTGAATAATTTCAACAACACAGAAAAGCTACTTCAAAACCAACAGACAACCTTAATATAAAATAGTGGTAATACTAGAACCCTGTACTTATAAATAAATAAATAAATAAATAAACAAATAAATAAATAAAAATAAATTTCTCACCTTAGGAATACATTAGTTACCATATTTCTTTGGAGAATTTTCATCAGGCATAAGACGATGAATACACACTGCTAAAATTCTTATTTTCAGAGCTCAAAAGATAAAGCAGCAAGGATTTTGCTAACAAAACAAGTGCTGCATCTAAAAGTGGAAGATGAGAAGTCATGAGAACATAGTGAAACATGACTTTAAATCATAACTTTGCAACATTCCCAGTAAATAACTTTTAGAAATTCTCGTACCCATTTTACCAGTTTGATTTTCCCTACTTATTTTGCTCCCTACTCCATACTTACTGTCTCCAATTGTAAACCAATTGTTTTCTTTGGTGGTGATTCTTAGGTCTGATCTTCAGGAATAATATAGATACAAAATATTTCCTAACTACCCAGGAGCAAACTTCTTCCTTACCTTAGATCACAAAGGCAATACAAAGCTAAGCATTCACTATCAAAGAACAGAGTGAGGAAGGAAAGTAATATAAAGGTCAATAATTTGCAAAAAGAAGGCAGAGGCGACCTGTCATGGTTTGAGACTTTTGTCCTGTATGAGGATCCGTCTCCGGAAGGATGTGGGTTTTTTTTGTATTCCATATCAAAACATCCTGCTAGAAAGTGCATAAGTATGGAGGAACCAGGAAGTTGTTGTTCTTCTTCTTCTTCTTCTTCTTCTTGGGGCTTCTTCTTCTTGCTTCTGGCCTGCGATCTTGGAAGAAACGGCAGAGAGAGAGAGAGAGAGAGAGAGAGAGAGAGAAGGGGAGGAGGCCTGCCGTTATCAGCTGTTCTGTTCCGAGCCGCTTGGAGAAGTACCGGAGGAATGCGATGAAGTTTTGCTGACTTTCTGGCAGTTGAGAATTCTTCTCTCGGAATTTCGGACTTTCGGTTTTGTATATATTTATTTTGCAATTACTCATTCCCCTTTCCCTGTACCCTTGTTTGTTATTTCCTTTTTCTATGTTTATTAAAGCTGTATATATGTACAGTTTTCTTTAAAAATCCCAACCAGTGTCGTTTTGGTTTTTTAGTTCCTTTTTTTTTTCCCCTTCTTTCCATGGAGGGGAGGGAAAACTAAACTCTGTCTCCGCTTTGCAATCCGTCAAACCGAGACATGACCTCAAAAGAATCAGTTCTTTGAGCTGGTTTCATACCTTTTAGGGCAATATATGTCTACTAATAATTACGAAGAGCATTTACAAAAGCTTCATTATTTCTGAATACCCAAAGATGGTATTTAGGAAAATGATTTCAAATGAAAATATACTGAAGTTAAATAGAAAATTTATTAGTGATTCTTAGGAGCATAATAATATTAATAAAAATTAAAAAAAAAATAGCTGAAAGAATCTCTGATATTAACAATGGATTTCTTGCTTCTTCCTTTTTCAAAGTATTTTCATAGTTTCAATATTGATGTGAAGTGAGAAATTTTGGTGTCCTGCATATCCAACATATATATTGCAAGTATTCATGTTTTATTTTCACTCAAAAATACTAAAAATAACAATTAATTTTTACATGATATTCATATTGCAAAAAGCTTTGTGAACATCTAAGTACAAACTGTAATGAAGTTACATAAAACAAGCAAGTAATGAATATTTTATTTAATTTAATTTTATTTT
>VZRW01000195.1:1923-60090 GCA_013398125.1 Aegotheles bennettii
CCCGCACCCCCCAGCAGGTGCCCGCACCCCCTCGGTGCGTGAACGCCTTTCCCTTCTCGCATCCCGCCCCTTCCCCCGAAAGCGTTTGTGTTTCGCCATAATTAACGCCGCCGCCGCTGCTGCTGTCTGAAAGGGGATTTAAATAAACAAAGGGAAAATTAACATTGACTCATTAAGCCGAAACAATGACATCTTGTTCTCTGACCTCAGCCCGGGGAGCGTGGAGGGTGGAGAGGAAAACAAAAGGAGTGAGGATGAACGCAGCTATGGATGAGCTCTTGTTTTGGGAACGCCACGGTGCGGTGGTGCCTCCCCCCGAGCCCCCCCTGCCCTTCACCGAGAGATCTGGGAGGCTTTTTTATAGTAAATTGCATAATTCTGCTTAAGGTGGCTCTAAGGTGCAGTGGTGAGGGGAGTCAGGACATCCAGCTGTTGTTCCTGTTGGATGTTTTGGGGATGAACTCTTTGTGAGTCGTTATTAAATGTGTTAGAAAATGCATTAGAAATGGGTATTAAATGTGTTGGAAAATGTTAGGAAATGCTCCCAAACCCTTTGCCTTGCCTGGGCTGTGGGTATGGCTGCGTCACACACCCCCAAACATGGGCTGCTTGGCATCATTCGTTTCCTTAAATGAAGAAACGAGTGGTAATTAATACTGAAATGCTCTGATTTAGATTTCCAAGTCCCTGTTTCAGGTTGGAAATATATTTCTTGTAATAGTTTGCTCAGGAGAGGAGGGATGGGGAGTCCCGAGCAAGCCGGGTACTCCAGGATCTACCCAAGAAATGGGTGAGCTCTGTAGTTGTCTCTTGCACAATCTGTCCATGTGTGCCTCCTGCACAGTGTCCTTGTGCCTGTCCCTTTGTGGGGCAACTCCTCAGTGAAAAATAATAGTAGCAGCAAAACCTGTTACTGTGTCACTGCTCTGGTCATGCAGGGAGAGGTGATGGCAGGAGGAAGCAGAGCTCCATTACCTGACACTGAAGTCTTCAAAGCTGCCAAGCGTGCTCGGAAACAATAACCCAGCACAACCCTGTTTTCCCTTGACTTTCAGGGCACTGTTTTTAATTGGAACTGTATCCATGTCAAATGTGAGACCTTCGTTGTCTTTCCCATAGACCAGTGTAGGAAATAAAGAGGTAGGGTTTGTTTTTGTGGTCGGGTTTGGTTTTGTGGTAGGGTTAACTGCTCTCTTCTCCCTGAAAATCGCCAGTGAAGATGTATTTTATTTTGTGTTGAAGCTTCCTCGAAGGGAAAAGGGGCATCAGTCCTCTGAGAAGAGCAGTTTGGAGTTGGTTGAGGCTTGCAGAGGACTGAACGTGAGCACAGTGAGCTGTGGCAGAGCTGATGAGGGGGAGACTGGGGCCAAGGTTGCACTGGACTGGTGGGAGCTCCAGCACCGGTGCACGTTCCCCTGACACCACTCAGTCTTACAATTCTTCTGAAGTATGTTGGTGGAGGAAGGCTTGCTGAACCTTAGTCTTCCTCCTTCATCAAAACGGCTTTCAGAGAAGATTTTTGACTTTTTTCCCCTCCCTAATTAGATGAAGGTCACTTGAGATACAACGTTGGTGAGGAACAGGAGAACTGGCTGGGTACGCGGGGTGTTTGTGGGTCTGCTGGGACAGCTACTAAGTGTAGGTAAAAATATGCCTGCCTTCAGCATGCAGCTTGTGATTGTCTCTGAAACACTGGGCTCGAAAACTACAGCAAAAATAAGACACTGGTAGTGAAGTCACAAGTTGATAGGTAGGCTCCTCTCGGAGTAGTGTTCCTGTCAGTGTTAATAATGCCTTTTTCACAGTTTCCAACAGTTTTAATTCCAAGCTGCAGCAGGTGCAATTTCTGTCCAGGCACGACTCTAAATGTGACCCCGATTTGTTGAGACCCAGGTAGGCACGACAGGAGGGAGAGGGTGCTCTGAAATCGTGTGGCTTGAAGCAGGGAGGGATGTGCTGTGGCAAGGAGGGGGAGGCTGTGGAGATCCCTTGGACTCTGTTTTTGGGTGATCTACTTGTGATTGTCGTGGCGAAATAAAAGGATGTGTTACTGAGAGAGGAGAGGGGAAACAAAAGGTCAGGAGTAAAGCGTGTGGGTCAGAGGAACCTTTCAGCTGTTGGGAAGGAAGGCAAATGCCTCGGGATTAGTGATGCAGCTAAAGGAAGAGAGGCACTGGATGAAAAAAACCCCCACATTTTTGAGTTCTTTTTAATGTTACCAGCGTTCCTTCTGGAGGGAAACTGGGAAGGTGCTGGGATTGGGAGGACTGGTTTGGCCAGAGAGCTGAGCTTGGCATCGTGGGGTTAGCAGAGGTGCTTTCAGGTTTCTGAGCTTCTGATATGCTGGAGAAAAGTGGATTAAAGGTGAGAGAGCTGCTGGGAGCTCTTCTTTCCTGCCGTGTGCCCTGCTAAAGGAAGCTCAGTGCGGTTGGGGAAGGCAGGAATGGAAATGTACAGCACTGGAGGGAAATGGGTTTGGGAAGGGAAGGACCTAAACCAGCTGAGAAAAAGGTATGAATGGTCTGAAGGGCATAAAAAGGTGCCAAGGGGAGGATGGTTGTACAGAGGGACTGGAGAGGTGAGGGGCAGCGGGGCAGCTTCCCATAGCTGCAGCCAAAGGGATGGGCATAAGGAAGGCTGCAGAGGGAGTGGGATGCTGTGAGCAGGTTGTAAGTGACCCTGTGGAAGGGAGTAGCTAGTAAGGGATGAGAAGGTCAGACATCCTTAAGGCTAGAGGTTGTGGTGTGAAGGGGGAGGAGAAAGATTATGGACTTGAAAATTGTTCCTAGTCGTCTCTGTGTTAGGGTGGAAGGAACCTCAAAGTTACCGATGGTTTGGAAGTTGGAATTGCCAAAGGAGCAGGAGCTGGTGTTGGAGGATGGCACCGCAGTGAGGTGGTTAAGCAGCTTTTGGGGTTTTTAACAGGGTTGTCTGGCTGTTGCTGTGCTGTGTAGCTTTAGAAGCTGCACAAAGGGCGTAAATCCTCTCCTCCTTTTGCTGTGTGCTCCCAAACTTAGAAAAATTCAAGGGGAAGCCCTGGTTTCTGACTGTTTTACAGGTGCTGCACTTGGGGACAGCTCTGTGAGAGGCACTGAACTGCCCTGCGCAGGGGAGGATCAGGTGCAGCACAGTGGCTTGTGCTGGAGGCTTTGGGCAGTGAAATGGATCACCCAAGGACGGGTGTTGCTGAGCTCCCTTCTCTCTAGGCTCGGAAATGGCAAGTTAAGGCTGCTGAATGGCTTACCCAAATAAACCCCAACCTTTTTCCCTTTTCCACTGCAGGAGGGGTTATTTCTGAGCGGGCAGCTGACCTGCTTAGTCCTCCAGTTAAAAGATTGTCCTCAGTTGGTTAAAAGACTGTCCTGCTGCTCTGTGGTGGGGATGTCTGCCACTTGTCTGCCTCCGCCGTCTCCTGGGTTGACTGGAGGAGACAGGCTTATGCACCACTGCAACGCTAAGCAATTAGAAGTGATAGCTGTTGACTAAGCTAGCAGAGTATTTTAGAAGCATTACTGAAGGCTGTGTGACTACACGAGACTGCTGCAATGAGTAAATACGTTTTGAGTGTTATTTTTGTAATTACAATGATTTTATTCTTTAGATGAACCATACTGAGCTCAAACCTGCGACGTCTCTGTCGCTGAAACCCAGCGGCGCTCCCCGTTACTCGCAGATGTTGAGACAATATTTTATTGCTATCTCTTTCTCCTTTTCATTGTTGAAGCAGAAATATTACCAGCCATATGTCTAAATGTGTACAATAATTTCCTCTTCCTACGTACATTGCACTTACTTGCATCATTAGCCAGACGGAACACAAACTGTTCTCTCTCTTTTCAGTTTGTTCTATAGTCTGTATAATCGAATAACTCCAGCAAGCAGAAGTGCCTGGTTTTCCAAACTGGGTTGAAATGTGGCCAGCGTGAACCTCTGCTCTCATCTTGGCTCGTGCCAAGGAGATGGTTGGTTCCCCCTGCTCCACCAGAGGATTCAGAGCCAACCCAGCACATGGCTGTTACTGGCTGGTCTGTGCTCCTGGTCCTGCCACTTCCAGCGGGTTGAGCTGGATGCTGATGGCGTGGGGATTTTATGCTCTTTAATTGGCAGAATGTCAGGGCTAAGTTTTGTTCCCAAGCGGCTTAGGCAGCCTGGCTTACCGGGCATCTGGGCCGTCGGCGTGGAGTTCAGAAATCTGTCCTTCTGATGAGCACGTGCTGTCAGCAGCTCTGGCTTCACCTCATTTCTTAGGTGCTGCCTAGGGCAGAGGTGTTTGATTTTTATATCCTTCAGCAGGCCGTGACTGCTCGTGGGTTGTGTGGCAGAGTAAACCGGTGGCTTTTCTCTGTGCTGCAAGGAAATAAATAGGGTCAGTTTATTTTGCCTACTTTTACTAATGAAAGTTAATGAAGGGGAACAAAGGAAAGAATAGGTCTGGAGCTGCTGCAAAATGTGATACCCTGAGCTTCCAGCTGATACAGGATCCCTGTGCATGACTTTGCCTTGGACAGATGTAGCTGTGAGCAATCCTGGAGATGGCCCTTTCCATGGCATGCTTTCTAATTTAAGAATTAACCTTAGATTTGTTTCTAAGATCTATTAGTGCTGTTTGGAGAGCCTTGTTTATCTTGAGATTAAATTTGTGGTGTAGGCACAGCAGGGGAAGGGCACTGCTCTTACCTCCTTGGCAATTTGTGCTGACCCCTGAGTCGAGTGAAGCAGGAGCATCTGAACTGTGACTGATTTTGTTTGCCTGCTGATGTGAGGAAGGACGGGACGAGAAGGCTGGGGGAAAATGCATTAGAATTAAATCAAATAGTGTTGGTCCCGTGTTTAGAAGGTCACTGAAAAATCTGAACTTCAGTGTGAGTTTTGGAACTCGTGTGCCAAGTTAAGTTTGTGTAGCCCTTCCTGTCTGGGTTGGGCCTTTCCCCACCATGTTCTTTGCCACTCCTGTTTTTTTCTCTCATGCAGTGATGTTCCCTGTTCCCTATGGAAAGGAAACACTTTATTCTACAGTCCTGCAAAAAATATCTAAGCTATCTCGGCAGCTTCTGCATCTCAACCCCTTCCAAAACAAAGCACACCTCTCCTAACACCCACTGCATGGGGATGTGGAGCTTTAGGAGTCCACGGGATCACAAAGCACTGTTGCAGCCAACACTTCCTTGGTTGACACATGCTTTTTTCCTACCATACAGTTTTAAACCCATAGTAATTCTTGGTACTTGCTGCCTTTGGGCTGTTCTGTGAGCAGTTAATTCATTTCAGATTTCAGCCACTCGCAGTTTTAAAGCCAGAAGTTGATACTGGGATGTCTGTTCTTAATATCCAGGTATCACTTACTCTTTGACTTTCATCATTTGACCCAGTTTTGAGCTCAGGAATTAATGTTTGGCAGCAGCATCTGTCTCTTGAAGGCAGCAGGTGATGGTGAACGTTTCCTTTGTAGGTTGTTCTGGTCCTTTGGCCACTGAAAGATGTATGTTCTTTTGTCTTCTAGATTTTTTTATTTACTTTCAGCTTTTAGCTGTTGTTTCTTGTTACATCCTTCTCTGCTGTGCCAAAGCACACGTTGGTACCCTGCCTGTGTGTGAGGGCACACGGAACAGTTCTGCCCAGCCTGGATGAGCCGTGTCGCCCCGATCTCTGAATTGCAGGGCACTTTGCCATTCCCTTTGCATTCTTATAGCTTTCTGCATCTTAATATTTTCCACACTGGTGACTGGAAGACTTGCCTAGAGGAGTCTAGAATAGACTCCATCTGTGTAGTACATGGAGATAAGCATCTTTTTTACTACTTTATTCGTATTTGCTGTTCCTTCGTCATGCACCCTTGGACTGGATTTTTATCCCTTTTGCTACCGTACTGCTTTGGCTCGGGTTCCTCCTGCCTGCTGGGGTGCTGGTGTTTGTGCAGGGCTCTGTGGTGGTGAGTTCAGGCCATCTCACACGGGTCAGGTTGCTCTGTGCAAACACGCTGGCTGCATTGTTGCTTATCATTTGTTGGGCTTCATGCTCCGCAGACCAAGTCGGTGGTTGCTGCATTTCTTCTCTGGTCATTGATAAAAATGTCGAGTGCTCCCGAGTCTCGTGGAGTGAGTTGAGAGTTTGAATCCAGTTAATGTGCTCCTGAGGGAGGTTTGCTGTGACGTTTTGGTTTAGAAACAGTCCTTTATCAAGTCAAACACCATATTAAGATAAAAAAGACTGTACTAGGAAAGCTTGGAGGTTTGTGGTGGTAAATCAGGGGCACCCTAGGTATTGAATCAGGGGCACTCTATTCCACCAGGGTGTTTTCTCTGGTTTGAAAGTCCCTGTTAGTCGTGGAGGCTTGGGTGCTGGAAGCTGCAGCATCTTCTGCGTCGAGGTATGCTAAGAAATGGCTAAGAGAAAATTGGATGAGGGAGACAAATGCTTTGGTACGGCTGCTGGAAGCGTTGGGGAACTGAACAGCATCCCTCATGTGCTGGAACAGATTTATAGCTGGCGTTGGTAGCAGCAGAAGGAATCTGAAAGACATTAAATTGTTCTTGTTTGGTGCCAAAGTATGCAAAGCACAGCGAGGCAGGGACCTGCCTCTGGCTTCCACTGCTTTCTGTACAAGCTGTTTATCTCTGAACTGTAGAACATGTTTTTAATGGGGCAGCTATAACTGGGTATTTATATGCACACCTTCCCGGTTTCAAAGCTCTTGACCTGTGAGTGGTCTCCAGTGTGTTCTGACGGGTGTTTTTCCAGTGGTTTTGGACTTGGCAGTTAGATTTTTTGCCATCAAAGTTAATTTTCAGTTTGATAAACAAAAGGTGCCATCAACTTCTCGACATGTAATTACAAGGTGCTTCTTTCAAAAGCTGCCAGTATAAATTCATATCCAGATCTTAAGTGATTGCTTTTGTTGTATTGACTCGAGAGGATTTGCACTTTGAGTACTCTCAAAATAATTGGTGTGTGTGTTTGCCCAAAATGAGGTTTTGCTGCAGCTTTCACAAGCTGTTGACTGTAAATACTCAGCTATTTCAGAGGGTGCGAACAAGTGTGGTGTCCGTACTTACCCACTTATCCCAGGGAAGGGACTGGGAGAGTGATTTAGAACACGTGGAAGGCTGGGGGAACACTAGCTGTTGTTTGTGAGTGCTTTGCTGCCGTGTTGCTAGGAAAGGATAACTGATTTATTTTTTTTTGTGCCTTTGCAATCACTACAGGGAACAACAGGAAAGAGAATGCTTTTATTCTGGGAAGCATTAACAAAGGCTCTCCAGGTACCAGTACAGAGTTGCTTTTGTATCGCTTTTAATAGTTTTGAGAAACCACATGGCCTTTAAAATTATCCAAGAAAGCTTCCAGTGCCAGCAGGGTTGGATGGAGCTGTCTTCTAGGTGCATATTTGCCTTAAAAATGTATTTTCTTCTGGGTGCGTAATGAATATTCAAGAAATGCTCCTAAGCTGTGCTTTCCTGGAGTTGTTTTTGAATTCTCTGGGTGGATTTCTAAACATCACCACGGTTGTCTGCATCAATTACCTTCTGGAGATCTTCCATCATATAGAGTCATCGGGTCCTGCTCAGCTCGAAAGGGCAGCATCAATTCCTGCCTGAGATTTGCAGGCAGCATATGTGGGACCTTGTACGGATCTTGCGGGGAAATGATGAACCCGTTAGGTTTTGTGTGTGTATTAAACAGCTGATTAGTTATTAAAACCAGATCCAGCTCACCATAACTTTCCTCTCCCAGTTGTGTTGGCTGAAATTTACTGGTGAGGTTCGCAGCCTCACAAATAAACTGATTAAAAGACAGTACTGGCAGATCTTGTCACGTACACCTTTTGTATTTGATCCTCGCCTGGAGTCGGTTTCTCCCCTCCCATCTGCCCGGGGTGTAACCCTATAGCCTGCTCAGTGGCACATATGGCCTTCAGGCAAGGAGGAGGGGTCAGTCCAGCTCTGAGCTGTGCCAGACTGGTGGGGCTGGCAGAGCTGACCAAGCTGGGAAGCCTTTGGAAAGGAGAACTAGACACGAAGTGCAGCACAAAATGAGATTGATCGCTGAAATTCCTGGTCTTTGGATTAGGCAGGAGCCTGGTGCTCTGTCGGGTCCTGGCAGTGATTGCTGTGTCTGTCTCTCTTGGCCTCCTGGGGCTGGGCTGGTGACACTTGTGCAGGTGTTGTGGGTGGGAGTGCTGGCAGGAGTTGTGCTGGGAACCGTTCAGTTGTCTCTGGTAAACGCGGGTGGGTGTTGAGGTGCCTCGTCCTCCTAAAGCCCTTGTAGCTGCTCAGTCTCCTCTAAGAAACTAAAATTCTAAATTCAATAGGATATCTGCTTCTGGAATTATCTTCTTGATCCATGAAGGTGCCAACGCAGCGAGGATTTTGAGGAGGTGGCATTTGCTCACTGTGTTCAGGTGCTGCTTCAGCTCCCCGAGTTCAACTGCTGAGACCTCTCATCTGTGCCAGCCCATCCCGGGGTGCTGCGGGGAATGTGAGCGGTGCCTTCCGGGGTGGGAGCAGGGACTGCAGGGCACTGCTCAATATTCCATGAGCTGCAGCTAGCACTGTCTGCCATGGCTTCATCCACACTAGAAAATGGCCTTTTTTGTGGGTGCGCATTTCTCTTTTTAGCTATTCCCAACGTCTCGGCTGCTGGTTTGCAGCCCGATGACTTCAGAGCTGTCAGGAACAGGGGAGTGGGCTTGGCTAAATGTCTTGAAGTGCCACTTGTGAGTAACAACCCTGAATTTTATGGCTTGATTCAATATTTTGGGGAGTTTAAGGTTTATTGATTGAATTAATGGAAAAATAGGATAGGCACAAGTGGTCTTGATTTGCTTTAGTGATTTAAAATTCCATTTCCTAAAGTAAATACAATGTGAATGTTGTATTTTTGGGTCTTTTCCTGATATTCTACCAGTGTAAAACTAATTTTTGAATATCTAAGGAGCACGCTGTGTTCTTTTCAAGTGTAGTTAAGCAATCATGATCACACTGTGCTCCTTTCCAGTGTGTTTAAGAAATAATGATGGTGAGTATAGTGAGGCTTTTCTGCAAAATTGCTTTCTCTAGGTTGTTATCAGCATGGTCCTGGGAACAAGTGTTTCTATGCACCTTCCTCAGCTGGTCCTGAAATTCAGGATGGACATAAATAGCTTGTTTCTGCTTTGACATCTCAGCAGCTGCGTTCTGCTTGTTCCCTCCCCAGTCATCACTGGTTTCAGTGCTCTTAGGCAGAGGTTTTGTGCTGGAGTGTTATTTTACTCCATTCCCACTGCTGAAGGCGCCGTCCCTGTGGTTTGTGGAGCCGGCGGCGTTTCCCCAGGTGCTCTCACTCCAGGCCCTTTGTACCCGGCTTCTGTTGAGTTTTGTAACTTACATCATCTTCTTTCATATTAATAACAACGTGTGTGTAACTGAGCTCTCTTGTTGAGCAGTAACTGAAAGGGCAGCTGAATGAAGGCGTTCTGAAAGAAAGCCACTGCTTTCACGTCCCCATTATACTGCTCCTTTGTTGGAGTTTTCTCCTGTCTCCACATGCGAGCTGTGCTTCGAGGGTTGGCTTGGCTGCTGAAATGCAGCCTGCCACATTTCCTTTTCTTTTGAAATAATACATGGATAACTCAGGGCTGTTCATAAAAGAAACCACTAATTCCAGTCAGGAATGTGCACTATATGGAATGTGTTCTGCACGCTGACATCTTAATGTCCTCTGTGCTTGGGCAGATTGGAAAGAGCAGCCCAGTAATTGGTGTCCGGGGAGGTCTCATGGCTTTGAAACAGCTGAAGGGACTTGTCCTTTGTTCTTCCCTGTGTTGGTGGTGCTGTAGGTGACCTAGGAAATGCCGTGCTCGGGAGTTGGGTCTGGTTTTGGATCCACCCTTCTGGGGGAGAGGGAGGGAAGGAGAGAACATGTTTTTCTTCTGCCTAGTAGTTGTGAAGATGCTTTTAGAAGCCCATGTCCAGTGTCATCCAGCCCCATCGCACCCCCTCCCCAGGTATTATCTGCTCTGTCCTTGGTTGCTTTGTCTCTGCCCACCTTCATGGAAAGATGCCTCGTGTAGGGCAGGGAGTGGATTTTGTGGTACTGAACTTGCTCTGATAAATGGGCTTAGATCAACATCTCATTTCACTTGCATTGAGTCATTTATTGGCAACAATTCTTGCTGCTAAAGATTTCGGTATGGAAGCGTGATTAAATTCTTACATTTCTTTTATTACACTGACTGGGTCTTGCTGCTGCAGTGTTTGGGACCTTATAAGAGTGAGCAGTACAGCAGGACTCCTTCCCCTGAGCTATCTAACTTGAATTGTTTCAGAACATGCAGTGACTCCACTATGTTTAACCTTTGGCAATCTGGCATCTGTTGGGCCAGAGCTCCAAGGTATTCTCAGCCCAAATAAGGGAGAATAAGGGGATAAAACCCTGCAGGGAGGCAGCTTTTGTTGGTTTGTTTTCAAATGCTGCATTCGGAACTTGGCGGCTCAGTGTGTGAGGGCTCCAAGGGCTGAGGTTTGGCGAGGAGCTCCACGTGAAGATGGAGCAATGGGAGGGTGAAGGAGAGGAGAGAACATGTGACTGTGAGTAACCCAAACGGGTGGTTGGCTGGAGCTCAGATGGCATCACACAGAGATTACAGGACACAAACCTATTGGCTCCTGGAGATGAATGCCATAAGGAAGCTGAATGTTATGTGTGGAGTGTAATAAGGAGTGTTTAGGTGTTGAAGGCTTGGCCTTGCTTCTCACCTGAGTTGAATTTCAGGGCTTGTAGTGAATCACATGTTGAATTTCAGGGCTTGTAGTGAATCACCTGGTGTCCGAGCACAAAGTGAGAGCGATAAATGATGCTTAAGTGGGAGCCCCTCCTCTCATTTGCTTTGCTGTTTTGGGGTGGAGGCAATGTCTGTAAGGAGCAGGGCAGCACATGATGCTTTAGAAAGCAGAAATGAGAGCACCCGGTCCTGGCAGCTTCAGGGAGGGAGAAGGGGACCGTGTGTAGCCCCGAAATCCTTGTCCACAGGAGTAGGCAGAAACTTTGTTGCTGGCTAACAGGGCTGGGATTTTACTGCATCTCTACGATAGTCATAAAAGGGAAGAAGGTTTGGGGGTAGGTTTTGAATAGTGCTGGTTTTAATGCAGCTGCTGTTTTATGGCCTCGTATCCATTTTGTAGGAATCAAATTCTTCTGCTCACTTAAAGATTTTTCTCTGGAGGGGGAAGCATCCCTCCAGTCTGCAGGAGACAAAGAACAAAATCATTTTAAAATGTGCTATGCGCTTACAGCTCATGTTTGCCAAAAATGTAGTTTATTCTCAACAGATTCAACATTTAGGGTTTAATGAATTGTTAGGTTTAAATGTTAAAGTATTTTGCTTTCCTCTGATTCATTGTCTTAAGATACAGCAAAACAGAAATGTTATATGGATCCATTTGATGTGCCAGGTTGAAGGATTGGAAAAGAAGGGAAACAGATGGAATTCTCCCCAGCTTGATCCTTAGCCAGCTCCAGGGATGAGGAGGCAAAGGGATGGGCTGTGCTGCCTCCAGCCCCAGCTCCAGAGGGTCTCTGCTCTCTGCTCTGACAGGCAGCATCACCGTAACAAGCTGTTTGTCCTGGCCCTAGAAGCAAGAACCATTTTTCTGCTGGCTCGTTAGGCACTGTTAGGCTCAACGTGCTCATAAATCTGACCCCAGTGTGACTGTTGGATTATTGTCCTGCTGTTTTTTTCAGGGTGAGCTACTTTGTGGTGAAAGGAAAATGTCCCCTTTTTATAATTTCTTTGTTCCTTGTTTATCAATACTCAAGTCTCTGTGGTGAGTATTGATTTCACTTCTGTTTGGACACTCTGTGACTCTGATGCCTTAAATTACCTAGCCTGTAACACTCCTAATGCAGTTCCTAATACAGGGAGCAGCTTGTCAGCATCCCACTGGGGCTTGTTCCATGTGGTGGCATTCCCATACCCTGGAGTTCAAGGTGATGGGGAGCACCCTGCCTGCTTTGGGAGCTCAAGTATTAGTACTTCTGTTATTTATAAAAACAAGCAGCTTATTCCCACTGCTTTACCAGTAACAGAGACCCCAAAGTAGATATGAAGCAGATAATAAACCCCAAAGTATGGGAATGTATAGAAGAAACCCCAAAACATATGAAGTGGGTGGTAGTGGGCTGAGCAGGACTTGGAGCTCTGTTTGCTGTTGTCATCTCCTGTGTCATGGTGAGTGTTCAGCCTGTGCGTGGTTCCTGGGAGGAGATGTTTTCAAGCACAGAAGAATCCAGTTGCAGAGCCTCCCATCAGCAAGGCGTGCTTTGAAAGGGAACTGACCCTTGCCTTGGCATTTTAACTGCCTGGGCAGGCGGCGTGCTGGAGGGGGTGGGAAGTGGGCAGGAATATTTTGCCAGCTCAGGTAATTTAGGTGGAATATTCTGAGCTAGCCACAGGCAGCAAATAGCAATGAGAAGCTGGGCAGGAGGGAGCGTGTCCTTGCTGCTGCTGGGAGTGTTTCAAGTGTGTGTTAACTAAACCTTACATGGATTTAATTTTTTATATCTCAGGTTTTAGTAATGAGTTTTTGGCTTAGTAACCTGTTCAGCAGTCAGTGGTGCAAATCCATCAACAGCACCCGTGGCTGTTCTTTTCTCTTGGGCACTGCTTTTTGGGCCATGTCCTTTGTGCCACTGGGGCAGGTTTTGTGTTGTCCTCTCCCTGCTGGGCTCCCTGACTTCCCAGCACACGAGTGTACAGCCTGTGCCCGTCCCCCAAGAGTTCCTGGCTTTTTTTAGGCAGCTCAACGACTGCATGTGCATGGTAAGTTTGCCTCCAGCTCGCTCCTTGAAGGCTGTCCAAAAAAAATGGGTGGGAATGGATCGCTGCCTGCAGATTAAGCCCTAAATTTGCTCTGGAGAGGCCGTGGGAAAGACGACTGCTGGGAGCAGAGCGTGGCCTGGGTGAATTATCAGATGATGGTGTGCAGGCTGGCAGCAGGGGCACCACCATCAAAGCACATTCTCCTGGCAACAGGTTTTGTCAGGATGGGCTCTTGTGGGTTTGCATCGCTGGGTACGAGCGCTGGCTCAGGGGGTTTTGGGAGGCTGGTGCCTGGCTTGTAAAGTTCCAAGAGGCAGCCTGTTAGAACCATAATTTGCTCTTTCACATGCTGCTTTCATTAAGATTCTTGCAGAAGGGAAAGTTGGTGTTGGTAGAAAGGAGGAGAGTGGCAACGTGTTTCTCTTGGCAGCGGTGCTGGGTGTTCCTGCTCAAAGGAGTTGTGGAGCTGGGATGCAAATAAAACCTGCCAGGTGCTTGGTGTTCGCTGAGCAGCCAGAAGGCACCGAGGGGGCTGGGGAAGGAATAGGGGTGACAGCTGAGGCCTGAGCACCTCCTGGGGTTTCCCTGGGCTGTGAGGCTGAGCAGTGCCCAGGGAGCAAGAGGAAAGCCCACTGAAATGACCCCCATCGGTGGCTCTCGTGCAGGTGTGGGCTGCAGGCATCTCCTGCTTGCTCTTGGGTCTGCAGCTAGAAAGTCAGATGTTTTCCCTTTCCAGGTCTGTGATGGTGGATGTCAGGGCTACATTGTGGACCTATCGAGTGGCCAAAAATGGCTCACCGTGGTTGCAATTTCAGGAATTTGAGGTTTCAGAAATCTCAGGAATTATAACAGAGCTACAACAGAGGGGTTTGTGCCCTGAAATGGCCATTCACGCCGATGCTGCTCCAGCACCAGCGGGTACTCTGGGGGACAGAGCCTGCCATTTGCCTCCCTAGCCCTGTGTGCTCAATACCCAGGCAAAAGCATGGAAAGATTGGATTGTGCTGTAGTGGATGCTCGAGGAGGGTTGCTCGGGTCTCATTTCTGCTCCAGTGCCAGTGGTTTGTGTGCTGTCCTGTGCAGAGGTGACCCTTGTGGGTAGGGGAGAGCTTGTCCCATTCCGAGCTCTGTGTGTGATGTACATTGGAGGCTGGACACAGCACCCCAGAATAACTGTGTTTAATTTTCCTACCCACTTTAGGCTGGCCATGCATCATAATTACAGGACTAAAGATGTTTCAGAGCAGTTCTAAGAGCGTGAGGAAGCGATGTGGTTGGATTTATCGTGTTTGTTGTGTTTTCTTTGCTGTGCAAATACCCACGCACATCATCAGTGCCCTTCCCCGTGTCCCTTGGTTTGTATCTCTTTCCTCCAGGAAAGTGTTCCTCAATCCTGTTGGGTTTTGTGTGGCAGTTCTGGGTCCTCAGAGTGGAGGATCGCTTCCACTAAGGGCTCGTGGGCTGCTCCAGTCCACCAAGTGCTGTGGGCATGGGGAGAGGTTTTGTCTGCTGTGGGTTTTTGTTGATTTAAGGTGTGTGAAATTACATGTATGCCTCGAGCAATTTGGCTTCCTTGCTGTGAGGAAAGCTTTGCCCTTCTTCAAAAGGGAAAAGGCAACAACAAAATAAACTTTATAGTGTGGGTGTGGTCAATTCCTTCTTATTTTTGTCCTGCGTGGTTTTAAGGCCTTTTCTTAGACTTCCTCAGGGAAAAGAAATCCAAAGTTTTGTCATTGTAAATGTTTGATATTTTGCCAACTTCCATAGTTTGTGATTATCATTGAATTGACTTAGCTTTTAGAATATTTTCTGTGTACCAAATTGAGCCGGTATTTAATCAGTTTCTTTGTTTTGCTAGCAGAATAATATAAAATGTAATGCTGTGTACAAACCTGAATCTTGAAAGCAGCCTCTTGAAAATGTGTTCTCTGCTTGAAGAACTCACCCTTGTCTTCTTTTCCAGGGCAATCACTTTGATCAGTATGAAGAAGGGCACCTGGAGATAGAGCAGGCGTCTCTAGACAAGCCCATAGAATCGGTAAGATAAACACTCACCAGCATCACCAGCACACCAGCACTGGGCCGTGGTCGGATGGTACTGATGTGAATGCAGTCAGATTTGATAGGGGCGGGCATCTGGTCAGCACAGGGTTAACTGTCTGTGGTAAATTGCATGCTGAGAGTAAGCGGGATTTAATCTTGAAGTAGTTCTCCTAAAACTTGAAATCTTAGTCCACTGCGATATCTCAGAGAGGATTTAAAAGAACACATTCATTCATAGATACTTATTTTAAGTTTTTACACTTTTCGCCGAAGAATCAGTTTAATTCATATGCAAACTTAATTAGTAAAATGTATTTTGATCCTTTTTTAATCTATATTTTTGGAAAACTACTGGCATGCTAAGGAAAAGTGTTAGGGTGACATCTGGCAGTGTGGAGACACGGACACATCCCAGTGTCAGCATAGCAGTCCTTCCCCACGAATCTGAAACTGCACTGTGAGTTTCTTTAAAGTATTGCTTTGCTTTGGATTAGGTGTGGAGAGTAAGGCCATGAGATGAGGAAAGATGACATTTTGCTTAAGTCTTTGCCTTTTTAAGCTTTTTTGGAGCTTTTTAATTTTTCTCTCTGCAAAGCATCACTGCTGGTCTGAGGCACAGCAGCTTGTTCAGCCTAAACTGAGCCCAAGTTTAGCACTTTTTGGCTAAGTTTCATTTGCAGTTTCAGTATGAGAGCAAGAAAACTCGCAGTGAATAATCAAAGGTCACTTAAGGGTTTCTGCCTGAGCCTAGATTTTTGTCAAGAAAGCACTTCCCAAGTCTTTCTTTTCCCTATTAATAATTGAAGTTCTCAGTTAAAAGTTTCCTCAGGTTAGTTTGCACTTAGAAGAAACTCAGTGTTTGCAAAAGATGGCCATGTACTTCTCATTGGTGTGTAGGTTGGTGTTGTGTGTGTTTGTGTGCGTGTTAGATGTTTACAAAAAATTTACACAACTTGGGGTGTTCGACGTTTTTCTTCCGCAGCAGTTGGCCCATATTAGCTAAGCAGCCATGATCTGGTTTGTATTGCACGGTCTGCCTTTTTTAATTTCTTCTCTAGGGTTTCCTTTCCCCCTTCTTATTTCTGTTCTTCTGGTCCAGTGAACACTGCATATAGTACCTACTGTCTTAATGTGCTGGCATGATGCTAGATTTAGGCATGGCAGTAATTGATGACGCATGAGATAATGCTGCAGAGATGGGAATTCATATTCCATGTTCTCCTGAACGCTTCAATCTTATGTTGTGATGTGGGGATTTTAATTAAAATGCCAAGCTTGTTTCCTTCTGTAAATGTAATGAGGAATACTTGTTGGTAGCCAGCTCTGTGCCACAATGGAAATCAGCGTTTCAAAATAATTCAAATACTAGTTAGGCTAGACTGGTTATCTGATTTCTAGAAGTGTTCCCCCAAGCAGAGGGATAGCAGTAGTCACAGATAACAACATCCCTTTGGTGTCCTGAAGGGAGTGATGCCTACAGAAGTAAGTGAAATATGGAATGAGTACCCTGGCCCCAATGCTATGGGCACACGGTGCAGCTTGGGTCACCTGCAGGTGTAATGCAGGCGTGGCAGAAAAATTAAATTCAATTACAGTTTTGATATTTTATTCATATATATGTCACCATCCAAATACCAGGACATTATTAATCTTCACAGCTTTCTGGTAGATTTTAATACACAGAGTTAAGCCTTTTGGTTAAATTTGAAAACAGTTTGGAGTGGACCAGAATGGCACTTAGCTCTTGGGAGGAGAGAAGGTTAAATCCTCGAGTTGTTCTTACTTTAAAACCCAATTTGCTTCACTCTTCTCTTGTGTGTAATAAGAGAAATGAGCATTTGAGGTGCAAGACCCCTAGCCTGGGACATTAAACTCTCAGAAGGAGTCGCAGAGCTGAGTAACCACGTGTTCTGCATTGCCACAGCAGCTGTGCTCGAGGTCGGAGCACGCTGGAGCTGCCTTCACGTGCTGATCCCAGAGGTGAAGAGCTGTGTCTGCTGCACAGGGTGGGCTTTTTTTAGCCTGGTGTCAGAAACAGATGGGTCACTTTTTAAGGTTAATCTTCACATTGTCTTGATTCTTAAAATTTAATTTGTAGCTGGGAAGCATAAATAACTTTGTCAAGTTCGCTGACACCTGCGAAGATGATTTTGCTCCCACATTAATGCCCCGTGTGCTGCTTAAACTGGCAGATTACACACGTTAAAAGAAGGAATGGTTTTCTTGTCAGAGGTCAGTGGTGTACCTCTCCTGCAAGGTCCTTCCCTAGGAAAGAGGTGTCCATCCCACTTGTATTTTATGCTGCCTGCTCACCCAGCAGATAACATCCTTGAGCTGAAATGGAGAGGGAAGGGCTCAGGCCAAGTGTATAATCTGCAAATGTCACACATCTAAATATTTGCCATATTAACATTTATTCACAAATTGTTTTATAATCCTTAACCACTTCTCTGTTAGCAATTCAAGTGACCTTTACAAAGGAATCTGCTCAGAATAATGAGTAAGAGCCAAGGAGCCTCATCATGGAGCTGGTTTGGGTGACGGATGCCTGTGCAGGAGGGGTGTTCATAACAACAGCAGATCAGAGCACTTTCCAGTCCAAAGTTTAACATTTGGTTATTCTACAGACTGAAGAGTGGATTAAATATACTCTCTTAAATGTGCTTCTTGCAGCTTCTCACATCTCAGCAACATGAAAGCTTGCATTTGGAAATGCCAGGGGGCAGGGGTTGCACTTGACGGATGTGTTTTGACAATCGGCGCTGAAGTGAGATCCATCTCTGCAGCATTATCTGTTGAGAGGTGCTGACTGTATTGCTACAGCATGCAATTCAAAGGTGGCTGGAAAAATAGGTTTGGGGAGTCTACAGATCATTACAATGCTGAAATGTGTCCTCAATTAGTGTACTGGTATTTTTGGTCCTGTGGAAATCCTGCTCGGTACAGCTTGTTGAGGCCAAAGATGTCTGGACTGAAACATGCAACTGTAACCAAAGTACATTTATGGAAAACAGAGCTGACATGAGCTAGGGGATGAACGCAGCCTAAGTGAGAAGCCAGCTATTTTCCATTACTAAATTCAAGAAAATATTTCCTATCAATGGACTCTTCATAGCTGCAAATATTTATTGATTTATTCCCCCCACCCCAACCCCCGAGTAGCTTTTTTTTGTTTGTTCTGGTTTGGAAGCTGCTGCCCTCACACTGACTGTTTGTGTCAGTGGAACTGCTAGTGCCTGAGAAAATCAAAGCACTTAACCTTTTTTTAAATCCAAGAAGCTGCATGCATTTGTTATCAAATATTTGCAGTGCCCTGAGTTACAAGTAGGAAGTCGCAGAGTGTTGCAGCTTTAATAGAATCCAGATTTTCTCCACATTGATTCCTTATTGCTACTTGTTTACTGAATCTTGTTGCTGTGGATCCATGGCTCTTGTCCCCCAGCAGTAGGGATGAGGTAGGAGGTAGTGATGCACCCCTAGAGCCAACCCAAGCAGCAGCCCCTTGCCGTGCAGGCAGTGGTGGGGAGTCAAACCAAGCTGTCGCCGTTGCAGGTTGGGGGCCAGGCTGCACATCACCCACTTATCCTGGAGCTTGTTAGTTTGTCCTTGTCATAACTAACAAATGTCCTTTCCCCCCCCCGCCTCTCTCATCCCTCTCAGTTCCACGAGGAGGTGTCAGGCTTCAGTCGGTAGCTGTTGATGGTCACAGGCTGTTGATGGTCACAGGCTGGTGTAGGCTGGGCGAGCTGGAGCGGGGTTTCTCGCACTGTGTATCTGTACGGATCTGTGGACTCCACTAGTTCCAAAGTGTCATTTGATGAGGCTGCTGATTTGACATTTAGCAGTAGCCATATGTGGACAGCGCTATAAATAATGTGCTTCTTGAAGCTGAATGGTGTAGCATTACTATTTGGCTTTTCTCTCCAGTCTTCATTGTGTCATCTGTAGTGAGCTCTAGGTTTTGTTTTGGGAATCTTTTCAACCTCTTGTTTGCATGGGTTCACCCAGTAGCATCCGATCCTTGCTTATAGATTCCTCCATACACAGTCAGCACAGCTTACAATCCACTCAAGAGATGTATGGCTCCTGCTGATGCCCAGAGATGAATGATGTGAGCACGGGACTGGGGATCTCATGGAAAACCTGGATTAGGCAAAACTGGTGTTCTGGTTTATCTGGGATGCAGCTCAATCCACTGGTGGCAGATAAAGCCCCACATACAACATCATCAGGACCTTTCAGTTCTTGGATGCATCTCTTCATCATATGCATTTTGTTTTTTCTATGGGCTAGGACCTTGATCAGAAATTTGTGCTGGGGATATCCTGATATCAGGAATCGCTGATCCAGGGTGCAGGATGGGGACTAGGGAGGCCAGTTCGAGCTCTTGGAGAGGGTCACTTTGGGTGAGGATTTTTCGGAGTAGCTTGGTCAACTCCCATGGCCGTTGGGTGAAGCCAAGACCTCTCCATGTCCTACATGCTTTTGGAGAAGTTGCATTTTATCTGGAATGCCAAGTTCCCCATCCTTGAATAGACATGATCACTACTGAGCACCTCCAGAGTGGGGAGAGAGATGCCGGGAGGTGTAAACTGTCCCACCAAGAGCCTGTGGCTGTCTCCACAGCATTGCCCAGACACAGTGCTGCTGTTGTGAGTAGTTTGGATGGTAGGTGGGAGCTCACTTGCTCACACAAGCACCTCTTGGGAGACTTGGCTGCCTCAGTAATTTTGATTGTGGCTGTAATACAGGGAGCTCCAGACTGATGGCGTAACCAAGCGAGGAGCCTCGTGCCAGCTCGCTGCTGGGAAGTGGGGGATCTCCTCAGGCTGTGGGCATTCCTGTAGATTGCTGCAGCTCTTCCTGCAGGAAAATGCTGCACAGTGAGGATAGTTTAGTTGAAAGGAATGACAGTTCTTGACATCAACAGGAAGTTTGGTGTAAAAAAAGGACATCTTTTCTATGTGAAAGACTCCCAAGTTTGTACAGAACTTATTTTTAAAAAAATTGCATTTTTAAGTTAAAGCTACCAGCTGTTACAGCATTTGCTGACAAATTTTGGTGCTAAGGTCCCCAGCTACTCCCCAGGCCCCTGGGCTCTGTGGAGTGGCTCCTATGGGGGAGCTGAGCCTCCCATAACTGAATTTTGCAGGCACTGTTTGTGCTGCAGAGCAGTCCCACTGATCTGCCCCCGCGAGAGGTCTGCGGTAGGGGTTCAAATGAAGGTAAAACGTGGCTAGAAAGGAGCAGCCTGACTAGGTCCCAGCTCAGATGTTAACACTGAACTCTCAGGGTGGTTCTCCCTGCCCAGGGGAGCAGAGGATGCTCTGTTTCAATTCAATGATATTTAAAATCAGGAAGGAGTTTCACTGCTTAGACTGGGGGGGGAGAAACACCCCGGGAGCCGAGGCAGAAGAATATCCAGGCATAATTCCAATTTATGTCAAACAACTCGTGACCATCCTCTTGAGTGGTTCTGTAAAAGTGGTGCTAATGTGTATAACCCTTCTAAATTTTTCTTTTTTTCCCCTTTAACATTTGTTTACCCCTTCACTGTGTCAGTCACAACACACCGCTCTTGAATCTCCCAGCTGGTCTTGACTTGTTGAATTTATTTTATGCTTTCACTCTTCTTTAATAAATACATTACTTGCAAGCAGTGAATTGAAAACAAAGCAAAAGAAAAACTACCATTAGTGATTGGACAGTTTCTTACTTTGTGTTACATTTAACTGTTCTTTTGACAGCCCAGTTTTTAAAGCCAGGTTCGTATGGAAATGCTTTCACTCCACTTGCACTGCTTTTGGAAATAGCATACTGCTTCATCTGTCTGTTTATTTTAGTGCATTCATAACACAACACAGTCAGCACAATGTCTCATCTCCACTTAGCAAAAGATTGCAAAGTACTCCTTGGCCTTTTTCTTTTTTATTTTTCCCCCTGAAAACGCAGCCATTTTTGTCAGCGCCGGCTTTTAAAAAGGGATTCAATAACCCTTGCTCAGCCCCAGTTGCAGTGCTAAGGGTAGAACAATTAGTGAGTTACTCAAACCCTCTGAGCTCGGGCTGTTGGGGAATGGTTTGCAGCAGACATGCTGGCAGGTAAGTGTTCCTACACCACCGATCCGATGGTCTCCTCCATGGTGTCTGTGACTGGAATCCATATTTGTTCATTTTTCCTTTTTTTGCATACTGATTTAAGCTTTTATAACCAGACATTGCCTTACTTCTCCTTTTTTTTTTAATTTTTTTTTTGCTATCTAGCCCTAGTTATGCCCTGAGGGAGAGCTGATAGCGTGGGAAAGATGCACACTGTTGCCTTGAAAAACACAGCGAGATGCAGTGTCTTGCTTCACTGGTATAGCAGCAAAAAAACATTCAATTTATACTTGATAGAATCTTTTTGAGGAAAAACATACCCATGCAGCCAATATCTTGGGGAAGATTGTGTCTCTCAAGCTGGTTCACCAGAGTTCTGCAAACCATGTGGTCGTTTTCTTCAGTGTAGAGTGAGTGAAAACCCCAGTGCTGCTCCCATTTCTGTTGATGAACTGGTGATTTAATTAAAGAAGCCTGCAGCATAGATTTATTTATTTTTTTTTAAAGATTCCATGTGCCACTCAATGTTACAGATTCACGAGCTGTTAGAATTCAGAATACTTGTGATATCTTGAGCTGGGGTTTGCCTTAGGACAATTAATAACCAATAAATACATATATGGCTTTAATTTTAATTTTTTTATGATTAGGAGGTGAATATGTTCCTGAGAGTCCTCTGAGGAGCTGGCACTGGTCACTGCCAGCAAACTGATCCATAAGGGAGGAGCTGTCAGCTGTAGATGGTTCCAAGGATGCTGTTAACACTCCCGTTCTTTGTCTGGGGGAAGAAACCTTGCATAAAACCATAATGAATTCCACACAGAGCCCTGCTCAGCCCTGTTTTCAAAAGCTGACACTTAATTGCTGCGTCAGTACTTTTCCACTTATTCTGAAATAGCTTTTTTTTTTAGGAAGATGAGACATTATGCTTATTGTTTCCCCTACATGCACTAATGGTTCCTTGCTGTTAACTTATTGCTAGGCCTGTTTCATTCTAACATCTTAGTATTTTTGTTAGTTTACATGTGAAATGCATCACCCAGTCTGTGCTTGAGCTCATTTTATTTAATTGATTTATTTTTTTTTACTAACCTCACTGTTTTTTCAGTTTAATATTGGCTGCATGCTAGTTTATATATATATATACATATATAAAAAAACCCAATCAAGTCTAGCCTGGATTTTGCTATGATTGTGTTTTGGTTTCTAGTGGTGGGGCAGTCTTGCACTTACAACTTACTCAGTATTATAAAAGCCTGACACACAAACAAAATGACTAAACACATTGTAGATTTTCTTTACAAAACAAATCTTTAAGTGGTGCTGTCTAGGTGATGGATATGATTGTATAAATAGCTTGATTTTATGCTTTTTACTGTCAATTTTTATCGGTACACTTTATTTTCCTCCCACATTGCTTTTTATTTTGATTTTTATTTTAAATGTGATGCACAAAAGTTGCCCAGCACACCATCAGAAAGTGACCATCCCCGATACCCCGTCCCCCTGGAAAAATTCTAGCCAGCAATTTTTGACATTTGTCTTTCCCTTTTATTGGGCATATATTGCCTTTTCAGTAGCATTTTTTTTGCATGCATATATATGTAGAAAAATCTCTTGCTCATCACATGTTTAAATGTCAGCGGGAAGGGAAGAATATATTATTGGAATATTTTTGGTTTGTTTTCTCTGTTCTGTCTGTCAGGATAATATTGGACACCGCTTACTCCAGAAACATGGCTGGAAGCTGGGCCAGGGATTGGGAAAGTCACTGCAGGGTAAGTCCAGCAGCTTGTGTCTGAAACGTTCAACACCAGCTCCAGTCTTTAACAAAATTATTTCTGCTTTTTATTCCTAGATTAGATTTTTCTTTCCATTATTAATATATCCAAACAAATGCACTGTTGAGTTTCATATTTAGCAGTTTGCAAGTGGAAGCTGCTGCCTCACTTATTGGTACAGGTTAGACATGGTGTGTGTGTGTGTCGTGTACGAGTCACCCTGTTTGCCCGCCTGGGAGGGAGGTGAATTAACTGCCTACTTACTAACAGGTAGTTGTGCAGCTTCTAAAACTGCAATAATGATATTCTGCTGGCTGGGTGCTTTGATAGTAAAAGAATTAAAAACACAAGCTAGTTAGGATGATCCGTGTGGATGTTTCACAGTGGAGTCAGAAGCCATTAGAAGGTGGATGAAAGGGCCCACTGAAGGCTGAAGGTGGTGGCAGAGGTTGTCATGGATGGGAGAGGCTCACTTCTAGTTTCTCCAGCTGGCTTCCATGGGTTTGACTGACTTCTCTTCCCCAGCAGTCTGCTTTGCCGGGATTGAGCAAATCTTGAGATGCCATAGTGCTGATGGAACCGATGCATCTGGTCCTTATGCTGCCCTGAGCCTGAATTCTTCCCGTGACACCAAATCCCATGATTTAAATTGAGTCAGTGCTGCCCAGTTCGTGTGGGTGGCTTCAGCCATTCCCCTGGCCAGTGGTTCCTGTTCTGCAGAGGTCCTAGCCCGGGTGAGAGCGTACAACCAGGCTGCGTGGAGGAGAACTGAAGGTAGTGCTTCCTCTTGTGAGTTGCCCCTGGGCACAGCCCCTGCCCCTGGGCACAGCCCCTGCCCCTGGACAGGTGAAGAAGGTGCCAGGCAGCACCACGCTCTGTGCCCAAGCAGTTCCTGTGCAAACCTCTTCAAGTGTTTGGAACTGAAGCACACCCTGAGTTCCCCCAAGTAACTCCCTCGTGTTCCCATACCCTCAGTCTGAAGACCTGGGAGCTTGTCACTGGACTCCATGCAGTGAGCCTGTTAGAGATGAGTATTTCTGTGCTGTGGAGGGCTGTCACAGGGTAACGAGTTCTCTGAGCTCTGGGAATGCACATCAATCTCCTGGGCTAAGGCATTCCAACTTCCTAGGCAGGGCTGTGCTGGTGGTTAATGCTTCTCACTCCCTCTAACACGGTGTCCCTCGAAATCCTCTGGTTAATGCATGGCACTCTGACAGTCCTCTCCTGTCCCGTGCTGGTGCCAAAGCTCAGGATGTGGTTGTAGTTGTCACCTCTTGGGCTTCTGCTTTGGCATGGCCGTGGCTGGATGTGTAACTTGGTCTGTTTTCTCTTTTGGGTGCCCTGTGTTGCTCTGTGCATCACCAGTGTGGAAACACGGAGACTCCAAAGAAGCTGCAGCCGCTCCCAGCTGGATTCAGACACACAGCCCCGAGGGCCCTGTGCTGCCAAGTGGTGTTGCAGGCACTGGTGTGACACAGTAGGCAGCAGATGACTCTCCAGGATTGAGTTTGGGGCAGGAGGGTGGTGTCACCATGTCCTGAGGCTGAGAGAACCAGGGCTGCCCACGGGGCTGGTCAGGCGATTGCATCTGGGTACTTGTCCAGGTTTGGATTTCCCCACCACACGTTTGAAGCGTTGAGTCTGTGCCATCTCAAGCATTAGTGAGGCTCTGGTGGTTTGAACTGTGCTGAAGCTACAGACAAACCGTGGGTATGGGCTGTGAGGGTTTTCCTGCACCTCCTGCATCTTGATAGAAACACGAGGAGTAAAAACAGCCCATCTAGCTGAACCAAGGTAGGTGCTGAAGCCTTCGAGTCGCAGGCTTTGCAGGGTGTGCAGGGATTGCACAGTGCCTTTCACCTTATGGCAGGACAGCAATGCCCTGTCCATCTGACAGACAGACAAACACCCTCTGTGGCCAAGGTGCCTGGGGGCCAGAGGATGTGGAGGAGTCTTGCTCCAGCTCTGCTCGACATAAAGGTCTCTGGGGCAGCTAAGAGCCTGTGCTTGTTGCCTGTAGCATTGGCAATGATCACGTATGGAGTGTTGATTCATTATCCAGTGACCTTTTTACATGAATCTTAGATCGACCCAAAATCCAAATATAAACTGCCAGGAAGGAAACATTTGCATCCAATTTTAATCTTGTTCTAGGAGTTGGAAGAGTGAAGTCACTTGACGTGCAGTGAGAATGGCAGAGCAAAACAAGTTGTTCTCCCCCTTTTCTGGGCTCCCTTCTTCCTCAGACAGACCAGGAGAGATTTCTGAGGAGGTGTAAGAACAGCAGATGCAGTGCATCTCTGTTAGCTCCTCTTGCTTTGTGCTGTGCTTGGGCCTAAATTGTAACCAACCCATGGGCAAGTGGTGCAGCAGCAGTCACATCCCTCGGAGTCATCTTCAGCTGTGGGTGTGGTGTCTCACCTCCTGCCTTTGGCTGCAGAAGCCTTTTGCAACAAACCCTTAAAACCCCTAAATTTTTGGGTTACATGTATTGAATTGAGATGGCATTGATCTTTTTTTCCACGCAGTTGGCTTGAATTAAGTAGGAAGTTATGAGTTCAGTGTGCTTATTTCTGTTACGTAGCTTTTAATTCTGGCTGTTATCTGAACTGGGGCTCCCTCTTTAGTTTCTGTCAATCTAACAGTTATGCTGTGTCACACTTGTAGGTCATAAACACTTGTTTGTTCTCGTAAGATTGTTAGGTCATTATTCATCAGGAACTTCCCCCTGCAGGACTCTATGGTTGGGATGGGTTCCTTCACGTTAACTGCTCACTGTGAGCATGTCAGCAGTGACAGTGTTGAAGTCTCCCTCTGGATTGTAGTTGGAATAGCTTAAAATTCACACGTGCCAATTGCTGGTGGTAAAAATCTGCTGTTGTAGCACAAGGGTACCCAGCAGATCAGCTCCTTGTCTGCAGAATTTCAGAAGCAGAGTGGTTTTCAACCTGCCTGTGGTGTGACTCGTGTTGACCATCGCATCCTTGTGATGCTGGCGGAGGAGTGGGGTGGCTTGGCTGAGGAAGCATGTCCTGAATGACACAGCTGCTGTATGAGGAGCTGTTATTCCCACTGCAACACATCTGCATCTTGTTTTAGACACACATTGAGTGGGGTATCAGACAGAGCTGGAGTGCTGGCTGGGAGACTGGGGTAGCCAATTCATCGCAGACATTCCTCTGCCCATCCTTTCTCCTCATGTTTTTCATGGCTTTTTTTCCACAAACAACTTGTGTTATATTGGGAAATGATGCTTCAGCCAATTCAAATGACAAAGAGGGACTCGCCAGTTGACAGGGGTCTGTTTTAATCTGGAAAGTGTGGTTTGAGGAATCACTTTCCTATAGAGATTGTGTGGTGGCCGTGCTCTGAGAGAACGGTGATTGTAGGGAGTTTTCTCCTTGGAGGGGAGCAGGTGTAATTGATCATCTGGAATTCTGGGATCTGCTGGAAAAAATGAAAGCAGCAAAAGGTGTGGTTGAAAACACTGACCTTGGTGTGAAGTCCTGTGCTAAGTGAGACCAAGGATAAATCAGAGTTAGATCAGGGTGGGAAGGGAAATGAGAGGGCTGGGTGAAATCTGGAATTCAAACACTCTAATGCTTTCTCTTGGAATAAGTATTTCATGTTGAGTTAAAGTATTATTATGAAAAGTGTTGAGAGACTGCCATGCAGAAGTGGTATAATTTTAATGTACTTGAAAATATTTCAGTAAGCTCTTCACGTTTTCCCTGGGTTCTCAACTTTTTGACAATTCTCGTTTTAAAAAAATTATGCTGAAAACTTTTCTCTTTTGGACTTGAGTACCATTACCTCATACTAAATACACTAGAGGTATAGGTGTGAGACTAAAACCAGTAGTTTAATCTCACTTAACTAGACTAGGAAAAGCTGAACAGAGTAGATGAACACTGTCCTCAGGGAAGACAAAGGCTGTTACCTGGTTTTGTCAGAAAGCACTGGGATATGTGACTTCATTTGATGTGCTCAGAAAGAGGAGAACAGGTAGGACACAGTGAAATGACCCAGCATTTCAGACTGGCTGATGTTTGAATTTTGCTCTCCTGAATCAGTCATCCAGCTCATCTGGGGAGTCACAGCTGAAGAATTGGAAGGCTCTCTGGGAGGAGGTCAGGACTACAGCACGTGTGTGATGGGGAATATCTGATCAATGAGGACAGGGTAGACCTGGGACCTAAAAGCAAGTGGGCAGGGTAGACCTGGGACCTAAAAGCAAGTGGGCAGGGTAGACCTGGTAGCTAAGAGTGAGCAGGCAGCCTCTAAGGGGCAATTAACATCCTCATCTCTGATACCACTGAGCTAATCCACAGCCATCCCCTGTTCTCATGGTTATCCCTCTGGACAGGGTGGGCAGGAGGGTGGGCAGCCCTGATGGGGTGGTTTGCTGCAAGTAGAGATGGTTTGAAGAGTGCAGAACTGACCAGTTTGTCTGGTGTTTACTGGTCGTATGGAAGGGACTCTTAAGAAGGATTCACCAGCTTTGGTGGACAGGTGGAACTTGTACTTGGCTAGTGGCCCTGTGAGTGGGTACTGGGTAATAATTGTAATTATTCAGCACTCTCTTCTAGATTTGCCTTTTTAAAGTCCTCTCTTATGGAATTATGTTTGACTACAGCCTTGACACTTCAAAAATTACTCCAACACCTGCACAGAGAGCAGTTGAGTTTCCCAATACCACCAGCTACCTTTCTGCATACACAGCGTGTAGCGTGTGATTAATTTGATACACTTAAAAACATTGATTTAATTCACATTCCCAAGGCTGGGATTATCCTGGTCTTTTGTGGTGTCTCTGGGAGCTGAATCAGAATCTTGTCTTTTGCTATGGCAACAGATAACATATGTTTAGCATAGCTACTCTTCAGTATTTATATCGTTGAATCAATTAGGTTGGGTAATGCGGGGTTTTCATGTAGAACTGGAATTGAGCTTTCAAACATCATCTGAGTTTCTCCTCGGTTGTCTGTAGGGGGTGAAGGCAGCTCTTTCATCACTTGATTATTGTCGTGATGAAAATGTGACACGGTGAGACACTAAGTTAGGTTTCGAGGTGGATGGCAGCGCTCTGTGGGGTGCTGGTTTGTACTGGCACTTGAGTTCCCTCAGTTTTTCAGAGAACAGAAGCAGCAGGTGGCTGTGCCAAGGAAAGGGAGGTCTCTTGGGGCAGTTGGCTGGAGGGGGGGGCAGTTGGCTGGAAGGGGGGGGGGCAGTTGCTTTGCCTGTAGCCTTTGGTCCAAAAGAAATGCCTTCTGTATTTAATTCCTATTTAATAACTTCCTTCTTGTTCATGTTTTTAGCAGAGTTTTGGCATTGTTTCAGCAGGGCTGTTCTGGAAGGGTGGCTGACTCCTGGAGAGCAGTGGTACTAACACCACGCCGCCATGGAGGAGGCAGGTGGCCGTGCTCAGTGGCATGGGAGCTCTTGGCAGTGCTCTGTAAAGCTGTGAGCCCCTTCCTGGGTGCTTGTTCTCTTCCACTCAGGCTAAAAACAATAAACCCTTTGCAAATTGTCAAGCCAGTGCTGTTCCTGTTGATCGAGGTGTGCTGCAGACTCACGGTATGAACTGGACCAGTGACACGTAGGCAGCAGCAGTTACAGTGTGCATAGCACAGCTTTGATTTGATTTTCATCCTTTCATGAGCATATAAATTGTCCAACAAGGCAGAGAAGTCATATATCAAATTTGTTAGAAGATGCTAGAACTCAGTTCCTCTGAGCTGTAGTTTTGTTGCATGATTTTCAATTAAAAAAAGCACGAGTGGATTTCCGTCCTTGCTCGCAAACTCTGCGGTGATAAATATAGTCACTGCTTCCCCTTCTGCAGCTATACTACATGCAGCTCTTCTCTGACATGTTTTCCACTAAATCTGTTCAGACAAGCTCTTGCTTTCCTCCTTGGTATAAAGGAGAGTGAAGGAGCAGAACTGTGTGAAAGAAACGCTAGGAGGTGTGCAGAGAGGAGAGCGTGCAGGTGAAGAAGTGTGGCCAAGGCAGGGAATATCTGTTCTCTGGCAGCCTCTGTGATAATTCTCATTTCTGAGATCAAGCTCAGTAAGAGTCACTACTCCAGGACTGTCAGGTGGCTGCGGGTGATGCACACCATATTTTCTGGGTGCTGGTTTCTTTTGACATGTGGTAAGTGGAGCTTTGACCACTCAAACAACTGAGATCAGTCACGAATGTGATCGCTTGGCAGCTGTGACTTGGAGAAATAAGCTCCGGGTTTGAATTCCAGAGGTCTTGAATCCTGGCTCTGTCACCAGTTTGCCAAATGGCTTACAGCTAATATGTTAATATATTTTTCCATTTGTTTAATCCTTTCATCTCACATAGGCAGACAGAGTAGATGTTTGTCAGGCCTCAAGAACATGGAACAATGAGTAGCCCAGAAAAACACCATGAGGAAATGAGGAATGTTGTGTTTCTTTCTAGGTTTTGAAGTTGTGTAATAAATACAAGTAGGTATGGAAGAGAGAGATAAAAATGTTGAACGTTCCTGTGTGATGTACTCTAGATGACCCTGCTCTGGCAGGGGGGGTGGACTAGATGATCTTTCGAGGTCCCTTCCATCCCTTAGATTCTGTGATTCTGTGAGCGATGCCTTTATTCATGAAGTATGGAATGATTTGGCAGCCTTACCCAAGACATAGATGTGAACACAATCTTATCTCCTTGTATCTCAACATGTCCTCACGGGAACCTGAGTTCTGGCACAGACTGACGTTTCCACACTTGTGTTTGCACCATAAATCACTGCAATAGTTTTAAGACTGGTATTTTTGTGTGAAGTTAGCTTTGAAAAACCTGGTAATGTGGCTTTGAAAGCCTGCTGTCATCCCACCCATCTTCATTACCGTGTCGAAATCCACAAGCCCGCAGATCTAGAGGAAGGTTTGCTTCATGCCTTGGTCTCCTCTGGGGGAAGCAGTTGCCCTCTTGTTTGCTTTCAAACATGCAAGATCCTTCCTTCAAATACAGGTACAAGTTTATGGTTACTTGAGTGTGTGTAGTCAGTGAAATCATTATCCTTTCAGGGACACGTGCTTGTTGTGACAGGCGTCCCTTCTCTTGGCTGAGGATCAGGCTTTATTGCCCTTTGTGTTCATATAATGTTAAAGCAGTTCTGTTAAACTGTGAAAGATGAGTGCGTGGGAAGCAAGCAGTCATGGTCATGCACAGCCTGCCCTGCTCCTGCAGTGGAGCCTTAAATCAGACAGAGCCCTTCAGCCCTCTCCACTTCCTGAGATGGAGTAAGACAGTGACTCTTACCTCTGATTTCTGTTCTGGATCAACCAAGTTTTGTGTTCTTGCTCTAACATCTTCCATGTTGTTCTGTAATACCATTGATGATCATTTGGATTAGGGGTGTTTTTTGATGTAGGCTGTGCTCTGTCTTCCCTTGCAGAAGTTCAGGGAGCTCTGCTTTTCATAGAATCATAGAACCATCAAGGTGGGAAGAGCCCTTCAAGCTCACCCAGTCCAACCCCCACCTCCATCCCCACTCACCCACAGCACCCAGCGCCACATCCAGACACCTCTTGAACACCTCTAGGGACTGTGACTCCACCACCCCCTTGGGCAACCCATTCCAACACCCAATCACCCTCACAGGGAGGAAATTGTTCCCAGTGTCCAACCTGAATCTCCCCTGCTGCAATTTCAGGTTGTTTCCTCTCATCCTTTCCCTGTGGGCACGGCAGAAGAGACCGACCCCCCCCTCACCCCAACCTCCTTTTCTGCAAGTGTCACCCGTGGCTCGTGTGCTGATGAAGCTTTGAGCTCCTGTTGAAAGTTTTCTGTGTGATTAAGGCGTTTGCAACTTGCCTTCTGCTTATCATTTCTCTCCTGCTTAGTAAAGATTAGGTTCACAGTGCAGTTTGTGTGTGCTTGGACAGCAGTTCCTCCTCACTGGGACTCGGTGCTTGTTGCTGAGGATGATGGCATTCAGACTTTGCTTGAATCTCTTGATTGTTTGTGACCCCCTTCCAGGAATCTGACATAAACAGGACAGGCTTGCCAATCTAATTCCCAAAGGACACTGGGATGAAAGGTTGGTTGTTTTGTTTGCTTCTTGCAGCCATCAGACCAGGCTTGATAACACGGTGTTGTTTTTAGCCAGCAAGAAGCACCACAGACCATGCCAGGGGTTGTTCACCAGTAAGAATTACTGGATCCTCCTCATCTCTTTCCTTTTGATGCACTGAATGAGGAGTCTGAATTTTCATGGAGGTGGATGTTGGGCTGTCGAAACACGCAGTAGACCCAGGAAAGTTTGGAGGGCTTGCAAAATCCTGATCTTTGGAAGTGCAGCTCGTCCACGGTAGCAGTGACTCCTGCCTCTCGCATCAGCACAGGGTGATGGAGCTGGGGGGGACTGGTGTCCCATATCTGCAGATGCATTGCTGTGGGTGTTCAGAGCTGAATCCAGGCATCTGTTTGGCTTTCCCAGCCTGTGGTGGGGTTTCTGCTGCAGGTGACTACAACTGCCCCTTCCCACCCAGAGCAGATCAGTGGTGTGATCCTGCCTGTCTCTGTGCCAGTCCCTTTCCAAGAGTAATTAAAACCTCCTAGAGAATTGTCTCTTGCTGGGGTTTGATTTTTGATTGTAGCATGAAGACAGCAAATAGGTAAAAATCCTCTGTGCTCAGCAAGGTCACCTCCTATTCACATCCACCTGAGACAGTTCATGAAATTCCCCTCTGATGAAGAGCGATAGCAGTCAGCCCTCGGATTATTTCCCACAAAGCTCCTACCTGGGAGGAATTTCGATTAAGATGTCCACACAGTGAGCAGGATTAAGGCTGTTGTGTTACTCTGTGGTGCTTGCATGCCGTGCATAGTGATACACCAAAACACATTCCACTGAATTACATTAGGGCATCGTTTTGGGATGCAGGAGCATCCTGTTCTGCCTTTTGGAGCAGATGCTCAGGAATGCCTTGTGCCCACTGCAGAGTGTGATGCTGCTGAGGGAGGAGTTCTGAATCTGCAAATTGCCAATGAAAACTGTTTTCTGTTTTGACTGTTAAAAAAAACCCAAGAGAGAAAATGTTTGCTGGCTGATGGCAGCGTTTCCAGGCGGGCTCAGGTGACAGGTCCATCTGGTGCAGTGTCCTGTGTGGAGTGGTACCCACCCGCCGTGTCCAGCGATGGAGCACGTGCCCTGTGGCTGCAGAACCATAACCCTCTGCCTACAGCATGGCTTGGTGGCTGATCTCAAAGCCCTGAAGCATTCAGAATAACTTTTCCCAAGATTTGTTAATTCATAGCACTGCTGGCAAAGTGTTTGCTCTATCCAAGAACTTTGCGTGGTTACAAGCAGTGAGTTTGGAGAAGGGGGGCTGTCAGGAGGTGTATAGGGGTGAGCAATTTTTCATGGGCTGGGAGAAAGGTTCCCCTATTTCTTTGGGAAAAGGGAAACAAAATGTCTATCTGGTCAGTTTGAAATCTCATTCATTACTGAATTCAGGAAATAGTTAAAAACTTCATTTACCTGGAGTGGGTTTTCTAAGGTGCAACTCCTGAGTAAGCTGTGTGCTTTTCCCATCCTGCTGGAGGTTTGTGCTTTCTCCCCTCCATCCACAGAGACTTTCCCTTTGCGTGGAAGTGTTTTGCACAATAACCCTCTGCTTTGGGCTTCGCAGGCAGTCTAATGGGATCAATCTTTATTTTAAAGAGTTTGTGACCTGATTCAGAAAGAAAATCATTTTTCTGGGGTGTAGGGGAATGGGGCACAGCCACAGCTTTGTGTGTTCTGCATGCCTTAGCAGGGGGTTGGTTGTCAATGTGGCAGGGCTTGCACCCCTGCCTGGTGCCACGAGGAGTGGGAATTCTTGCCCTTTCTTGAAAGGTCAGGTTCCCCTTCGAGGTGTCTCCATTTACCTGAAAAAAGGGCCAGCAGGAACCCTAAACCCAGGAGTCCTACAACATCTGAGGACCTCGTTTACATGCTGGTGAAGATCCTGTTGTCATGCACGGTAGCTCTGGAATAAATTTTGTTGAGGAAGTTCTTTAGAAGGAGAACTTAAAGAGCTTAACTGAAAAAGTCCCATTTTCCCCTTTTGGCCATTCTCCATCTTCTGCTTGGCAGTCAGCGGGCTGGGAGGTGGCAACCGAGCCTGGTTCTTCCCATCAGCCACAGTGGTGTTGTGAGGACACGGAGCGAGCTGCCCTGGTGACCCACCACCCAGACTTTGCTGTCCTGCTGTCCTGGAAGGGGCTGTGGTTTTGGTGGTGGGCATGGCCAGTGCTACCCAGAGCTGCATTATGTGCTCCAAGTGCCTGGGCTTGGCACCCATCGCCTGCTGCCACACCAGGGGCTGCCATGGGGTTTCATTCCCAATGAGACCATGGTTAAGTTTCAAACAATGGCATCGCTTTTCACATTGAATATTCTCCTGAAAACAGAGCTCCTTTTGACCCAAAATATTTGTAATTAATTGATCTTGATTTGTTTCAGACTGCCTGCTTAAAGGTGCCTTGGTGCCTCTGTGTTGGGCTCAGTCTCTTCCAGCATCTAATGGTCAGGAATATGATGGGATAAAGGTTGGACCTGATGACCCTGGAGGTCCCTTCCAACCAGAATGATTCTATGATCCCAAAATGTCAGGTTGTGAGCACAGCTCTGGAAACAAATCACAGCTGCTCCTGATCTCCCCGATTCCACAGGGCAAAGCATGGTGATGGGGTGGAGGGGTGAGGAAGAAGCCTCCTATGATTTTTACCTTTTTTTTTAACCCATCCCACCTGCCTACTGCGAACGGCCTCTGTGCTGCCCCTCATGGTTTCTGCCTAACAAATGGTGTTTCTTTTTTACAGCGTTATGATCCTGGACTTGTTGTGGTGATGGTAAACTTAGCAGTGGTAATTTTTTATTTTCAGACTGAATTACTCCTTTTGTCATCAGTGCACCAATATGTTAGGCTTACTTTCTCTGTTGTAGCCATCATCCTTCTGCTTGGTCTTTCATTTTCCTTTCCTTTCCTTTCTTTATGCACACTTGTCTGATCCTTGTTCATTAAAGGGTATTGCTAAGAAGGGATGTTTCTGTTTGTGTTAGAACTGCCAAAATCAGTTTAAATATAAATTTCTAATACTGTCCAAACTTGATTTTTTTTTTTTCCCCAACATGATGGGCACTAGCACTTGCTACTGCAATTTCCAAATAGATTTTGATAAAAAGCCAAACTTTGACTGCCTTAGAAGGCAAAAGTACTGATGCATTGTTTGTACTCAGGGGTTTACCAGGGCAATGAGACTGCATCGAAAGATCTCGATTGCTGGAGAAACAAAAAAAAACAAAACCAAACCATACCAAAAAAAAAGCTTGAAAAAAATAAATTGCTCACAATTGTTGGCCCTTGCTGCCAGCCATTCCATTTGGGTTCACCACTTACCAGTAAATCCCTGGCTGAGACGTTATGAAAGTGATATTGCACTTAGGAAGTCATTTTTATAACCTGTCTTTAATTTGGTCCTTTTGCTAAAAATTGCAGTCACTGCTTACTTTATTATACCATTGGGCGTAAGAGAAATGTTTTCAAAGGGAGAACACTCAAAATACCCAAACAAGAGCTCGATTCAGAACTTGGGTTTTGGATCGGCGCAACAAAGGGTTTGGACTTGGAGGTTCTGTGCCTGTCAAATTTATGGGCGTATGAACCAAACAGTGAATTAATTCATGAAATTGATTTATTTCCAAAAGAAAAACACATGCCTCTGTACTGTAAGAGCTCAAAAGACACAAATCTGAGCAGAGGAAGAGCAGGTTTGCTTTGGCGACTCTTGTAGTCTGAGGGCTGTGGCTTTGCAGGAGATGGAGGAAGCTGCTGGAGCAGAGCAGTCGATGCCTGTACAGGTTGTTTGAGGCAGATTTAAAGACCTGAACCTGTTGCTCATGTGGAGGGCAACGGAATATTTTTGGCACGATTGCAACCTGTAGATCTTTTAGCCCAAAGGTATAATATCCGTGTATGTGTGTATAACAAAACAGTTGTTTACACCAAACCAAGAGCAATGATAAGGGCAGTAAACACTCTGTTTTTTCACTCAAGGTATGCTCCGGTGAAGGTAAGTCCTTGTTCAGTAGGCTTACATCACAACCACCAGCGCCAGTTGTGATGTAAAAATAAAACCAATAATAATTACAAATAAAAAAAAAAGCTGTGGTAGTAAAGTGCTTGTCTGCCCCATTTTGCTTTGTTTGGCTGGTTATGAGTGGATTAAAGATATGTTTTTTAAAAAAAATAAAAATCTCCAGCATAGTTTGATTAGTTCAAAGTCAATTTTCTTCGCAACCAGTCCTTTTCACAGCTTACAGGGGACACAGCGAGGGCTGGAGCATCTCTGCAGGAGCTGGGGAAGCAGCTGCTCGACCACCTGGCCCACACCGGGCGGTCGTCTTGGATGAAAGAAGCTTGGCCTCTGTGCCCTGCTTCTTGGTCAGCTTTCCTTACTCTTGGGAGGGGACAAAAGTTGGTGGGAGGGAGGCTTCCACATCTACGGGCAAGTTCTGATCGATTATTAATGTGGCAGAGCAGTAAAATGTATTTAATAGCTTTTCCACTCGCATCAGGAGATGGGGATAATGTATGGCCTGATGTGGAAGCGTCGAGGAGAAGGTTCATTTCTCAAGTCCTTTTAACAGCCCTGCCCTGGGACTTGTGATTGAACATTAACCATGAATATGTTGTACGTGACCAGTTAATGTTCAGAAAATGCCATTTATCAGTAGAGGGAGAGTTTAACTGTAACCATTGGAGCTGTAGCCCAGTTTGGCTGTAAGCTGTGAGAATGGCTCGTGTTTGGTTCACTGTAGCTTTCTGGTCTCTGCACTCCAAGGCAAGATCTCTAACCACCCAAACCCAATGTGTAAAGCGAGCTGTGGCGACAGCCGGGCTGCTGACCACCTCTGTGTGTGTTCCTCTTACAGGGAGGACAGATCCCATCCCTATCGTCGTCAAGTACGATGTCATGGGCATGGGGAGGATGGAGATGGAGGTAAGCTCACTCCTTGCATGGCTCTCGGGTCCTTGGTAGGCAAGAAATCTAAAAGTGAGCATTTGTGCATCACAGGTAAAGAAAAATCCAACTCTTAAATCAACACAGTAAGACACTTCTCAAAATCCACCCTCTGTTAACCCATGGGGACCTGGGTTCTGAGGGTTGGATGCTCTCTGAAATTCCTGGGCTTTGCTGTTTCACTTCTGCAAAGCTGAGTCTGGTGCTGGCAGGGGATGGCCCTGCTGGGAGTCCCCACCCCAGAAGGGTTAATGAACCATTGGGCACGTGGGGTGACAGAGCAGGGAGAGTGAAGCACACTGCAAAGATTCCATTTCAAACCTCGTCCCTTTTAAACTGCACATTCTGGCAGTCTCAGTAGTGCAAAGTATTTATGGGACAAATCCCATCTCTTTTTTTTTCCTTATAAAAAAGCTTGACTACGCCGAAGATGCCACGGAGCGGAGGCGTGTGCTGGAGGTGGAGAAAGAAGACACCGAGGAGCTGCGGCAGAAATACAAGGTACTGAGATGGGGGCATGAACATCACAGTTCCTGTGGGCTGAAGGGGAGAGGATTTGTTCTGATAGGACAGAGCTCTTCTCGTCGGGCTGTGGTAATGGCAGTAGGAATGAAGTATTCTTCTGTTTTGTCATTGTTGAGATTATTTATATTTTAAAGAATTGGTTATTCACTTCCTGGCATTAACCTTGAGGTTTGTTTAGCTGCTTAAGAGCTGCAGGGGAGCAGCAGGGCTTTCTCCGTGTGCTTTGCTCCTGTTCTGGAAAGAACAGCCCTAGGGTAAGCAGAACATCTCCTTCCCTGGACCCAGAGCTGCCAGATTTTTCTAGCAAACTGCCACATTGTCAGCACAAAATCTGCAGATGCGAGATGGGCAGTTATCAACTGGAATTGGAGGAGATCTGTTGTTGCTGAGCAAGCAGTAAGTAGTGCATTATGGCATTGTTGCATAAATCCTGTTCTTTTTGAAAAGGTGGGACATGGCTCCATGTCCCGTGGCTTCGGAGAAGTTGATGGGCTATCTCTCTTTGGGAGAATTTCTCAGACAGCATTAAATATATATAGATATATTTTCTGTATTTCCATAGGGTGTACAAAATCTGTGGGGCTTTTTTTAAGCCAAGGAGTGTTATCTTTTAATGATAAAAAGGGGCCATGGTGTTGGCATTGAGCATGACGTGTTGGAGCATGCTTGGATTAGCTGTGAGCGAGTTCTCTGAGGAGACGTGGGCTTTGCTAGTCCTGTAAGAGGACAGAGAACATCTTTGCTAGTCCTTTAAACCAGCCTGTAAAGTCCATCCAGCCTTAGGAAAGCCTGCTTGTTTAGTTGGCCTGAGATTCAAGAAATACCAGGGTAGAAGAGGAGCCCTAGACATTGGAATGAAGTGCCAGTTTTGCATAAATTTTCTTTGAGGAATAATGGGGAAGGGGTTTCAGTTTCATTAAAATTAAACATAACCATAGCAAATGTAAAACTCCAGTTCACCAGTTCATGCTGCAGGTGGTTTATCCAGCCACAGAAACGTGTATCCTCCTTTCCTGAGTTTCTTTTTTATTGTTTGAGTTGAGACCTTGACTTGCTCGGTAAGTGAATCACTGGTGTATTTGTTCATTTAAAAATAAAAGCCACTGTAGCTACTTCTTGGGCTAATTATTAGTTTGGAGCTGAGTGTAGTTAATGATCTCTTCTGGCACACTTTAAAGTACAAACGTGCCCCTAAACAGGCTCACACAGCTGGCACTGCACTTCCTCTACACCCAGGTGCACGTTTTCCTTGGAGATGTTTCTCCTTGGTGCTGTTACTCCTGCCGGGTGGCTCACTGCTCTCTCACTGCTCTCTCACTGCTCTCTCACTGCTCTCTCACTGCTCTCTCACTGCTCTCTCACTGCTCTCGGAAGGCTCAGCCCCGGCACTGGGCAGCACGTGGCCCGAATCATAGAATCATTCTGGTTGGAAGGGCCCTCCAGGGCCATCAAGTCCAACCTTTATCCCATCATATTCCTGACCATCAGACCATCAGACCATGGTCTCAAGTGCCTCATCAACCCGTTTGTTGAACACCCCCAGGGACGGTGACTCCACCACCTCCCTGGGCAGCCCATTCCAGTGCCCAACCACCCTCCCAGGAAAGAACTTCTTCCTAATCTCCAACCTAAACTTCCCCTGATGGAACTTGAGGCCATTTCCTCTCGTCCTGTCATCAGCAACTGGGGAGAAGAGGCCAACACCAGCCTCACTACAACCTCCCTTTAGGTAGTTGTAGAGGGCAATAAGGTCTCCTCTCAGTCTCCTCTTCTCCAGGCTGAATGGGTCCATGTCTGCAGCAAACCTCCAGCTGCAACGCTGGGCATCCTTGGGCAGCAGCAGCTGTTGGGTACAAAGTATTTCATTTCAGAGTGGTTGGTAGGAGATGCTGTGTGAGCTGCATGCGAAGATGTTCTACCCTGGCTCTGCAGTGCAATTTATGGTTAAGTTTTTGGGTTTGCAGTTGCCTTTTCACCCTGCATTGCTCTCAGAGTCTGTTTTGTCTCCCTGCTGTTATTCAGCACAGGTTATTTTTTGCAGGAGCTCTGTGGAGCAGTGGCAGTCTCTCCCAACTCGGAAGTGTTTTGATAAGCATGTTTTATTGTCAGGCTCTTGCATTTCTGTATTAATCTGTGAAAAATCTCTGCAAGCCTCATTTTTCTCATTGCCCTGCAGGAGTCCATTATGTAATTGCCAACTGTGGCCACATCCTGATGAGGCATTCAGGGGGCCTCAAAGGGATTTCAGATAACTCTGCAACCAAGAAGCAAGCAAGGAACACTCTTTAATCCCCTGCTTTTGTATGGATTCTGATCACGCAAAGGGCTGTGTTTTCATTGTTCAGCCACAGGATGCTTGCTGGAAAAACCTACACACGGCACAGGAAGCTTGTCCAGGGCTTCAGAGGAACTTTAAATGTCATTGTTCTGTGGGTCTCACGCTGCTCTGTTTTCCTTTCTTCTCTTCCCGGGGACCTGCTTGAGGCTCAAACCTCTAGATAATGTTGTTGATTTTTTTTTTCTTCTTAACAAGGGCCTCTGGTAAGAGATGGAAGCAGGAACTTGAAATAGATTTATTTTGTATTTTATTTAGGAGGCGAACAGTGCTTTAAATTGAAAAAAAAACCCCTGTTAGCAGTAGGATTTTTCAGGTTTCATCCCCCCTGGGTGTTGAAATTTTATACATGAATTTGGCATGAGGGAAAACACACTCAGCAGTGTGATTTTTGATGTCGTTTTGATGTGGTAACTGGGAGATAAACCTTATTGCCTCAAACGAGATCTTAAATGAAAAGGGAAAAAGCTTTCATAGTATCTCTCTCTTTAAATACTCACTAGCTCCTCTTGCTAATGCAAGGAAATTTCCCATAAGAAGTTTGTGTTGAATACAGAAACTCTTTAGCTCCTAGGTGCTTTTTCTCAAACGTTAGGCTATTTTTTCTTATTTAATTTGCCCTGATTTGAGTGGAAATGCAGTAGGGAATAGCAGCATGGGGTGTGCTGATGCTAGGGCAGTGTACTTTGGAATGCAGCATTTGTAGCTCTTTTTTTCAGTATGCATCACCAGAACTGCTTCCATCTCCTTGTGGCAAACCTTCCCCAGCTTCCTTGTGAAGAGCGGTGATGTTTTGTTAATTCTGCCTGTGGGATTGTGATGGAGACACCCTGGCTGGAGGAAGAAGCTGCTTAGCCCTGAGGTTCCTGTGTCTCAGCATCAGGTGCTCTTCAGAGCCCCCCCACCCCACTCCAGGCCTGCATCAGCTCTGGCTGTGCCCCAGGGACAGGGCTCATGGAGCAGCACGGGCTCACAGCCAGGCAATCCCAACATCACAGCCACTCGAGGGACTGGGATTTCCAGAGTCCCAGAGCTTTTTCCCACTGCCAAGCCAAAAGCTGCTGCTTTTCTGTGTAGCAGAAGAGGGGAGGATGTGGCTGTTGCCAATTCTGACAGCTCGCCTTTGCTCCCAGGTTTGGGTTTGCACCTATATAAATGTTGAATTATATAAAGAAAAACACACAGCAGCCTCTAAGGTGATCTTCCCCCCCTCGTTTATTAACTGGCAGCTGCCTATGCCCACTCCCAGTGTAATCACTGTGTTTGAGCTCAGCTTAGTGGGCAGCATTGCTCCTGAGGAGGTTTCACTGGCTGTAAAATCCCACTGGAGTGAACTGGGCTGAGTGGCTTCTGAACTGAGCTTTCCCAGCCATGGGTCTGCTCTCCCCTCCTGAGCTGCAGGCAGGCTGACAGCAAGCAGACATCTGTTAGCACTCAGAATGAAGGAAGCATCAGCGTTTAAAGTTCTAAGATTCTGTTCCAGAAGCAGTGATCTTTGGTGGTTTGATGTGTGTTCTGTGTGTCTCACACGAGCAGGCAGCTGCCAGTTGGGTTTGGAGTTAGCTGGGGGCTTTGAACCTCTCTTTTTGCATCAGACAATCCTGCAGCCGCAGAGCTGCCTCCCTGCCATCAGCAGGATATTCCTTTTTTGAACCAGACTCCTTTTACTGATCCCTGTGCTAATGACAAGGTTATGGCTGTGTTAGGAACCCGAGTCAAGGCCAGGTTGGTGGTACAAAGTTATCCATCCTACTTTTTAGTTTGCAGAGACTGGTCAGATTGATGTACTGACACAATAAAATTGAAATAATAAGTAAAATCATCAAGGTTTTCTTAAGGACTGCTTTCCCTTAAAGCACTAGTTCATCATCTTCCCATTTGTTTTACAGGAATTTTAACAGAAGCATTTTTTTTTGTTAATTTTGCAGGATTATGTGGATAAAGAAAAGGCAATCGCCAAGGCTTTGGAAGACCTGAGAGCAAACTTCTACTGTGAACTCTGTGACAAGCAGTATCAGAAGCATCAAGAGTTTGACAACCACATAAACTCTTACGATCATGCTCACAAGCAGGTAAAGAAGTGTTGATAGCACAGCTCATTGATCTGATATTCATTGCAGCTGTCTTGCTTGTGGTTAATACTTTGAATACTCCCCCAGTGTATCTATTTTCCTTATAACCCCAGGAATTAGGTGTGTTGTGTCACTGGTCAAGATTCTTATGCCCACCATACATTTAAAAACAAAACCAAAAACAAGCCAACAAAACAATGAACAAAAAAACCTGGCCCTACTCTTGGCCTCAGTTTTGAATGACCCACAAGCAGGAATTGGCTGCTGTTAAACTGGGAAGAGTACACGTGGACATGGGTGGCTCCCAGTTTGCATCAGTTTTTAACCTGGTACGACTTTGGGGGCTGCTGATACCCCACGTGTGTGCATTTTCATACTCGAGTCTGTGTTCTGTCGGGTTACTGAAAACAGACAGGGGCTGTGTCAAAGGAATTGTACAAGAGGAGCACTTTCCAAATTCTGTTAACCCTCAGGAGAACGTGGATTCAGAATCTGTGTGGAACTGGTTTGGGTCCCAAGGTAGGGAGGTACTGTAGTATCTTATGTGATACTTCATACTGCATGGGAAATGATAAAAGTTCATGTGTTGGCCTCTGTTTGACCATTTGAAGCTGCTAAAGGAGATGGAAATGCTCAGCAGATGGTGGTGTGCTCATCTGAAGATGAAATTGCTCAAAAGAGCTTTTTTGGTATTCCTAGTCATGAATTCTAACAATACAATCATTAAAATGCTGATAGCTTCTGGAGGGTGTGCTGTAGAGTACTAGATCTTGCAAAATAGCAGTGGAGCAACAGGTTAAAACCAAGGATATGGCATTACAGAATATGATTGATTTTTTTTTTTCCCTATGTATTAAGTATAGGATATGATAGTGCAGAGTAAATCCACCAAGGGAATCCTAGCAGGAATTCTCACATCATGGCAATTTCTGTTGGAGTACTGTGATGAATTGTCATTTAATAGAATTCAGAGCAGAAATTAATTTCGCTTGCTTTGTATTGGGAAAATGAGCTGCTCTGAGCTGGTGGCACAGTTGTGATACCCGATAGCATTGTGCTTCATCAGAAGTTTTCCACCAGCCTGGTTGTAACTTGAGTGCAGTGACGTGCATCTATTGAGGAGGTGGAAGGACCTGTTTGTGTCGCATTCTTAGTGTGGTCATGCATCATGATTACATCCACTCCTGTTTAAAACCCTTGGGTAATTGACAGGGGGACTGACGTGAGACTGAGAGCTTTTCTAGCATGTAGAGATGTTGTGGAGGAAGAAACAAACCTGTGGAAAGCAGCCACTCCTCGTGGGGATGAAGGGAGTCATGAGGAGGACCACAAGAAGAGTGACCTGAAAGAAAAATGTCTTGGGAGCACACAGGGTGGCGTAATCTGCTCATCAGTAGAAAGAATTTGGGGGTTGCTTGGTCTTGCTGATTATTTTTTAGAGGAATTGATGTTCTTGGATAATTTGCATCCATTGCAGTAACTTCAGGCAGGCTTTGGAGAAAATGAGGCTTCCAACTCCGGCTACGTCACCCAGCATTAATTTCTAGTTGCACAGGGATTTAACCAAAGCAGCAATCATGCTTTGCTTAGGGAAAAAATTGCTTGTCCAGCTTTATGCCGTGCTGAAATGTGTGTCACCCTCTTGGGTCAGTGTTCAGTAAGTGAACTTGAAACTACCTAGAAATAATGAAGGTACATTTGCATAAGTAACACTAGCTCACTTCTGTTGCTCATTACCACTCAAGGTGGGCTTGTTCCTGAGAGTCTGTTCTAAATTATAAGGTAGTTTAAAGAAAACCAGTGCTGTGTTTTTCATAGGATGCTGCACGTAGATGTTTGATGTTTTGCCTTTTGGACAAGAAGGCCAACATTTTGGAGAAAAAACACAAAGTTTTCTTACAGATAGGCTAACCAGTAGTGTCTTGTAAAGATGAGACATCATGGTATCCTAGATAAATTAGAGCAAACAGGCTTGATACACGTTATCTGCAGTGTTTTGTCTTCTCAGTGGTGATTCTTGAGGCAGCAGCGCTTGGGTTTTGCCTCTTTCTTAGCTTGTTGAACAGATTTCCACAGGATGGTTTTTGCTTTTAGGTATTTTTAGTTCCACATACCCACAACACTGAAGCGTTTGCTTGTTCCTTCTGTGGCTCTGTGAGCGTTAGGCTGTCCCTGTAAATAGATGTTCCATCCTCAGATCCCTTTCCTCTCACGAGTTATAAAGACACTGTCTTGTATTCCAGGAAGGAACTGAGGATTATTGCCAAACAGGGATGATAGGTAAGTGTATCGATCCCTACCGGATAAATTTTGGACCCACCAACTTGTCAACACCAAACAATTAAAGGGAAGGTTTTATGATTATTATTATTTCCTGGCTACTCTGGTTTTGTGTAGCATTCAGATAGGTCTGAATCGACCTCAACACCAAGTTTCTGCCCAAAAGGCAGTATTTCTGGATTACTGGGAAAATAATCTTCAATTTATTATCACAAACCATTGGCCTGCTTAAGCCATTGTATTTAAACATCTTGTTGGAGGTGTGCAATGTTGTTCTCTAGGGTTTTTTAAAAATAGGCTGATACTTGAAATGAGAAGTGCAGATGTTTGAAAGAGCTGTAACCCTATCTGTCCCACCAAATGGCCAGTCCCTCTCGGGGGAAGCCAGAGGACTAAAAGCAACTTGAGGTCATACAGCATTGCAAGAGGACAAATAAACTCTGTTCCCTTAAAGACCCTTCAGCAGGCAACTGAAAAAGGCTATAACCATAGATGTCATAGCTTTCTGCACCCTGGAAAGCTACTGATATCTTTAATGGGGTTTTTTTAGCTCTTGAGCCTGGCAACCAGAAGGACTGGTAGCTCCTGGAGGGCCCCCACCTCTGATGCTGCCCAGTCCTGACTGGCAACAGGTTAATAGTAATTAACAGGCAGATGCAAAAGAAAGCAAATGTGGAAAGAAAACTTCTCCTGCAGCTAGCAAGGCACTTGGAGAGTCAGGGTGGACCCGGGGTATTTTTGTGCTGCTTTCCTGCAGGTTTGCATATGTGATGTTCAGATGCTTGAGAGCTCCCACAGCTCTTAAATACTCTGGACTTGGTGGGAATGGATCCTCAGGGCACTGCGTCTGAGTGAGCCCTTAATTTGTTTTTTGACATCAGGGTATAGTATTTTGTGTTAGATTTGTTGGAAAATGAATGTGAGTCATCTTCCTGGTCATCTTCCCTGGGGTGGTACTGTTTGTGTCTCCATACCAAATAAACCTGACCTGTACCACCCATCACTCAGAACAGCTTGCAGAGATTGCTGTGCTTGGAATGATGTTATGTGTAAGTAACATAGCATTTGCAGTCAGCTTTCACTGTTGGTTTGGTTTTTACTTCATCCAAGAACTTGCAGAATCTCACACATGGCCACCTCTTCCCTGCTAGTGTTGCCTGGTGAGGGGTTGAGCTGTTTACTGAGTCACTGACCCTACACAACAAAAACATTCACCTTCTGAATTCCACGTGAAAAGCAAACCTGTTCCTGTGTGAACGTCTGCCAGGTTAGCTGTGAGAACACTGACAGTATTGAAATGCAGTCCTTTATGTAGCTTATCTCATTTTTTTCTAAATTGTGGTGTTTTGGAGGTGTAAGTGATTTAACTCTGCATAGATTCCCTTTATAAAAGAACAAAGGGAATGCATTTCCATAAAGAAGTTCTTGGGGAAAGGGAGTGGAGCTAAGAACTGAAACTATAGATCTGCAGCTCTTTGTGCCCTGATGATTGGATCTTCTAATGTCACAATCAAATGAGCAGCACAGCCACTGCTGTGGTTGATGAGGACTCTAAATCCAAACCCTGAGCTTCCAATTTTGGGAGAGTTAGACTTGTGCTTTCCAAAATCTTCTCTCTTCAAGCACAGCTTGGCTGTAGAAGACTGAGGAGAGAATCTCCCGAGATGCTTGGTGTTACACGGGAGGCTTTATGTTTCACCCTCAGAATACCCACGGTATTTTTCTTAACCTGGTTTTAGCTGTTCAGCTGCTTCTTTGCTGATGGCAAACACGTTTGGGGAAGAGCACTTGGACATGGAGAGTGTTCAGTAAAATCAGACTTGGACGTGCAAGGCATCGTGATGGCGAGCGATGGCTCCTGGAGGGCAGGACTGGTGTCGTGGGGTTATCTGTGTTGCATTAACACGTGGTGTATTTTCCTAAGTTGAAAATGAGGTGTGAGGGAAGAAATTAAGATGAAATAAAACTGCAGTTGCGTGCCATTTCCCCTCTGATCTTCTCACTGCATTTACGAGCGTGCAAAGAATGTTGATTACCAGAAATAAGCAGGGCTTGTGTTCTCACTTACGTAAAATTGTGAAGATTGCCATCCTCTGAGCTCGCGTTTAGCTAATGGTGTAGCTCACTCCCAGAAGCTTTTGTGGCAAAGAACCAAGCATACGTCAAAAGTTCAGAAAGCCAGAAATGTGCTGGCGGGTAATGAAAAGTACATTATGATTTTATTTAATAGGGATTGGCAGGGAGGCTTGAGAACAATGGCAGGGGAGGGGTAGGCTCTAACAGGATTGTGCTGTCACGTGAGCTGCCTCCCGTCTCGAGCCAAGGCAGGGATCTGTGCATGGATCCAGGCTGTCCTCCTCTCCTGGATTCAAGGTTTGTCATGAAGGTCTCCCATCTTGGGGTCTAGTGAAGCAACGTGGCAGAGCACTTTTGTTGTTCTGAGAATAACATCATCCCTGCTCTGCGATTTTAGGCAAAGGGTGCCCCTCGAGGGAGCAAAATCCCATGGTTTTGTCCACTTAAAAGTGAGGAAATCCATTTACCACTGGTCCTGAGCCTGGAAAGCAGCATGCCCCAGTTTGGGACTGGGGAGGTCTTAAAAACCTCGTGTGCGATTCCCGCAGCACGTGCTGAGTTTTTCCCTGGTACAGCACTTTCTGCATCCAGGTCACTCCCTTCCTTAGCCACCTTCCCGTGCCTGCCATGGGCTGTCTCTGGAGCTCTGAAATGCTGCAGGAGCCCAGCTATTTAAGCCAATTTGAAGAGAATTGTAAGGTGACAGCACTGTCTGCCAATTCGACCCCTCCTGATGGGGAGATAATGCATTACTGCAGCTCTCTCTGTGCTGGAGTAGTGATTTTCTATAAAACCCGTCCTTCAAGAGCTTGATTTGCACTCCCATTGAGATTTAGAGACTTCTTAGTGATTTTGGTAGAAACAAGGCTGAAAACCTAAAATACTCCTGCTCTTTGTTGCAGAGCTGAGGTGGGCGGCAGCTATTAATAAAACACAATGCCAAGCTGGAGGAAGGCTCGAGGTAGAAGTGCTGCTGCTGCTGTGCAGAAAGTCAACTAAATTTACTCAAGTGTCAGGGATTTGTGTCCCTGTTTGCTGGTCACTGGGCTTACTGGTGTGGCCCTTCTTGTAGCTAAAGTAGCAAACGGGTGGAATGATATTTTTTGGCTTCCCGGTCACCATGATGCTGCAGTTTGTAAATGCATTGCTGCTCAGAAAAGTGTTCTGCTTCTTCAAAAACCACACTGCCTATCAAGGAAAGAATGCTTCCTAATTTCCAAATCTTTAGTAGCGTGAAGCTGTGTGTTTGAGTTAATACAGAGTGGTGGCCCTGATCCTGTTGAAGAAATTGCAGTCTTGCTGGGTGCCGTGGGAAGACTTAAAAAGGCCGGTTTCACCCCAAAAAGATGGGTTCCCAGGGGCCCCTTTCCTTAGTTGGCAGGGAGGAGCTCCCTGAGGATGCATTGAGTGGCTATGTTAAATTCTTATTGAAATGTTCTTGCTGTGCTGGGAGGGAAAGGGGCAGCTGTGTGACATGCCAGCCTCTTCCAACACCCACGTATGGTGCAGTCCAAAAAGTCATTTAGAGATTTTTGGGGATTAGAATAATGAATGCCTGCCTAAGGATTAAATGGAAACTTCTTTAGTGTAAGCCTAGCTTAAATATCAATTTAGTTTGAATAGCTTTCTGGGAAGGCTGGGACCGGGGGCATGCTGTAAAGGGTTTGGTTGCATCCATGCACTCCTTTTACTACTGGGAGGTTGCATCTAACTGGTTATCCACTGGTCCTTGCACGGGTAAATTACCATTTAATTCACTACAATTAGTGAAGTAAGGGTTGCTCAGGATATTTGGAAAAGTTTTGGCCATTTTAAAGGTTCAGTGCCACCCAGCTGCCTGTGAGTGTAGCCTTCTGCGTCTGCTCCTGCTCTGCTCCTGCAGGTGAGCACTCTGGTCCTCTGTCATTCTCCCTTCCCCTATGCTGGGTTGTTTTTACATATGGTCCAGCTGGGTTTCTTGGAACCTGGCTCCTTGCAAGCTTGAGAACACATTTCTGATGGCAGACACATCATTTCAGGTCAGTCAGAGATGCTGAGCCATGCTGTGTTCCCGATTTTACGTTCCCGAGCAGATGACCTGGTGCAGTTGTGGAGCTTTCCTATCCTAAACGTACCCAGCAAGACCCTGCGTCCTCCTGTCCCCTGTGTGACACAAAGAAACTCAGCCTTGAGATCTCAGTCCTTGCGAAGCCAGCTTTGTAAAACCAGACCAACTGTCCCCCAGTTTGAGGGGTGATAAATTCTCAGCAGCCTTGATGCTGTGGTGGGTCGGAAGGCACCGCCGTGAGCGCTGAGAGTGGGAGGTTTGTGGGAGCAGAGACCTGCAAAGGTCAGCATTTAAGAAACCAGGTGTTTAATTAATTCTATGTTCATTATAACTGCCTGTTGGGATAAGGGCAGGATGGTGCTGCAGCCTTTGAGCCTGCCTGGTTCCACGGGGAGGTGTTTCAGTCCTGTCTGGCAGGGGGAGGTGGGTTTCTGGGTGCACCATCGCACCTTCTGCTCGAAAGCAAAAGGTCACAGTTCATTCCTGTTGTAAATAGCTGGGTCGTATTTTTTTCCAAATGGATGAGTGATCTAGAGCCTTGGCATCACACCCCAGTTAAATAGTTGGGTCAGCTGTTGGTGACTTTGACTTCCCGGAGCATTTTAGATGCGCTTCTCAAATCAGCATGAAAAAGCTGATAGCATTGCTTAGCCCATCATTTCCCCCTCCCTCTTGAAAAAAATAAATAATTCACCATTCAATATTGAACATACACCACAAAACCCTTGAGCCCTTTACTTGTCCTGGTGGAAGTAGCCCTGTTGTTCCAGGTGGGATCATTGCTGTGTCTGTGTGTGTATGTGTATGTGCGCTTCCCCTTCAGCTCCAGCCTCCCTGAGCTCAGTCCTGTAGCTTTGCTGGCTCAGCTCCTCGTAGAGTAGCTTGCAGACACTCCAACAGCCTCTGTAGTAATGCTTGCTTTTGATTTTTTTTTCCCCTCTCTTCCACTCTTGTTATATTTTTACCTTCTTTTCTTCTTTGTGATGTGACGTTTTCAGCTGATGTATTGAAAGCAAACCCTTCTAATTTTGGAGCCCAGATCACAAGAGTGAGTTTCTTTCTATTGGTGTCTATAGCTGTAATTTTCGTGTGTCCTCCCCTCTGATTTTGGCAACGCTCAACCACATTTAGTAAATATGATTAGGTAAGAGAATCCTCTGTCCTGTCGAATCTTCCTCTTTTTCACAAAGCAATGTTCTCTTTACATTGGGCCAACTTAATTCCCCTAACGTCAACTCGGGGTTGGTTTTCAGATCCAGTCCCTGTGTGTACTGGTCTGACTCTGCTCCATTAAAGAGGCAGACTCAGCCAGCCAGAAGGTAGATTTAGATTTACCAATGATTTGTACATCTCATACAAGAATTTTTCCGAAGTAACACCTGCTTTGAGTGCCATCAGTCTTTGAGGCTCTTCACGAAATGCCTGAAAAACACAAAACTTTTCAAAGCTGGGTACGTGATGTTTTCTGGAATGGGGCCTTTTGAAAGGGTTTCAGATTGTGCACTAAAAAAAGAAAAATTCAGCCCTTAGGATGGCAGAGGTCTCTTTGCTGCTTTCTGTTACTTAAACTCCTGCACAGCACTCTAAAAAAAAAACCCTTGTGAATTTTTGTCTGTATTCAGAGGAAAAACATCAGCCTCTTCCCTAGTGCTTGGAGACCAGGACTGTCAAAAGTTTCCTGAAGTCTTGGATGTTCACTTTCAATTAGAATTGGATATCTGTATTTCCTCAGTGATGTTACAATGTTTGGAACTCTGCTGTGTTTGCTTCCTCACACGATGAGATTCTGGGGAACTGAGTGTGTTCTGCCCTCTGAAGTGTTACACCCCAAATATCCCCCTGCATTTCAGAGCAGTTTGTTTCTTAAGAGGCAACCTCAGAACTACTCTCAGTAAAGCAAGTAACTGTTTGTGGTGTATGTTGGATTATTTATTTGCTTACTGGAAGCATTTGCATGGGATTTTTGGCACCTTCTCCAATGTAATTTGTACATTGCTTTTGTAAGATGTGATACCTGGGTAGCGCTCTTGCACCAGCTTATCCCCTTCTGTCCTCTGCCCCGTGCTATTAAGACTTCTGTCATGCACTGTTTGTCAAGTACATTTGCTCACCCTGCAAGAGCAGCAAAGTAAACAGTCCTTTTTTTTCCCCCTCCCCTTTTCCTTCCAAAATTTGCTTGTTGCTTTGAAATCAGCTTTGTTGTACATGCTAAAGAAAACCAGTAGTGGCAATTGGAAATGCGTACGCAGACTTGGTCGTAGCCTAAAGTGATCAACAGTTGTCTTTTTCATTTAGCTAAGGGAGGATGGCAATGTGCTCCATTTGGTTTGTTGAGCTAAGATGCTGTTGCTCCATCCTAGCTCAATAAATGTTCCTGGGGAGGGGCTCCTCGGCGTAATTTCCAGTGCTACAGCAAAGAGACGCTTTCGGACACTTCACCACAAACCCCTTGGATCTAATCTGTTCCCTCTTTCTTTTGCTTCAGAGGTTGAAAGATCTCAAGCAAAGGGAATTTGCTCGCAACGTCTCCTCAAGATCACGTAAAGATGAAAGGAAGCAGGAAAAAGCCCTGCGGCGTCTACACGAGCTGGCTGAGCAGAGGAGACAGCCGGAATGGTGAGTATGGGGGATCCCTTGGCAGGTCCCAGGGCCCTGCCTGGGACTGCCCCCCATTAGAATTATGGAATCATTCTGGTTGAAAAAGACCTTTAAGATCATCGAGTCCAACCATCAACCCAGCACTGCCCAGTCCCCACTGACCCATGGCCCTCAGCACCACATCTCCACGGCTTTGAGATCCCTCCAGGGATGGGGACTCCACCCTTGCCCTGGGCAGCCTGGGCCAGGCCCTGGCAGCCCTTTGGGGAAGGAATTCTGCTGCACTGGAATTCTGTAATCAAAGCCTGGGCCAGGCCCTGGCAGCCCTTTTGGGGAAGGAATTCTGCTTCACTGGAATTCTGTAATCAAAACAAGTTTTGAGGGCAAAGCTTCACGCTTAAGTTTTGACTTCATGTCATCATTCTGGTCGGAGTGAACTCACTAAAACAGTCATCCAGAGCATCTCCAAATTGCTCCATCCAGCAATGGGTATTCTTTTGTTATTTAATATTATTAAAAAATGCAAATGTGTATATAATGCTGTCCTAATGCATGTTTCTGGATACAAGAGTATTTTAAGTGGGTAAAAGACTGGTTTAGATGAGGCATGAAACCATCTGCAGAGGTCCACAAATGGCAATCAGCTGTTTTCTCTATTTTAACTTGTTCATACAGTGCTCCTGGAAGCGGACCCATGTTCAGAACCACCACGGTGGCCGTGGATGAGGAAGGTGGAGATGATGACGATTCTGCAGCCAACAGCAGTTCTTTCTTCCAGACGACTTCTGGCCAAGCTACGGAGATGGCTACGGACAGAGGTTTCTTAAACACTGGACAAGTTGGTGGCACTGTTCTGCCAAGCCAAATGCCCATGCAGACAGCGCAGGGAGTCAGCTTTGGCATTAAGAGTGCTTTGGGAACTCCCCTGCAGAAGATAGGAGTGTCGTTTTCATTTGCCAAGAAGACTCCGGTGAAGCTTGAGACCATCGCTTCTGTTTTCAAGGACCACGTGGAAGAATCAAGTTCTGCAGATGGAGCAAAAGCTGATGAGAGAGGGTCCTCAGATGCAGGGAACCTGCAGAAATCCAGTGAGGGCGAAAGCACAAATAATTCTGATGGCAAGGCAGAGGAAGATGACCAACATGACAAAGATAGCGGGTCTCTAGCCACTACGTTATCTAAACTGAAAAAGATGAGACGAGAAGATGGACCAATGGCAGTTGAACCAGAATACTACCACTATATTCCCCCAGCCCATTGTAAAGTGAAGCCTAATTTTCAATTCCTGCTTTTCATGAAGTCTACCGAACAAATGGAAGCTGAAAATGTGAATAAAAAAAACACCCATGAAGTTAAAAAGGGTGATTCTCCAAAACCCAAACCTGGCAAGCACACGGAGAAGGCTGCTGAGGGCACGGGGCAGCAGAAGGAGCAGAGTACTACTGAAACCACAGCTCAGCAGAGCAAAACAGAGCTCAAAGAAGTCCCAGAAAATGTGAGTGTGCAGGAGAGCAAGCATCTTACAGAGAGCAACCTCCTCGAGCCAGACGCTGCCAAGGAAGCTGCTCAGCCTGTCCCAAGCTGTAAAGATGTTGCTGAAGGACCAAAGCATCCGACAGGACCTTTTTTTCCCGTTTTGAGTAAAGATGAGAGCACGACTCTCCAGTGGCCTTCAGAGCTTCTCATATTTACCAAAGCAGAACCATCTGTTTCATACAGCTGTAACCCCCTGTACTTCGATTTCAAGCTCTCTCGCAATAAAGATGCTAAAGGAAAAGGGGGGGAGAAATCTAAGGATCCGGGGGGTCTTTGTAAGGAAAATGTTCAGAGCATGGAGTCGGGTGAGGTGGGCAAAGCCAAGGAGGCAGAAGGAGCAGCCAACAGTTCTGCTCTGAAAATGGAAACCAAATCTCTGCCCACCTGCGGCTCCCAGAACAAGCAGGAGTCGGGTTTGGCAAGCGTCAGTAAGGGGGAGGGAGAGGACAGCAGTAAAGGCATAACAGGTAAGAATAAGTCTGGAAGGTCCCATAAACACAAAAAGAAAAAGAAGCACAAAAAGTCCAGCAGACACAAACGTAAACACAAGGAGGAAGCTGATGAGAAGAGCCGAAAAACTGACCTGGGGGAGGAGAAACCCAAGAAACGGAGAAGACACCGGCACAAAAAAGGCAAATGTTCTCTTTCTGCTGAATCGGAGCGGGTGCTCAAAACAGAACTGTCTGAAGACTGCAGCCACTTCCAGAGGAAAAGGTGGTGCTCTCAGGAGCCCCAGAGGAAGTCTCTGTCTGCTGAAGAAGGAAGCAGTGGTAAAAAGGAGGACGGTGGCAACTCCTGCCAAGAGCACGGCAGCAAGAAACACAAGGCTGAGCTGCAGCAGTTATCTGCTGCGAGGAGGAGATGTTTGGCTCCTCCCCTGGGCAGGACCAGCCGCAGGAGCCGGCAGAGCAGCGGGGACTACGACAGCGACGAGGGCTCTCACAGGAAGCACTGCCGGCAAAAATCCCCCTCCCAGTACAGCGACGACTACGACACCGGCAGCGACCAGTCCAGGAGCCGTTCCAGGTCAGGGCGGAGGAACTCCTCTCACAGGTCCTACTCGACCAGCTCGGATGCCTCCTCGGAGCACAGCCGCTACAGCCGTCGGAGGAGTTACTCAGATGACAGCTACAGTGACTACAGCGACCGGTCGAGGTGCCACTCGAAGCGGTCCCACGACTCGGAGGACGACTCCGACTACAACAGCTCCAACCACAGATCGAAGCGGCGCAAGTACTCCTCGTCTGAAGATGACTACAGCTCGAGCAGGAGCAGGTCGAGGAGCAGAAGCAGGAGCAGAACCCACCCTCGGGGCAGGTCGAGATCAAGGAGCCGGGGCAGGACACGCAGCAGCAGCTGCAGCCGCAGCCGGAGCAAGAGGAGGAGCCGGAGCGGGACGGCTCGCAGCTGGAAACGGAGCCGCAGCTACAGCCGGGACCGCAGCCGCAGCACGAGGAGCCACTCGCAGAGGTCCCTCTCGAGAAAGGGCTCTCGAGGCCATGAGAGCCCTGAGGAAAGGAGACCTGGGAGAAGAGACTTCATCAGGTCCAAAATCTACCGCTCGCAATCTCCTCACTATTTCCGGGCGGGCCGGGGCGAAGGGTCCTCGCTGAAGGAAGAGGATGGCAAAGGAGAGGATCTGAAGGGCGCTGGCTCGCTGTCCCAGAACAGCGGCAGCTCCGGCATGGGCAGGGGCTCAGAAGGTGACTGCAGCCCCGAGGAGAGAAACTCTGTCACTGCAAAGCTTCTCCTGGAAAAGGTTCAGTCCAGGAAGGTGGAGAAAAAGCCCTGTGTCGCTGATGAGATGATGGCAGGGACAAACAAGGTGGGCATAAAGCTCAAAGATCCTCCCCAGGGCTACTTTGGCCCAAAACTTCCTCCTTCATTAGGCAACAAACCGGTTCTCCCCTTAATTGGGAAACTGCCAACGGTTCGAAAACCAAACGCCAAAAGATACGAGGAGTCCGGCTTGGAGAGGGGCGAGGAGCAGGAGCTGTCAGATTCTGAGGATGCTTCCCAAGGCATGGAGGAGGCTCCGTTGGCTGGCCAGTCTCTGCTGGAAGAAGTGGCAATGGTGACGCAGGACAAGGCGCTGGAGGAGCGGAAGTGTGATGAACCTGCAGTGGAGATGCCGTCCATCCCCCTCGAGGCACCGGCGCTCCCCGAGTGCTTTGGTTCTGGAGATCTGGTCATGCCACACAGCTTCCTCTCAGATCCCAGCGATGGCGATGGGCTAGAACCTATGGACGGGGGCAACCAGTCTGTCCCAGTGGAAACCAGTATGATGCCTTTAGTTCCAGATGTCGAGCACTTTCCTGGCTACGTGCCTCAGAGTGGGGAGCCGAGCATCGAAGGGGATCGGGACGGAGGAGAAGACTCCTCTCTAGCCCCGCTTGAGAGCCAGCCTATCACTTTCACACCCGAGGAGATGGAGAAGTACAGTAAGCTGCAGCAAGCTGCTCAGCAGCACATCCAGCAGCAGCTTCTGGCGAAGCAGGTGAAGGCCTTCCCCGCCTCGGCGGCCCTGGCGCCCGCAGCCCCTGCCCTGCAGCCCATCCACATCCAGCAGCCAGCGGCGGCCTCGGCCACCTCCATCACCACGGTGCAGCACGCCATCCTGCAGCACCACGCCGCCGCGGCCGCCGCCGCCATCGGCATCCACCCGCACCCCCACCCCCAGCCCCTGGCTCAGGTTCATCACATACCCCAGCCCCACTTGACGCCTATTTCCCTCTCCCACTTGACCCACTCGATTATTCCAGGGCACCCCGCTACGTTCCTCGCCAGCCACCCCATCCACATCATTCCAGCCTCAGCGATCCATCCCGGCCCCTTCACTTTCCACCCGGTTCCTCACGCTCTTTACCCGACCCTCCTCGCCCCCAGACCCGCTGCCGCCGCGGCCGCCACGGCGTTACACCTTCACCCCTTGCTGCACCCCATTTTCTCAGGACAGGACTTGCAGCATCCACCCAGTCACGGCACATGAAGGACACGATGAAGTAACCTTGGAGGAAGGAGAATATTTTTGCGTTTTGGGAAGGGGTTGATGTTGGTCCAGCTGGCAGGTGAGGCTGGAGAATTTCCTTTCACTCTTTAGCAGCCAAAGAAGCCGAAGGCTCGAGGGCTGGGTAGCAGCAGGCGCGGGTCAGTCCGTGAGCGTTGTGTATATCAGCTTCCAGGGACCTTCTGGTGTCCCCACACCTCCGTGCACGTAGCCACACTCTGTCCTAGGAGAATCATTTCACGTGTAGCCCAGCGGGACACTCGGGAAGGCCTTTTCTGTCCCTGGATTCTCACACTTGGTCATCTTCCTTCTGCTGCCTTGTATATGATAAATGAGATTTCATACACACTAATAGGTCTCCAAAAATCCTTTTAATGAGGTCATCTAATTAAAATAGTCAGCATGATTGAATCCAGCTTCTAATTGGTGATAAAACGTTCGGTAAGTGCCAGCTGGGGCTGCTGGCGAGGGGGGTGATGGAAGGGCAGGGCCATTCCTGCTTTGCCTGGGCCAGCACCAGTTTTCAGGCACTACAGGAGATTTCTTGGCACCCTGGTGCTGCATCCTTAAGTTTTTGATCTTGGCGTGAGCAGCAAAAGTGGAAGTAAGATCTTAATTTAAGGGCAAAGAGAGGAGCTGCAGGGGTGCCCGGAGCTCTGAACCTTCTCCATCTTCTCCATCCTGCACTGGCATTCTCCTGCACGAGGACTGCACCGCGACGCCTTCGGGACATCCTGGACTGGAGAGAGGTTCTCGCTTGGGGGTTTCGATCGGGACTTTGACCACTCTTCTCCTGAGAGAGGGGGGAGAAAATAAATCACTCTGACTTCCATCTTTTGCGTTGTTGGGAAAGAGGCACAGGGAGGAGAGAGAGCAGAGAAATCCCTGTAGGAATTGAAGCAATACAGAGGAGTGGGGAGGGTGGCCGAGGTGTAGAGCATGTTCTTTCCTCTGTACCACCGATGGTTTCCTTATTAATTTATAGGGTTGGTTGTTTTTTTTTTAAAAATGTAAAGAATTGCACTGAACTCTGTAAACAAAGATGCTGCTTTTTGTAGCTCATATAAAAAGGTTACATTTGTAGTATACCGCAATAATATTTTTTACAGCCAGTTCTTTTAGTGGTACTTGTTCTGGTGGCTTCTGTGTAAATATGTTTGCTGTAGGTGAAATCAGACACTTGTAAAGGTTCAACTTTATAGTTTCCAGCTAGATGCAAAATGACTAAGCATGTATATTTTACCAAGCTCATGTATTTTTGAAGTTTTTATGTACTATAAAATGTAAAAAAAAAAATAATAAAAAAACCCTTTGCTTAGCATTTTGCAGGAGAAAAGAAAAAAAGTGAGACTTGGCCTAGGTGGGGTGCATGGAGGACACGGGTGACTCTTAACAGCTGCTGGCTGGCATGACCAGGGGCGTGCTGCACGCTCCTCGCCTTTGCCGAGCAGCTGCTTATAGGAATCGACACTGGAGGTGGTCTGGGGAGTGTCACGAGTTTGGGTTGTCTCCCAGAGTATAAAATACCCATTTTTTTTTCTTATTTTTCTTTTTTTTCCCCTGGTTTGAAGTGGTGTTTGCAGGTGCCAGCCCGGCTGTGCGGTTCAGCGCAGCCTCTGGTGAAGGAAGAGCCTTTGAACCGTAACCCATTGCCACCTTCCGTGCAGGGAGAGGTTTGGGACAGCCCTTGGGGCTCTGCCTGCCCGTGATGCTCCACAAGGGATTTTTCTCTTCTTTCTGGCATCATCTGGGGCTTTGTAGAGCAGGAACAGGCAGTGAGGGGGCACGGGGCATGTGCTGCATGGTGTCCCCGTCCCCTTGGATTCAAAGGATCAAAACCTCTGAGCTTCCTCACCCTTTAAACGAGAACCTTTGTGTTGGAGCAGGTCAGACTGAGACACAACGGTGGAGAAAAGGGACTCAATTGCTCTGTACATAATTAACAGAATACAGTATTAATGTCTCAATGCTGAGCTTCAGTAGCTTCTAGACCCAACCTGCGTGTTCTGGCACCCTTCACGCTGCAGTCAGGATTTATTATTTTTTATTTGACTTCCAGAATAATGCTAAAAGTAATTAACCTGTCATTACTTAATGAGCATAAACAGACTGTATTTAACTTTGTCACATAAGATATATATATAAATATATATATATATGCTGTAAAATGAGGGGGAAAAAAAACCTTTCTAATAAACCAATGATTTGTGGAAAAAAATGTGTGTGTGGTTCCGTGTGGTGACTTGGAGCAGGATGGAGCTCAGGTCTTCCTCCTGAAATAATTGTTGGGTGCTTGGTTCATCGAGTGAAACCACTCTTCAGTGGCTCAGAAGATGCAGATCAGGTGCTCTCAATTTATTTTTAAAGGACATTGTTCTGGGTAGGAGCCCTCAAGGCACTGGGTGGGTTCTGGGGTGATCGATCCTGGCCTAGCCCTTACTTAGAAGGTGAAACTGGGCAAGAAAAGGTGGTTGTTGGAGCACCAGCTTCTGGTTTCTAAGCTAAAAGTCATGATTTTGGTTAAAGGAAATAAATTTCAAAGCCCTGAGCGTTGCCAGGGTTGGGGTGCAGGTTGTGACCCTCCTTTGCTGGGCTGTCCTCTTGGGTGGCCCTGGAGGAATGACAAGAAATGGGAAATGAAGTAATTTAGTGGAGGAAAGAGTTGCCTTGCAGGGTTCTGGTGTGGGTTGGAGCTGGGTTTGGGTGCTCGTCCTCTCCCACCAGTGTGAAGCTGAGCTGGGCTCCGCTGAACCCATCCCACTCTTCGGATCCCACTGGAGCTGCTCCATAGGGCTGGTGCAGGCTGGGGCTGTGTCCCCACCTTGGGCACCACCCCGTGTCCCCATGGTCCCTGCCCTGCTTCCCACCAGCAGCTCCAGCGTGGATCACACCGGGGATGAAGCCCTTGGTTTGGTGCGGGGGGGCCTGACCGGCAGTGAGAGGCTCCGGTGCCCCCCTGGCACTGGCCCTGGATGGGCAGGAGGGTCCCCGGGCAGCTCGAGGAGCCCCAAGTGAGTGCATTAAAATGAGTTCTGAGTGGGCCAAGCCAAAGGGCACGCGTGGGCTTGGCCAAGTGGCTCCTGTGGCCACTGCAGACCTGACCTGGCAAGTCTCTGCCAAGGACAAGGGTCCCCCTTGTTGGCACAGCTGGGGGCTGTGTCCCCCCCTGGCCCTGACCCCCGTCCCCTGGCCGTGTCCCTGCAGGGCTGGGTCCAATCCAACCCCCCCTCCGGAGGGTTTTGGGGGGGCTCCTGGGGACACTTGGGTGGCTGTGCCGATGCTGGCAGGGTGACAGCAGGATGCTGGGTGTCCCCTATGCCGTGGCTGCTCCTTCCTGCTGTGGAACTTCAGGGGACAATGGCCGGGGCCCTGTGGCCGTGTCCCCCCCCCCCGCTGTGCTTCCGCTGGCAGGGCCTGCACCCCGCGATAGGCACTGGGGGGGCTGGGCTGGGCCCCCCCCAGCGGAAGGAGGGCGGTGGGTGCAGACTCCTGTGCTGCCTCCCCCCAAACCCTCACCCTGTCCCCACTGTCCCCACTGTCCTCACTGTCCCCACTGCCACCTCCCGCAGTGAGGGGCAAAGCACCAAAGCAGCACCAGGGGCGGTTCTGGGCGGGGGGGGCCCTTCCTGTGCCCCCCCAGCTGCATCCCCCGGATAAGCCGTGCCGTGCCGTGCCAGGCTGGGCCGTGGCCGTGTCTCGGGGTGGCCATGGGTGCTGCCACTGCCCTGCTCCAGGCCCTGCTGCTCCTGGGGGGGCTGCGCTCGGCCCCTGCCCTGCGGCTCCTCCGGGACCCCCCCGCCGGGTTCCACGGCCCCCCCGGCAGCTACTTCCGCTTCGCCCTGGACTTCCACACGGCCGAGGGCAGGGAGGGGGGTGGGGGGGGGCTGGGGTCAGGCACGGCCCTGTTCCCCCCCCCACACACACACACTGTG
>VZRW01000196.1:0-23045 GCA_013398125.1 Aegotheles bennettii
CTCGCTGCTCCGCGTGTTCTGTTAATTTTACTGTTAATCTCCAAGTTAGATGCTTTAACTTAAGTGTCTAGCTACTGATCCACTTCCACTGCTGTTTATCAGTACTGGGAAAAGCAGTCAGTTCACATGCAAACTCAATTATATCCATTATATCCCCACATTCTGGAAGCCAAAGGAAGGAGTTGCCTTTAATACACAGTAACAGTCTTCATGTGTTTTAAGAATGCACTATTAATGACTGCCATGTGTCAATCCAGAAGTGACCAGGTGCAACCTTCTGGCAAATTTATGGCAACTTCTGCATTTCTAACACATACTCAGTTTTGCTTTAACATATGTAAGATAATAAATTATGTGAGACAGAGACCTTAAATTATGATGTCAGTCTGAACCACTACCTGAAATTATGACATCATTTATATGCGCATCTTGATGCATCGTCAAATCCTCAGTTTCCAACTGGGTAGTCATTTCAGTTTCTAGGTTTCTTCTGAAATGATCAGCAGTTACCAAATCTCCTGATTCACTAGTACCATAATCTTATTTATTAGCTTTGTTAAATACAAAACAAAGTCTATCTAACCTAGCCACCTAGCATGGTATTAAGATCAAGAATAATAATGAAAAGCTAAAATAGCTTTTTCTTTATCCATGCTACTAGACTGAAGGTTATCATCAGACATCAGTACATTGAGGACATCAAAATTCAAGGGCCAAAACAATCAATTATGTTACTGTAATTACCTGGAAGCTAAGACAGTAACTGGAAGAAAGGAATAGAAGTAACACATTAAAAGTGGGAAGTGGAATTGTGAAGATTAGATGTCACCAGCAAAATGACAAGTTTTAAAATAAAATCTTGAAAAATAGACCATTATCAAATGCATGTAATTACTTTTATATACATATTTATTATACACATACATACACACATGTACATATATCATCCAGACAGGCATTCACACAGTTAATGTCAGTTCTTTTAATGGAAGTATCACTTATAATTAAGCCCAGTAATACAATAAAGAGCAAACAGTAAAGCAGTTCTTGGAACCACAAACAGTTTCAGAAAGCACTAAAGGAATTGAGTAAGAACAGAAGTATACACTTTATGATTTTAATTTTCATTAAGACATTCTCTGCCAGAGAAAACTGCTGAATGGTTCCAGAAGCCAGAAATATGTACAAGATCTATTAATAACCAGATGAATGTTATTCATCTAACTAATGTTACTCAACTGATCTTCACTCAACCTGCCACCTGACTCAGTGTAAAAAAAAAAGTACAAGCCAAAACTGCATGCTCAGATGCATGAATCTATGGCAAAGTATCCTATCTTACACAATAGGGTGCCTTAAATATTGATGATATCAATCAATTTTCTGAAAGCAAAATTATAATAATGTATTTCAGAATGGTACATATAATAACACAACAGAATATATTTGCATAAGACATCTGGATTTTTTAATTTATTTTAGGGTTGAACTAAGCCACAGTAACATAAAACTACCAGACCACACATCCAGTGACACTTTTTTTATATATTGCAGATTACTTTGGCTAGGGACAATGTTAGAAAGACAAGGGTATTTTATTTCTTCAAATGTACAACATTTGTTCTTATATCTGGCACATACTGTGCAATCAGTTTTTTGCTCTGGATTCAACTTCTGTTACGTTCCCAGAGGCCATATTTAGGTTGTAGGTCAGGGTGTAGGTACATATTCTTAGCTTGCCAGATTCAAACTTTTAATAAAAGTGAAGCTATTCTCAGGTCTTTAGAGATCATGACTTAGTTCGTCCTTGTGCAACATAGCTGGGTGAGCATACCTTATCAAAGCACCTCATCTCCTCAGCAACACAGATCTACCAGGGAACAGCAACTCTGGTTTCCTTCAGTTACAGTACTTACCTAAGGCAATCCAGACTGGCACTACTCTCCTCCACAACCAGTCTTCTGCCCAAGCTGGATATGTAGCAAAAGCAAGCAGGTCTACAGAGGAATTTCATATTTGCAAAGGCTAGATTTAGAAAATATTCACAGAAGAGCACTGGAATGCAGAAAAGGACTACTTATTGTCTTCTGTATCACCGTGAGAAAAGGGCCATGAAAAACACTGTCTTTTGGGGATCATCCCCTATACCTAGAAAGTTATCACCAACACTTGCACTAAGGAAATTCACTGAAGTCCAGAGGAGAGGAGGAAAAAAAAACCAAAAAAACATTAAAAATTAAGCAGGTCAGTGCAGAGTGCCTTTGAAACTCCTAGTTTAATTAAATCTTTAAAATGCAAATCTCAGTCTCTCTCATCAAAAGACTGGACTCGCTTTAGCTCTGATTGTCATGTAAGGATTACGGTCAAATCCTTATTTCACAGTTTGGCTAAGTAACAGCAGCTTTAACTGCCTCTCTAGCCAAAGTGGACGGAATCAACTGTAGGGTAAGTAGACAGGTATGTGACTAAAAGGCACCAGGAAAGACACAGTGGCTGCACGATCCAGACTAGCTGAGAAAGTGAATAAAATGAGGAGTGAGAAACACCACAAAATACATAAAACATCCTCTTCTGAAACAGCTTCAGGCAATCTCTTCTGTAATACTCTTTTCTGTAAAAGAAGAACTCAAAGAAAAGCATGAAAATAATAAATGAATCAGAGAAGCAAATGAGAAGAGAAATAGCAGAACAACAAACCTGAAAGGAAACTTGGGAAAGACAGCTTTTATAAATAAAAATTCTCCACACATATCCTTCTAATACCAGGGGGTAAGATTGCTGGTCTGATTCTTTTATTACATAATCAGATGTAGCTAGAATACCCGTTCAGATTATTTCAGTTTGAGATCAGCTTACTTCATAAAAGTTTAAACAATTATATGGGCTTCATTATAGCTAAAAGGGTTTTCATGTCACTTGTTTTATTATGCTACACTAAAGACCCTAAGGAATTGAAGCAGAAGGCTGCTATTCTGGTTACCAGTATGATTCATATAATGATAACTTTAAAATATTGAAATTAAAAGAATATGCATATATATAGCAGATAGTGGTTTATTGGTTTGTTCTTCATTTATGCTATGTGCCTTTAACAGACTAGCTCAGGTAAGACTTCTTGGGAAAAAAATGGGAATGCATAGCAGGGGAAGACTTCTCTTTCTTCAAGGAGCAGCTGAGCATGCTTATGGTGGAGATACTTTGCAGGAGATAGCAGGCAAAGGAGGAAGTAAGAATTGCACCTAAGAGCTTCAAGATGCATTTGAATCAAAGAGAATAAGACTACTCCTGAGCAGCATGTCAAGCAGATAACCAAATCTCAGAGGAAAACCATCACACATACAAGAGAGGAGTCCACAGAATTTCCTGTTGGTCAGGAAGTCATTTAAGTAAGACTCCACATGCCAGGGCACTGCAGGCAGATATTTACAACTCCCCTTTATTGTTTCTTCTCTCCCCAACATAACCGCGTTGAGTTTTCTGTATTTAAGAAGGTAATTATTCTAGTTTTATTCTTATATATCCTGGCTTTTGTGGGTTAGAAAAAAACCCCACAAGTTCTCTGGAGACCACTATAAAGAAATATTTAGACTAATATGCTTGATCATTCTGGAAAACCCAGGTTCCTGTCACAATAGCATACCCAATATAACGTATCATGGCACTACATCTACATAATATTAAACAAGCATTATAGGCAAGATCTGAAATAAATTCTTAAACAAACAACTGATGGCCATTTGAAAACTTGTGAGTGCTCTATCAATAGCAGATATTCAAACATTCCTGAAAAGATGCTGTCACACAGAAGTAAGTCTGACTCCCTGTTAATAGTTCATATTGAAAAAAAGTCAGGTGACAATATTCTCCATTCTTAAACTTCATGCTGCAGTTCTTATGCAAGTTTTTTTTCCAACAGAATACAAAAGAAATTTATTCAAATAAATGCAAACAGGATTGTATAAAAGAAGTTGCATTCTTTCTGTCTACAATAAAGTGTATTTAAAAATATTTTCAAATCATGAATAAGAATACAGATTTTTAGTCTAATGGAAGTGTAAATTGTTTGATTAAATACTACTCCATTAATAAGTAAAATAAATTCCTATATTTCACTAGTTTCTCATTTGTTACTAGAAGCCTAATGTAATGTCATGTCTACTTTCTTGAAAAGAAAAATTCTTCACACTGAAAACATTCTTACATTAACCTGAACTATACTTTGTGCATGAGATAGCTTTAATTAAAGAAGTGAATGGATATATATAATTCTTTGTAAGATACTTGTCTTATGTTCTGAAATCATGCATCTTTCCACCTAATTTCATCTAATTTTGCACTGAGCATCCTCATGCAATGTACAAATACAGTTCCAAGTTAAATCAATTTTATAATGGAAACAATTTTTTAAATAATCAGATTAAATGATAAATTTTCAGAGGACAAGTGGTTATAGAAATTTGACCAAAAATGTAGCAAGCCTTTCTGATGCAAACGGTACACTTGAGGTAAAATACACACCACTTTGAACAGACTTGACTGTTTAATGTAGATGTTTTTCTAATTCTGTAATTCATAACATTTTCTGAATATTGTTCTTGTCTCCTGGGACTTAATGTCTTACCGCATAGGCAGAGTGGATTTGGAGAAATCTTTATTACGATCATTGTTCTAATTATATTTTATTTCTCCATCACTCTCCTTTTTCTCTCATATGAAAGGACCGAAGAAATGAGTTTTTCAAGTCTTTCTATACAAAACTCTTATTATTACTTTACCCTTTTTTTAAGCCTCAACATTTTGTGTAAATCACTACACCACAGTAATGGCAAAAACTTGACAGAGGCCATCTAATACAATACCTGGAGCACTCAAGACAAATAAGCACATTCAAGATCTCCATGCAATGCTTTCTTCAGTATATCCCAGTGTTACAGTTGCTTTTTTCTGTGATAGCGCTGTCTGTTCTGGTATTCTCATTTTGCATTTGACTCTCAAAGGAAGTATCTTGTACATACATACATACGTATTTCATCTTGTTGATTTCAGATATCTTCTCCAGTTTATCAGATCATTTTGTATACTAATTCTACTTATTTTGAATAAAACTTTTCAAATATTTATGCACTGATCTTATGGCCAGATTAAACTACTTTGCTGTTATGAGACAGTATCAAAGAGTCAATAAATATTTTAGATGCACTACTTCCTCTGTGTGCATTAGCCAAGTTACCCTGACAAATAAAATAAAATCTGTTCCACAAAGAAAGAATTAAATTTGCAGACTTGACATTTAAAAAATGCATACTGTGTTCTTCCTCTTTTGGGACTTCAACCATCCTTCTCAAACTGTCCATTTGTTTGGAGAGTGCATCCGTTTGCACAGTAATTACTCTATTGCCCTGCAGATTTGAATGTCTTCAGTCTCTGGTTCTCCTGTACTAGTCTCTTTTGCCAGCTCCTTTTTAAAAACAAATAAACAAGAAATAACCTTGATTGAGAAGGATGAAGCTTTAAATGCCTTCTCCACAGCAGTTAGATATTTCTATTCACTGTTATAAGAAATATTTTTTAATAAACCTTTTCTGTACCTCAATTGTTGTAATTCATTTGGTACCTTAACCTTTTCACCCCTATCCTTTTACTGTTTTTCCAGTAGCTTCATACTTTTCGAATATTCTTTGCCTTTGTTCCACAAGATCTTTTGGGTTTTCTGGTGCAGTTTCAATGATCTACCATTATTTTCCTGTCATTTCTCCACATCAGGTCACATTTTTTTATTAGCGGCCAGATCTTCTGCTTTACTGTTTTCCTGCATATGGCCTTCCCTAAGTTCCTCAAGTTTGCTTAACTCTACTTTTTAACATGCATTCATAATTCTTTTTTAAAAAAGCTGAATTTTACTTATGTTGTTTTAGTCTAAATTCTCACTCAGTTTTTCCATTCAAGAAAGTCCTCCTTTCTACTACTCAGAGTCAAATCTAAGCTATACCCATGCGTAATTTTTCACTTGGGAACAACAGTTTTCCTACAGATATGCTAGGTATATCCCCTATAAACCTCAAATCAATCCTCTAGATCCTCCCATTATTTGAGTAAAATTTCACCAAGAGATATTTATTGTCTCTTATCACCTTTGTCATTAGGTCTGAGTTTTTTGTTCCAGTGAAGCAGCCCATCTCCCAGGATGGCAAGTCAAAGACTCTCAAAATCAGTTTTTTTATTGGGGGCAGAGGAGGTGGGTGGAAATGCTCACTCAGTTTTATTATATGTGGCCCTTCCTTCTCCAAACTTCCATCTTCTCACAGAATTTTTGAAATAAGTTGTATGCTTACCAAATATAACATAGTTGAGAGAAGGAGGTAGCATGATCTCTGCTGTGGCAGAAGCCACCCTTCTTGTGAACCAGTTCTCCTTTCTTCCCTCAGCACTAAAGTCTTTCCAGACTATCTAGAAACCTTTCAGTGAAAATTTTCTTGTGTTTCATTGTCTTTTATATCCAAACCTCCCCCTAATGCAACTAAACAGTTTCCACTAATACATGCCTTTCACTGAAGCTGGAACTCTGGAGTGCCTTCAGTGGGGCTATGCGGGTCCACACACTCAGCATATCAAGAACACAATCTAATAGGGATCAATTTCCTTGTTCAGTCAAAACGTCCATAGGTTGATACAGAAATATTTTCCCCTCTGTCATGTTTTTCCCATCTGTAATACATACACCCTCACATATATCATAATCCTTGCTCCTAGTTAATGAAAACTAACTCAGTTTAATTTCTTGGTTCCACTTCACCATGTCATTATTTATGATGAGAAGGGGATCTGATGATACAAGAGACTTTTTAAAAATCAGACAAACAAAGCCAAAATAAAAACACATATCATCAATTGAGAAATTACAGACAGCTTAAATAAACATCCTTTAACTGAAAATTCTTATATCTCAATTATATCTCAAAATAATGAGACTCAAGGTGGAAGTCTGACTTATGTGGAAGAAGAGGAAAGATCATCTCTGGAGATTTTATGCAGAATGAATCTGCAACATATACACATACTCAAAATGTAAAGGCCTAGATGTCAGTGAAAAGACAGATTACAGTTTGTCTGACAAGTAACACTGCTTGTCATTAAATTAAAAAAAAAGAAGAGAAACTGCAATGAGGCATAGAATCTCTCTTAAAGCTACAGGGATTCAGGTCACAGTTGGACATCCATATGGCTGAAAACAGGGAAAATGGTGTTTAGAGGAAACCAATATGAAGCTATAGAGAAAGCTTCTTTGTAACAAAAGTAGTATTTTGGTGCATTTCACATAAAAGTTTTCACCGTGCTATTATAAAGCTTGTTAAATTCATAACTCATTAAATCTATCATTACCCTCACCATACGTCTTTCACCAATGTAGACTTCTATTTTGTCTATTTTTTCTTCTTTTTTAAACATCTAAATATGTCATTCCAAGTCATCCTCTTGATGACTAACTAGTTCAGCATTTCTGAGTATCAGCCCTTATGTTTCTACACCAGGAACACTATCTGAACACTAGGAACTACCATCAGTGCTGTCATTTATTTCTCAGTCAATATAACCAAAGGAAATGTTCCTTAACTTTGAAAACACAATGCGGTCAGACACCATCTTCCACCAGAAGTCTAAATTAAAAGACTATTATGCTTAAAATAGAATTTGGTACAGTTGATTCCCAGAACTGTAATTTGAAGTTTTATGCAAATTGCCTGTATGTTCAGGGATTTTTACAGGCATATTTTTAACATATGCAAAAGGAAATTGAGTGATCCATTCATTATTAAGTCTTCTACTTACTGTTGTGAATGACCCATCCCCTGCAGAGTAGCATTTCACCTTCCTTCAGCACTCAAATACTTTATTGTACTCAGCATTTATTGCTAAAGCATAATTAAAAGTATATTTTAGAAGAGACTTATATAGCGTTCTGGAATAATAATGAACTATAGTCCAGATGGCATCAAGACATGAGGCATTAAAGGACGTCTCATTCATCAGAAAGTACTGTACATTAAGTTCTCAGTTTATTCTCTACTTAACTCTTCTCTAAAATCATGTTCCTATAGCAACTCTGAATATACAGATATGTCTGAAAGGGTTGTATTTCAGTAATGATTCTCATCTCCAAAGCATACATTTCAATTTAACACAACTTTGGCCAGGAGCTTCCATTTAGCAATTTCTAGAAAATCCCCTTTTTCTTCTTTTCGGGGGAATTACAGTCTCTGTCTTCTCCTAACATCCCAGGAGCTTTACTGATGTGCACAATCATCTCTTTTGCTGCCTCACTAGGGACAACTTTCTTATTTAAAACCCAATCTCATCAATTTCAGTTGGAAACAACAGCAGCTACTTGATTACATGACTAAAAATGAAAGACTGGATTACATTTCCCAAAGTCCTTAGAACCATTTTCTCTTTGTGGAACATCTAAAAGATATATTCATCATGAAAAAATTGTGATGGAAAATGTGTTGTTTGACAGGTTAGAAATGTAATGTTTTTCTTGTCTTTAAGGATAACCTTCTCAGCAAACTGAAGTAACTAGCTTCCCTTCCTTAATTATACTTCCTCAAAGCCTTAGGACATTGGTATTAGAAATTATTTAGATATAATATGTAAAGAAAGTAAGGATTTATGGAAGTGAAAAGCAATGGCACACATATCAACCCTAGAGGTTACAAAAGACTCTGGAGCTATCACGTGTTCCTGGAGTTAACTTTAGGTTCTTTCAGAATAGGTACACAGACTAACCCACAATACCAGCTATTATACATAAATTGAGTCAGAATAGGTTGATATTTAGAGTTTTACCTAAAAGCCACAGAAATCTTGACAGATTTTCAAAAATTCAATCCCAAGAAAGAATCAGTTCCTTTGACATTCAAAATCTTCCAACTACCTTTTCCAGAGCATCTAGCAGATCTTAAAGTGCAATAAATATTTTGTAGCCAGAAAATTTGCCACAAGCTCTGAGAAAGTGACTTCTTTTTCTCTGCTAAACAGGATAGTTATATTCTAGAGCAGTATTTGATCAGTGAAGCTATAAACTCGAACAGCAGTCTCACAAGTGCGAAAGATACTCTTTGATCCATTCCTTGAGATTCCTTGGAAAGCATTAGATGGATTGGCATTTAATCTATCAGGTCCTAAAAAAATGCTCTAAACTCTGCTTTGTAATTTCTGGGATTACAAGAAAATAAATAAAGTATTAAAACATAATCTTGAACAAGTCTCAAGAACTTTTTAATGCTTTTTGAGGTGATCTTGCTGGCAACAGAGCTGTTAGATGACAGTTCTTGTCTTCAAAATCACTTGCTTTGCTTAGAAATAAGTATTTTTAAGAAGCAGCACCACCACTTACCTGCTGTTTAAGAGAAATTTTATCAAATTTACAGCATTATGTAAATCTGAAACAATTACATGTTTAACAACAATGACTTTAAATAAAACTTAATAGCTTTGTATTCATTATCCACACTACAGACAAGAAATTATGCTAGTTAAGAAAAAAGAAAGGGAAAGTCTGCTTCTGTAAACATTCTGGCAGGCAGACAGAGAGAAGAGAAGCTATTTATAGCTTTAGTTATAGCACTTTGGGATAGGGGTTATGAAGAAGTTTTTCTGTCAACTACTTCTCAGAGTTAGTTAGTATTTAGCCAGGCACAGAGCTCCTACAGAGCTGTAGTGATGCTCCAGGTGACACTAAAAGATAAAATACTAGGCTATAGAAATAACGCCAAAAATGTTCAGTTCTAAATAGTGTTGAACTGTACTCTGACACACACTCAGCACTGTTTTTATACTCTAACATCATTGATTTCAGTAAGGCTAGTCATGGCTGACCTGGAGCAAGTCAGATAAGATCCAACCATTTCACTTTATTCCCTGGAACACAAAACAAAATATTAATATTCACCGTCTTCAATCTCAAATTTAGAATTCAAATTTGAGACCCAGCTGACCCTCAAAACCAAGTGAAATCAGCCACAATGAAAGTCCTTCATTTTGCCTCATTTTTCATTTCCCATGGAATAACAGAAATCTGTCCAATATAAAATGCTGATGCAAGTAAGAGTCTTCAAAACAAAACACCAATACTGTGGAATGCTGTAGACTGCAAAGTATTCTCAGGTGAATATATCAGAATATGCACAGGTTTTAGAAGATGAGATGCTAAGTACACTACCTGATAATAAGGAATAAGTATTACTATATAGAAAATGCCTTTTATTATATTCAGTGCAGCACTGGTGTCATCAGTCTTCTACTGACTCACCTTTTTAACTGATAATCTAGCATGCAAATAATCCATCAGACAAATATCTTAAAATAAAAACAGATAGAAGGCCCACGGATAAAACAGGAGATGATAATCAGAGGAAAAGTGAAAGAAAAAGAAAAAGCTATCAGACTACGAAGTTTTGCATCTTTCATGGTTATACTGGAAAACATGCTGTACCACAGGCAGAAATAACTTTTCAAGCCAATCAAATCATGCTCTACTACTTTAAAAATCTACCTAATCAATTAAGCATAAAGATCTTCAAGCTCATTAAAAGTATTCTAACCCTTAAGGATCAACAAAGCTGGGTCACCCCAAACTAGTAAACAGCTTCCTGGGACAATAAACCTCTATCCTAAATATTGACTTGCATCAGACACATGCTACACGAACTGTGTAGCAGAGAATTTATTTGAAATCCACCAACTCATCCACTAAGTCAAGACAGAATTAAAATAACACATCATTTAATCAGAAGTTGTTGATCTTTCTTTTTTAGGCTTTGCTAGTTTCCTTCTGCCTCTGTGGACTTCATGTTACTGTTCTAACTTGCATAAGGATTATTCAATCTTTCTGCAGGCCATTAAGGGTGGGGAATTAAGAGTTTTACAACTCACAGCACATTTTCATCTTCAGACAGGATTTGGATAAGAAAATCACAAAACGATCTTGTGTTAAGCAAGACAAGAAACAGTAGAACATTTAGAATATTTCCATGCATTTTTATATTCTCTTTTGGAACCAGCCATTTGTTTCATCCTAATCCAGCTCTATAAAGCAGGTATAGTCCAAAGACTGTTCCTGGATACGATAAGGCCTTCAGGACAATGATAGACACTAGAACTCTAGTCAAACAACGAAGACAAAAAGTTAGCCTGCCATATGTTAAAGAAGCTTTTCTTAGAAGATGGTGTTTGAAGATGGTCAGGGTTTTGCTTATGATTTTTAATCAGTATTTGTATGTAGAAGATACCTAAAGTAGAACTTAATTTTGCTCTCTTTTTCTGGTAGCTGTGTATATCTCAGATTAATGATAAAGTTAGAGGTTGATATACAATAGCCTTAGGAATGTTATGATACTATAGCATACAGCTAGAAATAAAGAGATTTAATAGAAAATAATAGCAAACTATTAATGCAAGGGGAAAAAAAAAAAAAAAAGAAAAAATAATTATGACCAAGAAACCAAACTTGGTGACATGGCTGCCACCCTTTGCTGAAATCATCATTAGACACCCAGTTTGAATCAAGGACAGGTTTTGTTTAACAGTATTGCCAAAACTCATGAGAATACCGGTATTAAGAAGCCCCAACAGATCATTCTGCTTTACCTGCACCCTTTTATTTATCACCACCACCACTACTGAATGCCTGTCAGCACCCTGTACCTTCTCCATACCACTCTTGCAACAAAGTTTTATATAATTTGATTCATCTAGTGTCTATTTTAAGCTGTCCTTGCCACATACAGTCAGTAATCACTGTGAACAGGCATACTCTGAAAGTTGCATCGACAACAGTCAGGCCTGTATATTCCATCAAATTGTGAAATCTGGGCATTTGACACTCAGGCCATGTGTCCAGTAGGACTTCTGACAAAGATTTCCAGCTCTCAGACCATTAATGTGAAAATTTAAAACATAGATATAGTAGTAAGATTAAATAAATAAAAATTGAATTTATAGTTCCAAAGAGGTGTTATACCCAAAAAAGTTCTCCATCAAGAACACAAACAACTTAACAGAACACATAAATAACTGAAATTTAGACTACAGCTCTATAAGGATCTAGAACAGACCTTCATGTGTTACGACTCAATAGGAAGGCTACAGAAAATTCCAGATGTCCACTTACCTGCCAAACCAATTCTGTTCTCAGTTAGGTATTACAGAAATTACAATCTAAATGGAAACAGAGTATGTAGGCTTAGTGTTTAAAAGACAAGAAATAACTGGGAGAAGCACTGCAACATGCAATTTAAGTTTCTAAGACACATGCTGTTCAAGGGGGAACGAAGAAAGTCACTTTTGTTAAATTTCACAGTAGTAAAACCTTAAGAGTAATCACTTACATTTTTATGCTAGAGTCACCACACCAGCATCTGTGATATGACCGATGTTGGAATACTTTTTTCGTTCAGATATCCATTGGAGAGTGAATTAAAAATATCAGAATATATTACATTCTGCTGCTAACAGTTCTATAGGTAATGCAGAGATGAAAAAGAATACTTTAACAAGTTTAACATTTAAACAAAATAGCTTTGCCAGTGTGGATCAGATATAAATACCAAACATAGCCATCTTACTATTCACAAACACAAAAAAAGGGGAATAAATATTTGCTAGTATCCATGTCAGTTACTGCTCCAAAGAATTTGTACAGCTATACATTTGAAAAGCAATAACTTCTGTGTATTTCCAATCAAATATATCTATTAATCTTTTAATTCAATGCAGACAAATCCATAACACACGTACAGGTACCATAGTATGGACCACTGCATGCTAAAGCCATTTCATCTTGCTTCCTTAAAATAGCATATCAGTATTTTCAAATAGTGGCCAAGTTGGTCTTAGAGTAAAACTCCTTGTAGACTTTCTTAGTATTCAGAATGCAACGGTAGTGGCAGTTCCAAAATAGATGTACTAGGAAGGAAAATACTTATTTTACTTTGCCTGGAAGGCATTATATAGTACATTAATAAAGAAAAATTTCTATTTCATTTTGGAATAAACTTAGCTGACTGTGACTAGTTAAAATTAACATGCTTATTCTTTCGAGGGAAGTAGTTTCTGAAATAGATTTTCTACTATAAATGCAATTCCAATTCAACACTTACTGAATTTCACCAGGGGAAAAAAATGTCTTTGCACTCCAGGGCATACAAAGTAAAATCTGCAAGTAAACATACTATTTATTTTAAAGCTGTGTATTTTTATATACTCTTATTTCCATTTATATAGTGTGGAAAAGTACATAACATTTAAAAACATTTCATAGTATTGACTACACCAAAAGAACTCTATTCAGTTCCAAAAGCAATTCTTGCATTCACTGTCACTTGGCAGTATGACTACTTTCTGTTTACAGTACTGTTCTAGTGAGAGGAATATTAATTTTCAAAAACCTCTGTTTAAAGAATGAAAAACTTAGGATTCTAAAAACTTTGTTAGTCTTTAAATAAAAAAGAAAAAAAAAGAAAGCATGTCGACAAAAAGATTTTTAAATTCACATAAAAGCTGTTGTTACAGACTTTGGTTTAATTGCTATGTATTTGTAGTAACAGCTACAGAGTATTCTACCCTTTAAAGTACCTTATCTACTTTCCTAAGGCATGGCAGAACTAGACACTGCACAGTATCCCAGGGAACAGCCCCGAACTTGCCTACAAAGACAGTGAAGATGGGGATCTACTCTTCCCCAGAGGTTAGGGAGAAAAAAAGAAAAAGGAGGCTTTGTATCACAAGCCTGTAATAATTTTACATCTTTTTGTGGCTCAGACTCACAGATCATATAAACAATATCTGGATTATGCAGTCAAAAGCACAGACACATCCAGCGAAGAAAATGTGTGTGAAACAACCATTGAGGCTAAGTTGTGCCTCTATATAAAGTAAAAGGACAGAAAATAGGACTGGGAATACAGTCTAAATTTCTTGGCACAAGCTAGGATAAGCTTTAAAACTTCTTTTAAAGACCTTACTGCAATGTCTGTCTCAATAATATTTAAAAAAACAGAGAGGTTTGCTATGCTCCCAACTGTTGCAAATATATCTTGCTTGTTCCAGAAATAAAGCAAAGTATGATTCAAGATAAATCACATATCAGACTTCTTAGTCACATGGCTGGTGTGTGTTCAGCATGATAGTCTCTGTGTGCTCTGTGCAGAAATGACTCAGAAGTTACACATTTGTCAGTCCAGTCAAGGGATATAACAGCAATTAAAATCTCTAGTAATTGGTTCAGGATCAAACAGATCTCATGCATCTAGATTTAACAGATGTAATAGATGGGGATTGATTTTCTAGAACCTTCTCAACATCATATCATAATATCTAAATATATCTGATGGAAACATTAAAGTTAAAAAATAAATAAAAGGAAAAAATGGCCTCGTATGCAAGTTAATTCATTGAAGTGCAAGTGCTCATTAGCAGTTGCAACCAAAGGATTCTTATTAAATAGTTCTTTCTTTGAGGCTTGAATAGATTCCCAGAGAACAGCACTAGAATAAGAAAAAACTATTTACACAACTGTCATGTCTCCTACTTCTCAATGATTTGAGATCAGTGTGCGGTTAAATTTTCATATATGTTTTCAGATCTTTTCAATACTTTGATAAGAATTACTTGTAATAAAAGACTTGGGCATCTGTAAGTTACCTTTCATTTTAATTTTTAGCTGATTAGTCTAAAGTCTGCAAGTTAGGATCCTATGATAGGACTCCAGGGATAAAACTAGACTTTTTAAAGGGTATAAAAAATATCTTGCACATCAATCAGGAAATCGCCTAGGCACAGGAAGACTGAGAAAACTAAAATCGGTAAAAATCCACCCCTTTCCTGGTATACCTTCAGTAAAGTAGGTATCAGAATGAGGGTAAGTGCCAACTCCTTTTCTTTCAATAATTTTGAAATAATGAGTCTATTGTAAAATACAGATGGAGAAGAAAGAAAACGTATTTTGCACCAAAGCACAATCCAAGAACAGTCACCTATAAAATGGAGATGCGAATTCACTTGCCTTTTCTGCATGAGGCAATTCAAGTACAGCTTTAATGATGCATCCTCATCATCAAATTGTAGCATTCTAGGGCAGTCCTCATTCCTCCTAATATTAAGAAAATAAAACTCCTCACCCTACACACATTCTGAAACCTACCAAATACTCAGAGATAATTCTGATCTCTGTCCTCTGACTTTTCCCCAAGCAGATCAGTGACTCAATTGCTATGATTTTCATAGAATCATGGAATGGTTCATCTAGTTCCAACTCCCTTGCCATGGGCAGGGACACCTCCCACTAGACCAGGTTGCTCAAAACCCCATCCAGCGTGGCCTTGAACACTGCCAGGGAGGGGGCAGCCACAACTTCTCTGGGCAACCTGTGCCAGTGTCTCATTTCTATCACAGTAAAGAATTTCCTCCTAATATTCAGTCTAAATCTACCTTCTTTCAGCTTGAAACCGTTTCCCCTTGTCCTATCACTACATGTTCTCATAAAAAGTCCCTCTCCAGCTTTCCTGTAGGCCCCTCCAACAGCTCCATGTCCCTCTGTTGTGGACTCCAGAACTGGACACAGTACTGCAGGTGGGGTCTCAAGAGCAGAGTAGAGGGGGAGAATCACCTCTCTCAATCTGCTGGTCATGCTTCTTTTGATGCAGCCAAGGATACTACTGGACTTCCATGCTGCAAGTGCACATTGCTGGCTCATGTTCAGCTTTTCATCAACCAACAGTCCCAAGTCCTTCTTCTTAGGGCTTTTCTCAATCCATTCTCCACCCAGCCTGTATTTGTGCATGGGATTGCCCTGACTCATGTGCAGGACCTGGCACTTGGCCTTGTTGACCTTCATGAGATTGCACAGGCCCACCTGTCAAGCCTGTCAAGGTCCCTCTGGATGGCATCCCTTCCCTCCAGCGTGGGGACCACACCACACAGCTTGGTGTCATCAGCAAATTTGCTGAGGATGCACCCGATCCCACCATCCATGTCTCTGACAAACATATTAAAGCACCAGTCCCAATAACAACCCCTGAGGAACGCCACTCGTCACTGATCTCCACTTGACATTGAGATGTTAACCACAACCCTCTGACTGCAACTATCCAGTCAATTTCTTATCCACCAAGTGGTCCATCCATCACATCCATGTCTCTCTAATTTAGAAACAAGGATGTTGTGCGGGACGGTATCAAATGCTTTGCACAGGTCCAGGTAGATGACATCAGTTGCTCTTCCCTTACCCACCAACTCTGTAATCACGTCATAGAAGGCCACCAAATTTCTCAGGCATGATTTGCTCTTAATGAAGCCTTGTTGGTTGTCACCAATCACCTCCTTGTTTTCCATTTGCCTCCACATAGTTTCCAGGAGGATTTTATCCATGATCTTACCAGGAACAGAAGTGAGACTGACTGGCCTGTAGTTCCCTGGGTCTTCTTTTTTTCCCTTTTTAAGAATGGGGGTTATGTTTCTGTTCTTCCAGTCAGTGGGAACTTCACTGGACCATCACAAATTCTCAAATATGATAGATAGTGGCTTAGCAACTTCATCTGCAAGTTCCCTCAGGATCCACAAATGGACCATCAGGTCCCATGGAGCTGTGCACCATCAGGTTCCTTAGGAGGTCTCAAACCTGATCTACGTCTAGTGTGGGTGGTTCTTCNGTATAGAAGCTCTTTTTGCCCTTGATGTCCCTGGACAGATTTAATTCTACCAGGGCTTTAGCTTTCCTAAACTGATCCCTGGCTGCTAAGACAATTTCTATATACTCCTCCCAGGTTACCTGTCCTTGCTTCCACCCTCTGTAGGCCTCTTTTTTGTGTTTGAGTTTGTCCAGGATCTCCTTGTTCATCCACGCAGGTCTCCTGGCATTTTTGCCTGACTTTCTCTTTGTTAGGATGCAGTGCTCCTGAGCTTGGAGGATGTGATCCTTGAACATTAGGCTAGTCTTTTTGGGCCCCTTTTTCCTTCAGGGCTTAATCCAATGGTACTCTATCAAGTAGGTCCCTGAAGAGGCCCAAGTCTGCTCTCCTGAAGTCCAGGGTAGCGAGCTTGCTGTGTGGTCTCCTCGCTTCCCTAAGGATCTTGAACTCCGCCATCTCATGGTCACTGCAGCCAAGGCCGCCCTTGAGCTTCACGTTCCCCACCCACTCCTCCCTGTTGGTGACCTTGTTGGCCTCTCCTTTTGACACCCTATATTCAATGCAATTCAACACTCTCATGCTCTCCGTGGCCAAGTCAATTCAAAGTTATATTTTGTTACTTCTCTTACATCCATCCAATGGATTGTAAAATAATTTTGAACACCAATGTATTTTTGCTGCTTCAAATATTTAAGAACCAAAACTAGCAACTTGTTTCCTTTCTCACAGATTTTAATATTCTTTCACAACTGCTACGAAGGTCATTATACAGACATAAGGGATCTCCTGAAGTACTATGAAGATACACATGCTGGAAACGATACAATATTAATTCACTAGTACTTAGTGGGCACATTTTATGGAAAATTAGACATACCCCTTTCTAGCCTAATTTTTGATAGGCTCTTTGAATCTTTACCTAGCCACCCATAAACAGAAAAGCTTAGTCAAAATTCCACCAGCATAATAAAACACGAAACCACCTGAAATAGCCCTAGTGGGTCAGACCAAAGCATCTCACTAGCTCAGTACTCAACTTTTTAAAAAAATGTTCATTAACAGACATTTTTAGAAGTAAAATGAGGAAAACCTTTTAAACAATACAGCCTCATTATTCAAACTCAGTCTGTAGACAAAGAAATTCTTGGGAGTACCCCTGCCTCCTTTTAAAGGAAAAAAAAAAATAAGTTGTAGATTAAATACCACAGTTGTCAATTAAGAAATTTCAGGTTTCTTTCAGTAGTCTCAGATGAGGTCTATTTGATTGTGGCAATCAGTTACTATCTTCCTGAGTAAATTCCTCTTCCACGGCACATCATTTAAGACTATGCTTCAGGTTTCCTCCTCATTAGGTGGAATCCAGCTCCTGTATATTAAGTAACAATGCAGTGAGTAACAAACACAATGATTTAGCTTTGTGTGTTATGGCTGTATCATTCTTGAGTTCAAAATTTATACTTCAGTGGTCTATCATTTCTCCTCTGGTGGCATCTCTACGACTTAAAGAACTTTTGAGGGTGGGATCACTGTGCCCATAGTAAATTGCTGCTCAGGCCGCTTTTCATTTGGCTTAAACACAGTACCACAATACTATGCCTGATCTTTGTTGTTTTCTGTGTTTAAACAATTTTCACTTTCAAAAATACTGTCTTTTTACTTACAACAGGAACCTGCTTAGGAATGCTGGACTTCTTTTTCCTCATGTTCTAAAAAGTTCCCTGCTATCTGTGAGCATTTTAACTATTTATTTGCCACTTCTAATTCCCTCTTAAAAAAATTTAATCTGTACATAGCCACTACTAAACTGAATGGATGGATTATTCCTACAAAGTTTTTTAATTTCACTGTATTACGATTACCATATTACTCCTCAAAAAACTACTCTTTTCATAACTGCATCTCAAACTAGGTCTTGTGTACTGCTCAAGGCCAAAATCAAGAGATACTGCTGTTTTTTCAGTTCCATTACCGGCCACTCCGAAAAGCAACCATTTATGAAACCTAAATGTCTGCATCATTGCCCATCAGGACATTCATCCAGTCAAAATAAGCACTTCGCATAATACTAAATATCTGCATTTCATGCTTTTTAAACAGTACAATTTTCTTTGCTTGTAAAGTATAAACTCTATTTCAAAGCCAATACATATTACAAAAATTACACTACTGTAGTTTACACTGAGAACAAAACCACAAACCCTAAATGTCACACAGAGTATTTTTAAGCCTTTTAGAATGAAGTAAGATTTTTAACCAATGTTTCACATTAAAGTTCTGATATGACATGAACTAAAATATTATGAAAAATCCTGTTGCTATCAAAATCTGTTTCCATTGTTGAGGTGAATGCCTATTTCCTTCAACTAGCAACAATAACAAACACACACACACACACACACACACCATTTTAGACAAAACATTATGAATATTTGGCTAGGTTAGATGAATCAAATGGCCTTATTTTACCAGAGAGAGAGAGAGAAGCGTTATTATAATATGTCTCTTTGCATAGATGAAACTATACTACTTTTGCTGTCATTTTCAGATAAAGGGTATTTCCAAATCAAATCCACGTTTATATATTTTCAACAGTGACTGCAGTCTCTCCACATATAACTAGCCTGGCATGTCCTAACACTGAAGTCACCTATATCCTGCATAAATACTGCAAAGTTTCATAAATTTTAAAAGTTGTCTTTGACTTCACTGAAAGTAAGACAGCAGGTATTCTGTGACAGAAGAGATTATCTTAATTATAATAAACAGTATATTACCTCTTTTCCAGAAATATAAACATGTTTTCAAGCTTAAAAATGCCTCCTAGAAAAGAATTATAGATAAGCATAGATAGCCAGGAAGTCTTCATAAGAGTTTTGATATGTTTTTAGTAACCATCTTTATGTAACTTGAACTACAAGCAGCATCTCCTAAATTATTCCAGCATTACAGCTCAGCGTTTGCTTTCTATTGTTGTTGCTGATGATAATGTTAACCTAAACCACAAGAATTTAAGCATGACCATTCTAAATAAAAATCAAGAAAACTTTAAAACTCAAAGCCTTTAGAGTTTATTTGAAAATCATACCAATTAATGGTGGGTTACATACCAAGGAAAGTCACAGTCAAACTGATTCTATCTTCTGTTCAAGAATATCTTATTTTGTCTCAGTAGAATTACGTTTCCAGAGACAGAGAGGATCAAGGCTGTAACATCTACATCACTTCACCAGGCCACACTTTTCTTAACAATTTGTTTTTTTCTTTCAAATGTTGTTATGAATAGCCTGCATAAAGGCTAGACAATAACCCTAGCTGCTCAGCACCTACAGTTTCCTACAAATCTAACAAGTATATGGCCACCTAAGTACGCTTTAGTAAACAGAATCTTCCTTCATGCAGGCACAATTTTCATACACCTGTTACTCGGTACAAGCAGGTTTTTTTGTATGCACAGAACACCTGAGCAAAAAAATAGCACAGGTGAACCTGAAATTATTTTGAAGAATCTGGATTCTATCATATGTGTGCAGAAGTGTTTGGAAATTTAAAAACAAACAAACAAACAAAAAAACAAACAAAAAAACAAACAAAAACCAACCAACCAAACCAAAACAAACAAAAAAACCAAATACCAACACCAACACCACCAACACCACACCGCAACACCACATCACCATAACACCACCACAACACCACACCACACAACACCACCACACCAACATCACAACACCAACACCACCACACCACACCACCATACCAACACCATCACCCCCCCAAACCACCATCACACCACAACATCACACCACAACACCAACACCACAACACCGCAACCAACACCACCACACACCACCACAAAAAATGAAACAACAAAAAAAAACATAAAAAATAAAACAAACAAAAACAAAACAAAAAACAAAAAAAAACACAAAAAAACCAAAAAGAACACAAAACAAACAAAAAAACAACAAAAACACAAAGCCATACAAACCAGCCCACTGCCTCAGGAGAAAAAATTCTGAAAGTTGTGCTCACCTAAATAGGACACCATACTGAATTGCCTGTGAAAAATATGTTGCAGTATTTCATCACAGATGATGTTGGTTTGAATGTTTGCTTGAGCGTTTGCTCTGTGTTTGAGTTGTTAAAGGATGCAGGCAGATGACCAGGCTCTGGCACTGGGTTTAGCTGCCTGAACACAACATAACTATAGAACTATTTCACATTGTTTTGTTTTGGGTTTTTTGTTGGTTTTGGGTTTTTTCAACTTTGGTTCTTATATAGCCAGGTCAATTTAGATTAATAGCTCTATCAGTACCGGTGAAAGAGAATGTTTTACACAATGCTCACAGAACTGTGTTTTTAACCACATTAATATTTCACCTTCTTAAAGGATACTTTACATATGAGAAAGTGAAAGTTTTTAGGTTTTCGGTTATAAACATATTCTAATTTATTGTAATACAAGAACAGAAATAAGGTCCCTGAAAAAAGCATGTATTTCAAAATGTGAAAAGGTCTTTGAGGTCTGGTAGACCAGTCATCTCATGCAGGCAGATTCCTGTGTAAGAAATCTTAGAAAGTTTGGAGATAAAGGCTAAAAATGAAGCAAGACAGATTTAACATTTAAAAAATCATGAAAAATCCTAGCCTGAAAATCAATTTTCCAAGTGACAAATGAGAGAATAATGATTATCTTGCACTAAGTGTAGCATCTTTTGATGTAAATGTAAAAACTAATCCAGAAGTGATTGAGTCAAAAGTTGGCAAAGCTTTATAAGAACTGCAAGCATATACTATACATTGTACAAAAAGACAGAGCTCACTGTACAATATAGCCAAGATGTTTGTGAAAGAAGCAAATGGGAGAGACACTGGTTCTTCTGTCTGTTCCATGGTCCAAATACTGTTGAAAGGAAATATGAGCATAAGCTTTCTATACTCGTTAAACATAGTTAAAGCCTATAAATCAAGCAAAGTCAGTGTTTTGATTTTAAAAGTCCAAAATTCTAGATCTTATTTGCAAATTTATTCAGATTCCAAATCATATCCTTCACTCACAGAAAGGGTTTTACTGTAGTCAAAGGCAAGATTAATATCAAAAAGTGTTTGTTGTGTAGCAGTTCAGGTTTTAAACAAATTCTACTAAGTTTTTCATATCAGAAGCAGAACTTCACCCCTAGCAGATCTATTATTTTCTGCTGATTAGAAGAAATAGAAAAAAGATCTAAATTAGTCTCAAGTCAGAAACAAGAGTTAATAAAGTACATTCAATAAGCCACCTGTACACAAATCTGAATTATAATTATCTCAATAATGTTAGAGTTATTTAAATTAGTTCTTTGTATTCACCATATTTCTTTGTACATATGTATGTATATGTATGCAACGTATTTCTTAAAATACTACTTCACTGTTTAGGTAAGTCAATGAAAGAATATAAAAAGTAGTAAAGTGCCAGACCATTCAGCACACAGCAAACAGGAAGTCTGTATTTCACACTTCACTCCAGGTTTGATAAATGGATGGATGACCTGTATAGCAACAGTCACAAAATAGTCTTGCTTATATATATTTCAAAATTCTATATTTTAAAAAACCTTAAACTCCAGTTCAAATCTCTACAAATCTCTACCTTTATCCTAAACATTTAAGGAAAGACTATTTTGGATTCCTGATAACACAGATTATTAACAGTCAAAAAGATATTTTAATTAAGGATGCTATTATTGTCAGATAACAAATCACAATGCAAAAGTTCTGATTTTGTTCTTTATACTTCACACTGCAGAAATATATTTGGGAAGATATTGTGTTAGTATAGGCAGGGCCTTGAATAAGGAAATAGATAGAAAATATTATTTGATACAATAAAAGATTGTACACTAATAACATAAAGTAAGACAAATGTCTGTTTCATTTAGAAAACAAATATCAACAGGTCTTGACATGGTTTTTGACAGCACTGATCATTAGCTGCCACTGACTTCTCTACTGTTCATGTTTAGCACTTCTTGGAAAATCCAGCCTCTTTTCATTTGTGACCTATCCTGCAATCACCACACTTGAGTAACTTCTCACTGAACTATATGTCTGCTTCACCTGCACTCAGCTGTAGAACCTGAGTTCTGCATGTTGCAAGTTCTTCAGGACAGAAGGTATATCTAATTCATTCCCTTTACTTTGTAAGGAAGAACACATATTTGTCTAAGAAGAATTTAAAGACATGGCAGAGACTTCACATTGAAAAAAAAATTAGAGAACAAACTTGGATTGTATTGGATGTTCAGTATGACAAGCCTTTTCTGTAAAAGCCACTGATCATTTACAAGTGCTACAAGGGCCTCCCTCCCCTTCCCAGCT
>VZRW01000198.1:17443-38902 GCA_013398125.1 Aegotheles bennettii
TGACTTATTACACTTGGCTCGTTCCCACGGATCGAATCCAGAGGAGCCTGTGACTGTGTTAGCTACCTACTGAACCACACGTGAGATTGCTGCTGCCTCCAAAAGGCTCTGTTGTCCCTCTGGGATCGTGATCGTTGGAAACATCTAAGTGAATTCCTTGTGATGTGACGAGGATTCTTTGGGTTTGTTTTTCACAGGGCTTCGTCTCTGTGAAAACCTTTCTTGGTTGATGTCAGTTGTGCTTTGGGGATCCTTAGGAAGAAGCTGCAGTTCCCTTTTTTTTATCTTGTCCTTCCCTCTGAGATGCCATTGCAGCACTGGCCAAAATTTTAATATCTGCTTAGTGAGCAGAAATACGCTGTTCTGCAGTCTTTTCTCCCTTTTTTTCTCTGTCGTGGATGGATTCTCACTACATTTTGTACCTCTAAATAATTTAAACCCTGGGAACTTTCCAAAGAGCAGCTGATGCCTTGTGGAAATGTTAAAAACTGTTTTTATATTTAGCAACAGTTCTGGCTGTCATAGTATTTTTCTTCTTTTGCATTTTATTAATAGAGACGTTTGTATGAAAACAGGATTTTTGAAGTGTGGGGGTTTTGTGTCTTTTTTTTTTTTTTCCTGGAGAGACCATCTGCTCCCACTGCAAATTCTACACCTGAAGTCATAATCCTCTATGACATTGTAATTGGTGGCTCTGGAAACTATTTTGATGTCACGTAAGATTATGACTTCAGGAGGAGGATAAGCAGTGGGAGCAGATGCTCTCCTAAGCAACAAAGATCCTGTTCTCATGCAACTGTCTCTAGCAATAAAATGGAAGGAACAAAATACAGAAAATGATGTGTAAGCAAAGCCTGGAGTCTTCCACGAGCCGTCAGTGAGTCTTTAACCACGTGGCTTTTCCAGCGATCCCATTCTCATCCTTGCACAAATGTGCCTTCAGATGGGGTCAGGAATTGACTTTGCCTTGACTGCATTTTGTCTGTGACTCCAAGGGCAAAGAGATGTGCTGTAAAAATCTGTGTGTGAGCCAGTTCACTGCTTAAACCTGCGGATAAGGCTCTAATTGACACAGCATGGCTTCCTCTAAAAATGTGCTCCTAGTGTCTCTTTAATCCAAGCTGTACATTGGGAGAACCCACTGGGCAGCGAGTTTAAAGTTAGATATCCTGTGCCAGAATAAAAGAAAGTGATTTATCCTTTTTTTTTCAGTTTGGGATGGGTGCAGATGCTGCGTGTGCGGGGAAAACATGGAGAGTGGGTGTGAAAGGAGGAGGCGAGAGCAGGGAAAGCAAAGCTGTGAGCCTCTCTTTGTTTGCTCCCTTTCTTGATCTGGGGGAATTGATCTGTATTCCTCAGGACCCAGTAAGGATTAGAATTCCTGTTTTAGGGCTGTGGAGATGGTTTAGGCTGAGAGCAGCCGTGTGGTCGCTATTTTTGAGCAGAGAGATGGGGCCAAAGTGACTCCCGTTCTCCCAATGCCTTTAAAAAGAGAAGAAATGGGAGTGGGAACTGGAAAGACCCAGGGCTGGCCATGCACCAGTAGTTTGCTGCAGATGGTAGAGCTGGGAGGGCTTGAAAATACAATCCAGTGTGGTACAATCCTTTTTCAGACGTGGATGCAGAGGAGGGTTTGGATCACAGAAGAGGCTGGCACCGATTTGGGGAGAACAGACTGGTTTCAGCTGCTGGGTTGTGCTGGAAGGTGGTGTAGATACAGGGTGTGGTGACGGGAGCTTGTGTATTAAATCTCCTGCATCACGCCGATGGCTTAAAGCCTGAACTGATTCCCAATCCCTCCCCTTTGTGAAATAAGGGCAGTATGAAGTATTTCTGTTCTTCTGGCTCAAAAAGAGAGTTGTTCTCATGTCTGTTAGTCTTGTGACACCAATAAACCAGGCCCTGTGGTGTCCAGCTTTCCCGTGGGCAGTTTTCTAGTTGAAGTTTGCTGCTGTTTGGGACAAATTAGTTGAGGTATTTAAGTCATTAAAAGCCTCTGATTCAGTTCTGCCTCTTTTGCAATGGAACGCAGTGAGCAGAACAGCACTCGTCTGGAGCCCTCATCAGCAAACAAGAGGCTTGCAAGGGCAAGGTCTCCTCTGAGCTTGAGAGAAGACTGTTTCCCTCTGGGCAGATAAATCATCGCAGTGTTTTTCTTTATTCTTGTTTCTTCTGCGTGGAGGGGAGGGGTAATCTCCTTTACAGTTCAGGGAGATGCTCTGTGCACAGAAGGAGGGCCCGGTGGTTAGAGTGGGAGATGTGGCTTGAATGATCCATATCCACTTCCCTGATCTTCCCCAGGTTTCCCGTGGTCTCAGTTTCTCTGTAAGATGACTTTTTTTTTCCTATCACATGGTGCTCAGCTGCTGCCACACTTTAGATAGCAGCGACTCAATGACCACAATGTTTTCCCTTTTAAGCTTGCACCCTAAATTTGCCAAAGTGCTTGGTTTTGTTTAAATAACTCTTCTGTTAAAACCACTGCAGCAGTAATTCCAGAAATGCTGAAATACCACAGTCGATGGACCCACAGTTGTAGGTTCAAGTGTGACCCCAAGTGTTGCTGTGCAAACAGGCAAAGAAAAGGAGATTTGTTTCTCCCTTTGGGGCTGAGTTGTTGAGCTGGAATCCTCTCTAAGAAAATGCCTGCGAAGAGCCGTGTGTCCAAAACCCCATCCGAGGGGATGGAGCTTGCTTCGAGCAGCTTTCCCCGAGGGTACCCACACTGTTATTTGGTGAGATAGTCAGTAGATGGAGCTGTGACCCATGGAAGGTGTCCCACTGCTTGCTGATGTGTTGCGTGCTAAATAATGGTATTTATACGCCTGCATTTCTCTGCCCCAGAAATCTTGTGGGCAAGGAATTTGGATGACTTCAGGACTGCACAGCTACACGGCACAGTCAGTGGGCACTTCACAAATGGCAGGGGAAGTTGCTTTCCTGGTGGAGCTTAGCAGGAGAAAACAGGCTAGAAGAGGGGATGGGAGCTGCTTTGGCAAATACTGCCTTGGCCTCAAGGACAGATTTTATTTTTCAGTGTGTTCCTTTAGAATTTTGTCGGTTTTAGCTCAAGCATCAAGGTAGCTGCTATCATTGTGATGATTTCAAGGACTCGACAGCAGCAGACAATACGAGCCTGTGAAAAGTCCTTGAAAAAACACCTTGGAAAAGATCAAGAAAGCAACAATTAGGAAAAAAAACCTCAAAAAACCCAACAACCTAAAGCAAAACAAAAAAATCTCCGGTGTCATTAGGGATTCTTCATACGTGGGGGAAGGTGTCAAAGTGTAGAGGTGAGGTGTGATTTATAGAGATGCAATCCCAGTTAAGCCATGGTAGAGAGTGTGGTCAGGGAGTGAGAGATGGTGGTGCAGCTGCAGTGTGNTGCTGCTCCCAAGAGTTGTGGGGTCAAAGTGGGGAGCTGACAGTCCTGGCTAAAGCTCTCTGCCCCTATTCCCCTAGCCAAGGTGGCTACCTACCTCCAGCAAATGGCTTTCCAAAGCACTGGTGTCACTCTGAAAGTTAACCAGTGCTGAGAAGTGCAAAGAATTTTACTGTTTTAGGACAATCTGACTGTTCTGGGGATCCAAGACCCAGAGGAACACTGACTGAGCCTTCCTTCTTCTGCCGGGTCAGGTATGAGCACTGCTTAGTTTGAAGTGACACTCACAATAGGACTCCTGCCACTTTCCAGGAACAGCTATTTCAGTCTGAATTAGATCTTGCTATTCAAGCTTCTCTAGCATTACCTAAATTTTTCCTTGCTTGCTATTGTCCTTTTTTCCCCATGAAACCCATGGCTGGATCTTCCCTTTCCTTAAACTGCTGATTCCAGTGGCCCTGTGTGGCTGTGAGAGCCGTGATGCTCGCTGAAGGGATGAAGCACCCTCCTGGGATTCAGCTGCAGAAATAGGGCTTCCAGGTGGGAGCACGGGGGTGAAGCTGAGTGTTTGCAAAGTGCTGAGTGAGCCAGTCCCTCTCCTGGCACTCGGCACAGGACTTGAACTATCACAGATGAATTTTTGCTCACCTTGGAGCTAAGCATTCCCCCTTCCCTTGTTGCTATTGCCATGGAGATCCATGGTATTCCTCTTGCCTGGATTCTCATTGTGGGCTCAGAAAAGCCCTTTATGGGTAATCCTGTTCACTGTTAGATAGGGTGGGAGGGGGCTGTTAGGGCAGTAAGTGAGTGCAAGATCAACCTATATGGAAAGTGACTACAGAAGACAACATGTGGAGCAAATAACTCCCACAAAGAGCAACAGATCACTAGGACAAGGTGGTGTTCACGAGAGAGTTCAAAAGGAAATTCAAGTCTAAAATAGCTGAATAGCTCCTCAAACATGATACTGGGTAACTTCTTGCACAAAGGTGCCTTGGCATCCAAGGACAGCTGAAAATCTGAAGGCAATTCTTTAAAAAGTTGTGAGAAGAGACCTGGGAACCTGCAGAGTTCTCCAGTGTCCCTGCTGCACTGCCCACCGACTGCTGCAGTGGTATTGACACCTCAAAAAGCTGCTGTTACCACCCAGGGCTTATTTGAGATTTCCAAGCTGTTTGTGCATCTCTTCACCACCTTCCCTTCCTCCTGACCTTGACAAAGTCCCTCTCGGTGCACTGCTGGTTCTCCTGGATCCTGGAGGCAGCGTGGTAGCTGCCTGAGCATGTTGTGGGCTCAAGCCCTGCGTCTCGTTGCAGAAGACTTAATGTATCGCTAGGCTGGTGTAGTGAATCATTAGCATCCTGCTCCAGCATTCATTGTCTGTTTCATTTCCTGCTCTTAGAAACCCCTGAATCATTCTGTCACAGACTGAATAACAAACTGCATCCTTGTCAGCTTGTGTTACCCAAGAATTCCTTGGTGGGCTTAGCAAAGGCTGACTTTGCTTGAGGTGTGGCACGGACACCTTTGCTGCTTCTACCAGGGATGTTGTTTATGGGTGGGCTTGAGCTTTACAAGCCAGCATGGCTCGTGAGGCCATCCCCAGTTTGGCAGATTAATGTATCTTCTTTTGGGGGTACTAATATATACCCTTCTTAAATGCCCTCTAAGATATACTAATATATTATCTAATATATTAATACTAATATATATCTAATATATACTAATATATACCCTCTTAAATGCATTCCTGTGGTTGACCCAAGTGGCCTGCTCTAACTGCTAGCTCGTGTGTTTTGAAGGCAATTCCATCCTTAGTGGGTAGATTGGTTTGTGCATGAAATAGATGTCAGGGAGTGTCCTCCTCTCTCTCTTGGCTGAGAAATAATATTGGAATAGTACGGTCGTGCTTTCTCTTCATGAGGGTGTAAAAGGCTGAACGGAAGCATTAACTGCAGCTTTAAAGCATTTCCATAGTAAAATAAATCTAATTGAGCAGTTAGTGCAGTAGCTTTTTAATTTGTGGAAGAGATTAGGAAATAACTTTCAGCTTGCTCTGGCAGAGCACTCCCCTAGGACGTGTCCTGGGCGCTCTGGCATCGCTCTTTGGGTTTTCATTCCCTCCCCCTCTAATAGTCCGGTCACATTTGACTGATGCAGAGTTCAGCTGGCAAAATAATCCAAGAACCTCAATCCGTAGCATGTTTGATATAAACCTCAGCTTGGAGGAGAAGTAGCGGAGTGTCATTCATACCTTAGAGAGAAACCACAGTGGAGAGATTTAATTGCTTCTGCTTGAGGTGAGTGTGACGAGCATCACTCCTTCCTGGTGACACCCAGCAGTGGCAGAGGGTGCTGCATGGAACATAATGACAGAGTTGGCAGTGTTGTGTGCAAATGACATCCAGAGTTCCACCTCCATCCCTTCGTCTCAGGTTGGGGGCTGTAGAGCCTTAAGGTGAGGGGAAATCGAAGGGCTTGGGAGAATGCCAGATACCCTGGAAGGAAAATACTTTATGGAGGAAATATCTCCTTGTGTGGAGCTAAGGGCAACCTGAGGAATCACAACAGCTTCCCATAGGAACTTTTGAAGTCCCTTTCTGAGGTTAGAAAATGGAATTTGCTCAGTGCTGGTACTCTGGTAGGGTTGGGAGTGAGAATGGCACTAAGGGATGGGTCTGCTTTAGAGTCTGTGTGGAGGCTTTGGACCCCTCTTGAGAGGCTCCTCGGGGCTCACAGAGGAAGGGGCCTGGGGGAATCCCACTCATGGTTTCTTTGGCGTGCCTGGAAGATGCTCTAGAGAAGCTTCATTTTATGCTACTAGCAGTCACTGTAAGCAAGAAGAGCTTTTGCAGTTCCCTGGTCCTAAGTTCAGGGCACGGCCAGTGGAACAAATTTGAAGTGCATGTCTGTCCTTCCCTGAAAAGATGAGAAAAGTGCGTGCATTTTCTGTTGGGTCATGCTGCTCGTCAGCTGCTCCAGCTTGTCCTGGCACTTCCTCCGTTCCACCGTGCCACGCTTCAGGGCTGGGAGTTTCCAGCCTGGCTCAGGTATGCTGGCTGAAGCTTTCCAGGCAGATGCCACATGTGAGCTTTCAGATGTGAGCAAGTATTCCAGTGCAAACAGACTTGTGCTGTGCCTGGCCGAGGATTAACAGGGGTTTTGTGTATAGGGCAAAAAGTGTCTTGGTCTGATTTCTCTTTTCTTGGGAAACTTGTGCCTCTGCAGAAACAGCTCACTAGCCTTGAGGAAAGTCTAAATGGAGGAAAGCCTTGAGGAAAGTCTAAATGGAGAGAGGACAAGGTGTTATGTGACTGCAGCAGAGGTTGGGTTGCATTTCAATCACACAAAGCAGAGCCCACATCTGCTCTGTTCCCCCAAATCAAGCTTCTCCCAGTTTCCTTCCTTACCTTACCTTCCTTCCCTACAGCCTCTTTGCCCATAAGCTCATCTTGGTTTGTGGAACTCAAAAATCTGGCCTTGATCCACTCCTGGTGCACTGTATTTCCCCTTTTTATCTGCTGTGTGCTGCTTTTGTTGCCAGTGCTTAAATTATGCCACCTCGTGTGCCCTTACTCCTGCCTGCCAGCTCCTGGGAAGTGGGATGTGCTGAGAAGCCTGGATTTGGCAGAGGGCTTTTCTTAGGTTTCTCTGGAAATCTCAAGGGGAAATACATTCTTCAGTCCCAAACACTGCCTTATCCTTCCCTTACAGGGAAGAGAAGGTAAATTTGAGCAGCACCCTTCTGGGGTTGGTGGTGCAGAGGGTTGTAGGGGACACAATCCATCGTTATGGGCTGGTGATGAGATTCTCCTGGGCTTTGGGCTGCCCTTTAACTCTATCAGCAGGTGGAGTCCTGGGGACTCGTTGGCCTCTCTAGAGAGGTATGTCTGAAAACACACACGGAGTGTTTGCCAGGAGATAACCGCATTCCAGGGAGGGACTCTTTTGTCTTGCTAAAATCGAGGAAATCTGATCAAAGTGCAGCCTTGCTTTAGACTTTTTCTCTTTCTTTTTGACTTTGTCCCTGACCTACATATTGGATCTTGCCACGCTGGTTGGAAGTAATTGAGACCATAGTGTTAGGCTATTTACCAAGCTGTTCACTTGAAAATAACCTTACTGTGCCCGGTCCACACCTGTTCTGGGATAATTTGGGGCATAAATAACAAAGCACCATTAACCCTTTCAGCCACACGCAACTGTTCAGCATCTCACTGCAGAGTGAGGTTGTACCTCGGCTGATACCAGGAGGAATTTGTCACACTGGGTGTGCTATACTGGTCGTTTCCCAGCTCCTTAGGTGATTCCAGCCACCTCCTGAAGCCAAGCCCACCGTGTGTCCATATCCAAATGAGGACACTTCAGAAATCTCCTTGTAAAAGTTCCTGCTGGGTGGTTGTTGGTTTGGTGTCCCTGCTGAACTAGAGGGTATGCTGGAAAATGTGTGTGTGGGTGTTTTCTTTGTTATCCCAGTGGTTGTTTCTCATTAAAGGATCTGTTTGAAGGGGCTGCTAGTCAGTTGCCTAGAAAACTTGCTTTCATTTAATTAATCGTGATGAGTTTAGGCTGGAGGTTTTGTAGGGGAGAGCAAGGGAGCATATCCTTGGCTTCTTTCCCTTGGAAAAAAAGTGGAGTTTCATGTCTGAAACTGCAGCTCTTTTGTCTCCCCAGGTCAACATCCTCTCTGTCCTTCGGGTTTTAATTTTACAAGCCATGCGCTTGCAGAGGTAGATCCAGTTTGAAGTCCATCCAGGTGTGGAATGAGGAAAGAACAGTCAAGAAGATTACAGGAGCTATTCTGCAACTCATTAACTCAATCTCTTCCCCTTCTTGTTATCTCCTCCCCATGCCTGGGGCCTTTCGAACTAGTGCTCTAAGTGCTTCTCACTTAATCTAGCCCACCTGGACAGGTGTATGAAGAAAGGAATTGCCTTCCGGGGAAGGACTAAAGGAGCAGAGATTGCAGAGGGAGTCTGCTTTGGGGAACTGCTAATCCCAGTTTAACATTATGACAGCTGCTCGTTAAAATCAGGGTGTTTTTTAACAGGCAGTTAAAGGGGAGGCTTTGCACGCACATTTAGCTGAGAATAATAGTGAACCATGTGCATTTGATTTTTTTTTTCTTAAATCACGCAAATTGTACGTGGAAAGAATTCTCCGGCGTCAGCTTGCTGGGGTATGGAATTTACAAGGTTTGCAGTAACGTACAGTTTCCTGTTGAGGGGGGGGAGAAAATTACAAAGCTCTCTTTTCTCTTTTTTTTTTCTCCCCCTCTCTTTTTTTAAAGATCAAGTTCAAACCTCTCATAAATCCGAGCTCTTTGGAAGGTATACTTACTGCGTCGGGGTTTTTCGGTTCTCTTGGTGGCAGATTGTCATGTAAACTTGTCTAGGTTCTCGTTTTTATAGCTGCATGTAAAGGCTGCTTATAAAAGACAATTTTGTATATGGTGAGAAGGCAGCATGCAGATCTAATTTGGGAGAGTCTATATACAAAGAAAGAAGCAGAGGTTCCTTTTGCCTTGGGGAGATGGCTGTTTCTTCCTAGCTGAACTTCAGTAAACTTGGTCTATTAAAGTGATTTTCTCTGCAGGACTGTGGTGTTGGATAAGAAACATGAAGAGCTAAGGCAGAGGAGGGACTATCAAAGAGGCATTTGCTGTATTTTATGTAATTTCACTGCAGACTTCACCAACTGCCTCCCAGATCAGCGGTTATTTGCTGGTTGATTTCTTGTAGGCAGTGCTGTGGAAGTAAGGAACTGCGCAGCTCCTACGCAAGCCCCCAGATCCACTCAAGGAGCTGTGTCCTTTTCTGCCAGCCCTTAGGCACTAGGCATGAAGGGCAGGGCTGTGATGCAGAAAGATATAAAATTGCCCCAGGTAGGTTTTTTTTTTTTTTGCTGGAAGTCTTTACTCCTGCAGCTACTTCGGCTCAGGCAAATTAATTTAACCCACCAGGACTGAGCAACCAGCCTTGGAATGGGAGTTTCTGTGCTACATTTTTGGCATCTCTACTCCAAATGATTTGTGGATGGGAATATCCTCTCTGTCTCCCAGGGAATGCCAGTCTCTGGTGGCCTCTTCTTCAAGCTGGCTGTATTGCTACCTGGGATTTTCACGTGTGTTTCCAGCAGCCCAATCTCCAGCTGTTCCCTTTCTGACAGAAACCTGGCCATTTCAGAGCTAGAGATGAGCTGGGAATTTTCCAGACTGCCTAAGAGGAGTTGGTTGAGCAGCGAACTCCTTCCTTTTTCAACCCAACACAACTTGGTTCAGCCTCGAGGGACTGATGCTGCCACTTTGCCTCCTTTAGAGTGATAATGAACCAGCCCTTGTCACACGGTTCGGAGGAAGCATCTTGGTGGCATGGGGCTAATAGTCACAAGCCTTTGAATCTTCAGGGTGTAACTTTTAAACTATAGCAAAACTTCCCTTTACCACCCAGCTGTAAAAGCCTGAACTCTGGTTAAGCTAAGCTGTGTAATACTATTTCTCTTCCCCCATGTTCTCTTACTCACCAGGTTGCTCTCATGTAGGGTGCTTGCTGATGGGGACTTGGGCTCTTTTTGTGTACGCTTTAGCTTTTGCTGTTCTCTCCCTTGCTTGTGCTCTAATTGCAGAGTGTAGACTCTGCATGCAGAACAACCCAGCCTGAAGTGATAATCCCAGGCTCAGCCCCCAGGGAATGCCTGGCACTGCTCTGGCCTGATTTTCTTAATGGATCTGCAACTTGCCGCTGGTTTGGAGGTGGTTTAAACTGATATCTCTGAGCACCTTACCCAGATTGGGCAAAGCTCTTAGGATCTCTGGTCCTCGTAAGAATACCTCTGCGTTGTGATTTATTTATTTATTTGAAAAAACTTCCTCCCTCCCCATGCGAGGCCCAATTTGGGCTTGTGTCAACTCAACAGACTCATTGAAGAGGGGTGCAAGCCCCGCCTGCTGACACACAGAGGGGGACACCTCAATTTCCAGCTGCCCCTCCCCTGAACACCCCTCCTTTGCCCCCACCACTGGGTGATCTATACCCATGGGTTCCCCTTCTCCTGCACTGAAGAATTCACATTTCTCCCCCACTAATAACCTGTGTCTGATTTAGTTTCCAGGCAGAGCGCCCTGCATTAAATGTTGTCATCTTCCCTCTGCTCCACGAGGACTTGACAGAGGTCATCAGAGACGTCCCCATGCGGCACTTGGATGAAATTACCTTGTTTAAAAGCAGAGTGGCCGAGGAACCTCCCAACTTGTGGTGGTGACTGGGACGGCGTGGGAAGGACAGTCAGTGTGAACACATGAAATAGCTTCTTGTTGGCCTGGATTCCCCATCTCAGCTCCTGGCCACCTCACTGAATGCTGTACAATCACTTTAAATAGATGCAAATGCAAAATAAAAAAAAAGCTGGTCCTTTGCAGTGGGGAAACATCTGGTGGATCTTACTTGCATCTGAAAATCCTGTCTCAAAGGCTTCTGGAATCTGATGAGTATTTCCTTGTGGTTAATATGAATTGCTGTTATTTTACTGAAGTTAAAGGTAAGAGAAACTGACTTAACGCTGCTCTTTCCCCTGTGTCTGCCTGGTGTATCTCCTAAGGGCCCCTGTGTACTTTGGCAGTGTGCTTTGTGATATTGGTGGAAATCATTCTTTGCTTTGGTCTATTTTTGGCAAAGTAGAAAGCCTAAGCCAGCTAAGAGGCACAAAAATGCCTCGCTCAGTTGAAGTGCATCCTCCTCCTTTCTGTGTTACAAATACTCATTTGTAGTCACACACGTGTAAAGGTTTTTTTTGATTGAGAAGTACCACAAGAACACTTTTATTATTATTATTAGTTTTGAATAACAAATTAAGGTCATCAGCACCTTGACCATGTTATGTTCTTGCTGATGCTGTTTCCATCGGTCGCTCTGGTGGAAGAAATTCTCAGCTCTTTTGGAAATCCTTGTCCTAGGGTAGATGGTGCCTACAGTGAATAAATTGAGACTCAGATCTGATTTAAACGCAGTCTGTCTTGCAGTGTAGATGGGATTGTAGTGTTCCAGTTCTGTCCTTAGATCCCATGCCTTGAGCTCCTGCTAATTTTAGAGATGTTATGAAGTATTTTCACAGTGTGATTTCAGTCGGCTTCTCAGCTCTGCAGAACTTCCTCAGGCATCGGTAGTGGTCTGGATCACTTTCATATTGCCTTATTTACTGAGCACTTTGGAAAGCATCAGACAGCTGTACCAAAAGCCGGGTTAGGAATTCCTGGAGCTATGTTTCTGGGTGGCAGTGGGATTTCCCTTCTGCTGGAGTATTTTGTGGTAGCACACTGGGTCTGTCTTCTGCAGAACAGCTATCACTGGAGCTGCCTGTCTTCTCCACCTAAACACTCCCTGATGTATCGAGCTCTGCTTTTCTGGGGAGAGCCAGTGTCATCCACAGGCGATGTCCCCATGTCCTCTTTGGCATTTTCTACACAAGATGCCATCTCCCAGATGGTGTTTGGTCCTCAGTGGTTCATGGGAAGCCTGGTCTGATGGGATGGATTTGAGAGCAACACGCACCTCACAGCTTTGGAGGACTTCCCCTCCTTACTTTCCCATCAGTCGGGTGTGAACCTGCCTGGAATTCCATCTTGCTGGTGTAAATCTTGAGCCAGGCTGTGGTGACCCTTGTTCTCAGATAGGTTATGGTGTTAACGAGCAGGTTAATGTTGGCCTCCTGCTAGCACAAGTCTGTGCATTGCTGGAGCTGCCCCCTGAATGCTTTTGCTGTCTGCCCAGAACTTCTCTCCCTTCCCAGCTCAGGACTGGGTGCTGGCAGTGGTCTCTGGTTTGCAGCCCATAACAAGGTGCTGAGGTTGGCTCGTGCTCCTCTGGGAATGGCTGCAGCTGAGCCGGGATCGCTCCTGAAGTATCTGAGACTCTGCCTCAGGTTGGACACAGTGTGGGTGAGTGTGAGGAGCTGGTACCCTGTTCTTGGCATCCTATCACAGCTTTCTCTCCCAGTGAGGTTATTCTTTCCACCTCTTGTCATTTTGCTCGCCTGTTTGGATCCCCATCTCCTTCTCCAACAGCTTTCTTCTCTCCTCCTCCCTCACTACAGCCAATCATGCTTTTGGGCAGGAACACGAGCCACTGCTCTGTCCAGTTCAGGCCACTTCAGCTCTGCCTGGTTTTTGTCTTGGGTTTCTTTCCTTGAATAAATAGCGAGGGTCAGGTAGGGAGTGTTTGCAAAGCTGCTTTCTCCTCCTTGTGCCTCTGGCCTTGGGGCAGGGTGGAAGGCAAGCTGAGGGTACGGATCTCTCTGATGCTTTAGGGGACCTGTTTTGTCATGTGAAGGAATCCTGATGTGTGATATAGGAGCGAGACCATTCCCACCCTCAGCAGGGATTTCCATGCACACGCTGTGGCACCAGCAAGAGTTTGGCAGAACCACCAGCTCTCCTGTTCCTGTCCTGCTGGAAAACTGGGCTTGGGGGGGTTGTGGTATGCGGAAAACACCCGTTGCTTCATGGTGGTATTAACCCTTTAGTCCTGGGGGTTAGAGTAACCTGATGGAACATGCTGCACCTTTTGCTTGGCAAAGTGGTACCCATCTGCCTCGTGTCTTGCTACATTGGGGCAGGCAATCAGGCATGTTTTATAACACCATTACTCTGTTGCCTGGAGTGCCATGTTTAGACATCTGTATTCACACGAGCGGGTCAGGAGCCCTGATGGGAATCCTACCAGTTCTAATCGGGGCTAGGATGGGTCACCCACAGGTAATAAAGCCAGCACCACAAATAGTGATAAAGAGCTAAAAACTCCTTCCACCCTTGACTCCCCAACTCCGGGCCAATGCTCGATATCTCTGCTACAAATCCTCTTATGGTGAGTGAGAATTTCCGCTGCTTCTGCACTCCAGGCAGGATTCACCAGATGTTAATAATGTGCTTATTTTCTCTAAGTGCTATTTTGGCATCGGTGTTAATTACAATTTATATTCTGCAACATTTACACTGGGAAAAGAACCCACCCTAATAGTCCCCAATTGGCAGAGCTGGGCTATTAAACATAGCACCATATGTTCTGAGCAGAGCAATATATGGGACTCGGAGCCCACTCAGCACTGAGACTCTGGTGTGCAGCATTAGAGGAGGAGAGGAGAATGGAGGGATGGGTGTTTTGTTCCTAGCTTGTATTTAATAGGAAATTCTCCCTTCTATTTTCTGGTCTCTGTCCCCATCTCTCCAGAAATCTCCCTCCTGCTATCTGTGAGCATCTAATGAGCTGATCCCCGAGCCTGCTGATGCCACTGTCCGTAGTCTAAAATAAATGAATTCAATTACAGAAGGTGCCCTTCTCTCAGGAGCTGCCTCTGCAGGATTCCCGGTCCCTGCTGGCACATTTCTCGCTGCGCTCCAAATCAGACCTTGGCTATTTGGAGGCTGCAGAAGAAATCTTTGCTTTGACCACCGAGACAGTGTCTGAGCTTCTTTGGGAGAAGGATATTCTGGAACAGGTGCCATTAGTGGGTAAAAGCAGAAGGTGATTAATGCTCTGCTAATGTCCCAGGTCTCGTTTAGCAACGTGGCATTTGGTTCCCGCAGGCTGGGAGGGTCAAGACCCAAAGAGTGACAGTGGTGGTGGTGTGGGGAGTTTGGTGGGGCTGAGTCATCAGTGTCTCGGTAGGCTTCTTAGAAGGACCCTGGGTTAAAGGATGGCTTCTTCAGCTGTTTCACAAAGCTGATTTCGTGGTCTCTGTAGAAAATTACAGCGTAGCTGCTGCTCAGTTTGGCAAGGGGACTGCACTGTGACAACCTCTCCCTTCAGGAGAGCTTGGGCTGCAGAGGCTGGGCTGTTGGGGAGGTGGTTTGGCAGGAGGAGAAGAGATGGGAGTGAAAGGAAGCAGGGCAGGAGCACGGTGTGGGCCTTGAACTGGAGGTCAAACATCTGCTGTGAGGCTTGGCCTCAGTTTCCCCACGTGTGAAAGGGGAGAAGGGCTCATCCCCCTGGTGCGAGGGAGCTCGCAGGGGGGCATAGCCCTCTCCCCTGGCCAGGCGAGGTGGTGCTGCCCTGGGAGGAGAGGGGCACAGCAGGGAGCAGAACAGTGACCCTGCTCACTTTGATTTGCACGACCACCTCCTCCTCTGCTGAGGCTTGTGAGCCTCCCAGGAGCACAGAGCCGGACCAGTCCCTTCTCCTTGCTGATCTTCAGGGGTATGAAAGTCCTGGGGGATGTACAGAAATGGGACTGTACACTGGGAGATGCTGGGTGCTTTCTCCCAGATTTTTAGGATGGAGCATCCCTCCATGGCCACTGAAATGTGGGGCTTTTCTGTTTGTGGTGTTAACTGGTACCTAAGGGTTGTTTTCTGCTTGAGGGAGATGTTACCCCCTCTTGGCCGGTCCCAGCAGAGAGTGTCCAGCCAAAGGTCCTCTCCCTGTCCTGCAGGGAGCCAGGCTGGGCACTGCCGAGGCAGCAAACCTCCTTCCATTGCAGCTCTCCTGCCTCTTTGAGATGCACAGGCAGCCGGGGTACTCCAGCAGGAGAATCATTTCCATAGAAACCAATTGGGATGTTGTACGGGGAATAATGATTAATAGTGAAGGGACGTTGCCTCGGGCCCTTTTCATTTTTTAGGGGGCAGCGAGGGACAAACTGGAGCACAGGTAAGGGGACAGGCAGGCTCGAAAACTAATGGAAACCATCCCTCCCATTAATTTCCAGGGCAGGTTCCCCTCTCCTGCTCCTGCCCTGCCCCCCGCCGCTGCTTCCCAGCTTTCGTCAAATTTTCAAAATGGCTAACCTGGTTAGAAATAATCATAATAATAAAAAAGGATGGATGAGCTCTGACTACTAACATTGTTGCTGTTAGCAGCAGGATTTTAGCCATAAAACATGAAGCAAGGGAGGCATTGACCTTTCCACTGTTTGAAATGAATGGAGACATCAATACCTATTGTTTTGTGGCATTGACCTCTGACGCTCTGGTTTTGCCCTCCTCTTTCTTTTTTTTTTTTAATTTCCCCCTGACACTCGAGGAAAGGGGTCAGTTTGTACCATCTATCGATCCCGATCTTACTTGGTGATAGGGAAATAATTAGAATTTTAAAGATCTCTGCTGCACGCTGGTGAAATACATAAAGAGGCGCACGCTAAGCCCCCACTTCCCGCGTTGCATTCTCCCCCCTTCCTTGCAGAGATCCAAAGCTCCGAGATCTGAAGGAAGGGAGATCAATATAGGTTTAATCATGATGAGGTTTTTATTTCAGTTTTTTAAATGGGAAAGTGTAAGGTTTTATGTTAATGTTGTCGGAGGCTGGCTGCCTGGTGCCTTGTTTTATTTATTGTTTTAAGTAGCCCCCTTCTTTTGTGAACTTCATCTACGTACAGAGAATGTGAAATCAGGCATTGCTAATTAGCTATATGACAATTAAGTAATGTAGCACAAAACCATTAGGACACTGGATTTGTTTTTGAAGTTTGTCCTTTGAAGTGGAAGCTGCAACTCCCTGCCCAAGGCTGCTGGGGAAAATGTTTTTCTATCAAAACTTTCTTTGAAAATAAAATGTCAGTGTAAGAGTCCCTATTTCTGTCCTCTCTGCCTATAAACAGCGGGTGGAAATTGTTTCTCATTGTAAAAGCTGCTGGCATTGATGGAAAGGGGAATCTAGAGAAGCATTAAATGGGCAGTTGGTCTCCAAACCCCCTCGGTTCTGGTAGAGATGTTACCGAAACTGCTCGTTTAGTTTGTTGAAAGAGAACAACTTGGGAGAGGAGACCCAGGTCACCACCAACACCTGGGAGATGGCAAAGAGAGGTGGCCCTCAAACCTTGGGTTCACCTCCGATGCCTCAGGTGCCATCAGGATGCAGCACAGCCTGGTCACAAATACTGACAAGCTCCTGGGTTTGGCCTTCTCCATCTGTGCGCTCGTTTGACACTTGTGTTTGCATCTGGCCCTTTGTTCTCGTAGTGAGTCGAATCCTGAATGTGCAACTCTCATGTACGCTGGTGGCATGTAAAACTCCAAATAAAGAGTGGAACTGACTTTGAACCAGGTCTCTCGCTCCCTGCTGCCTCTCATTTCCCATCAAAACCCAAGCCCAAAGCAGGTCTGAGGTTTGTGGATGCTGCTCTGTGCACCTTGGTGCTCGTAGCTGTGGTGTTAAAGGAGCTACTTTGTGCTTAGGAATCATAGAATCATTATGGTTGGAAGGGACCTCCAGGGTCATCAAGTCCAACCTTTACCCCATCATATTCCTAACCATTAGACCAAATGCTTTTCCTCTGTGGATCTCCAAGCACTCAACTGTGTTGCTGTGGGACAAAACTACCATTATCCTCAGGTGAGTGACCCAAAGTGACTTGCAGAAGGTCCATTGCTCTGAGAAACCCCAGGCTGCAACCTACACCTTGCACCAGCCACTCCAGCCCTTGGGCAGCTGTCTGGACCTGCACCACTTCTTTGCACGAAGCCCAGAGCTGAGCTCAAGGGTCTGGTTAAACGTGAGCTGGGGTGGGCAAAATCCTATTGATGCAGTTGAGCTGGGATGGCTGAAGTGGTGGACGTGGGCAGCATGGGCTGCTCATGGTGAAGGTGTCTCCATAGGCATTAACCTGCCCTGGCAGCAGCAGCTCTGCCTTTGCAGCCATGGCAGATGTGGTCCCTGGACCCTGGGGACCTGCGGTGGTGGCTGAAAGAGTATTGCCACCAAATATTGAAGGGGTGGAGGGGAGTGGGGTGGATGTGCTGGATCACAGCCCTGTGCACGGGGCTCACCAGAGTGTAAAGGCTGGTGGATGCTGAAGGAAATACACGTCCTGTGGAGCTGCCTTTTGTGTTGCTGTTTCTAGTGTGCAGGATAGTAATGCATGGGACAACTGGGCTCCAGGTACCTGCAGCACCTACTTTGGATTTAAAAATTCACAAAGCAACTGTGCAGGAGGAACAGCTTGGTGGAAAGTGAAGCAGCTCAAGCACCCACGTGCTTAAATCAACTCATCCCACGTGAGCGAAGCAGTAGGAGATCACTCAACATTGATGTGTGATTGGTTTTTAGAAGGTGTGTGAGTTCATGCAGGACTCGGGTGGGATTGCAGGACGTGTGATTTGAGGTTCTGCACTGGGTTTTATCTCAGGGAGGATCACGGGCTCTCTGTTGTTGGTCTGCTCTGGCAGCTCTGCTGAGGAGGGCACGGCGCAGAGATGCTCCCTCCATCCCTCTTACGCTCGTGTTTAAGTTATGGATTTTATTGTTCCAATAACTTTTATCTAAACGTGGCTTTGGGGGAGGGAGGGAAGAGATAAGGAGGGAGGAGGCTGAGGAAGGAATGTGCTTTTGGGCTCTGCTAAGCCTCTGACTTATCGCTGGGACTTGCCATGGGGTTTCGGCATTAACAATCCTGGAGGAGGACTTAGGGGGGAAATGGCTGGAAGGGCCACAGTCCTTATGATGGGTGGTGGGAGGAGATCTGGGGAAGGCCCGTGCGTTGCCGCCCGCTTCCCACTCGGTGCTGATCTTGTGCCCTCTGCCAGCTTATCTGCTGGCAAGGAGGGCCATGACCTGGGCTCCAGCAGGGAGAACCACAGCAGAGGTGTGGAGGAGTTGAGCGGTGAAGTGGGGAGATCTCCTGCAGCCTCTTGGATGTCAGCCTGCAAGCGAGGTTCTGAAGCTGGGAGAGGTGGAAAGTCTTGGGAGGGAGCAGAAGGAGAGGACGATGGTGTTGTCAGGGCATGGACAAGCTGTAGCCCCTCTTCAGTCCCCATGATCCAGCCCGTTCTGTGCTGTTCCCGTGGGATATGTGATGGTTCATGTGATGGTTCTCATGGTGGTGTGGACTGTCCCATCAAGCAGAGACTTGGAGCTGGGTGGTCCTGTAGTGCTGGGGCTCATGGTGGCTTTCTGGTTGGCATCAGAGTGGACTCCAGTGTCCCTTTCCCAGTTCACCATGCTTGAATTTTCCTTCTGGTGTGCCAGTGAAGGCTTGCATGGAGATGGAGAGCCACGGTGGGTAGAGAAGAGGAGAAGAACGATGAGCTTTCTCTCTCTTGAGAAGCACAAACGGACGGAGAAGTATTTCTGAACAAACAAATCTCTTGTCCCTGTCTCCTGGCAGCTGCATTATCAGAGTACCGTCGTTGTCCCCTCTTCTCCTTACCCTCAATGAACAGGAATTAAAAATACAACTAATGAAGAATAATAAAGCCCTTCCACTTTCTCCAGGAGGAGAAAAAAAATTTAAACAAAAAGAAAGCCTTGAAAATGCTAAAGGACATAAAGGGCATTCATGAAAGGGTTGGATGGTGGTTATTGCAGCAGGGGGAAAAACAACATTATTTCACTGTGCAGATAAAAGGAAGTGGAAAAGCAGCATATTTATAGCTAGGGAGCCTGGATTCCTTGTTAAGCCGCTATTATCAAATTAATGTCAAAATGCATCAAACAGGCATGAGTGTTCTGGGCCCCTTATGCAAAGTGCTTGCAAATTGGTTACAAATACATTTGTTTACAGGGTACGAGGCAGGAGCGAGCTAATTAGTCATTGTAGCAGGGTTGGTTTGTGTCTTTCTTTTTTTTTTCTTTTTAATTTTTTTTGGCAATTACACAAACAAGCTGTTCTGAAGCACAAATACGAGCTGCAGTGCAGCCCCTTTAAAAGGGAATCAAACAGAAATCGCGGGGTGCAGAGGGCTTGGCGTGAGTGGTGTGGAGCATCCCTCTCCTCCCCGGCATCCCTGCGGATGCAGGAGCTCACACTGGGAGCTGGGCTCTGGGAAACGGCTGGAAAACCCATCTGAGAGCATTGGGAGGATGGTGCATGGGTGGAAAGGGGACAGCTTGTGGGTTTGGGTCCTCTAGGACCCATAGCTGCCCCTCACGTGGGACACGGGATGGAGATGGCTGTAGCTGCTCCAGCCAGCTGAGCACTTTAGATGCCACGAGCCTGGGGACTGTGCCGTTTCATATAGGACCTGTTAAGGTTTCACCTGCCCACCAGTATCACGGGAATTCACTTTGGGACTGGGATATTTTGGGGTGTTTTGGTTACCAGCAGCTGCCAACTGAGGTTATGAAGCAGCTTGTGCCCACCTGGTGGGTACCAACACAGGTTTGGACCTCGAGAGCATCCCCCGGGTGGGTGATGGCATCCACTTTCCATGAAGAACAGTCTGGTGTGAGGTGAACGTGTCTTTGGGGCCTCTTTATCCAAACCACAAGCTGTGCTTCCCAAACCTGTTACTGAGGAAGCCAAGCAGGAAAACTGATCTGATCCTCAGCGGTGGGAATGGCTGGGGAGGAGAATTTGGTTGGGGAGCAAATGGAAGCTTCCCCCTGCCCTACATCTTATTGTGTCCTCTTCTGGGAGTAAATCACACCTCTGCCACTCAGGGAAGCTGCTGATTGAATCTGCTCTGGGGTGGGAGGGTAAAGCCCAGGGGGTTTCACTGCCATTATCACTATTTTTAATTTACTAGGAGAAAGAAAGGAGAGAGGAAGAAACAAGTTGTTGCCCCTCTCGTGCTGGAGGCGCCAGCATTTCTTGGCAGAAGGTGTGCAAACAGCCCCCAGCTGCTTCCCTGTTTGGATTTGTTTCTGGTAAATCTGCCCTTCAGGCTGGAATAACCCTCCTGAGCAGGTCCTGCACTGCCAGAGGTGCTGGGAACATGGAGTTTGATGCTGTCGTAAAGCCCTGCTGGTGGTTTCCATTCCCACAAGCTGGGCAGTGACCATGCAGGATGGCTGTGCCCAGCATGGCTTTCATACTGATGCTTCCCAGCCAGCAAAGCCTTTGGTTTCCAAATGTGCCCAAAGTACCCAAGGACCATACTTGGTGTGTCCTTGGATGTGTTCCTTGGTAGCCTCCTCTCCCATGTCCAGAGGGATGGCTCTGGCTCCTGTACCCACCAGAGAGCAGGAGGTTCCAGTAGGATTGAGGTGCCCAAGGTTTCGTAAACTCTTGCAGCAAAGAGGGAACATCACAGTTGTCCTTTCCTTGTGTTCACGGAGCCAACGGCTGAAGGATGAAGAAGTTTCCTCCAGGCTGGAGGACCAGGCTTGTGTACTGGCCATCACTGGGGAGGGTGTGGAGGTTTGGGGACAGACACAACACTGTGGCTGGGGGACAGCAGGGGCATGTGGAGATCTTGGGGACATGCTGAGGGTTTGTTTGACTGGGGTGGTGCTGCCCATGGGACACGGCTGGGTGCTGCTGGTGGGGAACATCAACTGGGCACCTCTTCCTCTGCCGGGGAGGTGCAGGTGGGTGTGGGGACATGTGTGGTCAGCACGAGGGCTGGCTGGGCTGGGATGGCAATGTGGCCTCTCCTGATAAGCCACCCTGGTTTGTGCTCCTGCAGATTTACAGCCGGGGATGGGGGGAGGTGGGTGCTGCGTGGTGATTTATGGTGGCTCAGGGCGGCAGCTGCTTCCCTCTCTGGCGAGGTCTCGGTGATGGCACCAGGTTTTACGGCCACCGTGACTGAGCTGTGGGCGATTTAGAGGCTCAGTCAAGGTCACGGCGTGGTGGGACACAGGTGGGAGCAGCTCTCCTTCAGCCGTGGCTTGGAGAACGTCCCCTCTGTGGGGAAGGGGCTGCCTCGGCTCAGCCGCTGGGAAGGACCCTTCAAACCCCAACCCCATGGGCTGGAGCCTACCAAAGGCACAAGTGAGATGAGTTTGAAGTTCTCAGCTCTCAGCCCCACATGGGAGGTGAGGTCCCCCCACGAGCATCACCAGCCCCACTAAGCCATGGGTGCACTGCCCTGGTGCTTTTCCATGCATCCCTTTGATGCAGTGCCGGGAGGGATGAGCTGTGGCAGGCGGGGAGGGGGAGGACCATGAGGAAGGAAAGGTCAGATGCCATCCCTGGGCTCCCCTCCACGCAGGAGCTGCCGCCCGGGTGAGCTCCCCAGCAATCCTGGTTTGTTTCAGAGGCAGCGCGGGGGCCCCGGAGCCCTGTGAAGGCTCCATGCTCGGGGTTTTATTGGCATGTGGAAATAGTTTTGTCTGGTTTCAGATCTGGCTGATCACCAACCTCCCCCCAAGAGGGGCTGACAACCGCGGGCGACCCAACCCCACTCCTCTTCCTCCTCCTCCTCTCTT
>VZRW01000198.1:41203-57985 GCA_013398125.1 Aegotheles bennettii
TGGGACGGGGTGGGGTGGGATGGGATGGGGCAGGTCTCCTCGTGGCCATGGGCTGCTCCCTGACACACCGTGGGCTCCTCCCATGATGGTGTTTATGTGCTGTGCTTGGCTGCAGCTCCTGCACTCAGCAGAAAGGTGGGTGCCAGGTGGGTGCCAGTCCTCATCCTGGCTGTGTTCAGGTGGCCAAGCAGATCCTCCAGGACACCCTGGCATTGATGGGAGCTTCCACCCTGGAGGGGTCTGCAGGAGGGACCCCAGGCCCAGGAAAGGCTGCACCGGGCTGGCCCTGGCTCAGGTGGAGAGGTGGTGGGACGGATGCTCAGGTTGCCCCTGTGGTTGCTTTGGGTCTTGTCCCCAACCCTCTCCCCAGGCAGACATCCCCACTACCCCAGCTGGTGCCATTGCCTTGTCCTTGCTCCCAGCAGCCAGCGCTCTTACAGAATCATAGAATCACTATGGTTGGAAGGGACCTCCAGGGTCATCAATCCAACCTTTATCCTGTCATATTCCTAACCATTAGACCATCAGACCATGGCCAGGGATGTCCAGGGGCTGGAAGTGGAGCTGGGTGGTGGAAATCCAATGAGCTTGTGCTTCTTCTGCATCCATCCTCACTTCTGCATTGCCTCCAGGGCCCATTGCAGCTCTGGGTATTTCTTGCACTACGGATGCTGAATAATCCCAACCCCAAGCATCAGACTCATCCCGACGAGGATTTTTCCTGTCGTTTCAGGTATCACCTCCTTTCCCCGGGCTTTTCCTCAGCCCAACAACGACTCGTCTAAATAATTCAACTGAAAATTCAGGCTCACAAATAAACAGGGGATAATTGCCAGCGGCTCGCGGCGGATCCGCTGCCAGGGGAAGGCTAAACTCCTGCTGAATTATTTATCCACTATGAATTATTCGCTCGGCCCCGTTACGGACGAGAAGCTCCTTCCCAACCTTTGCCTGTCAAACGTTTGCTTGGCTGGGGGTGACTCTCCCTGTGCTGACTCAGCCCTTTCCCTGCAGCTCCCGGCTCCACCTTGGTAGGGAAGAGGCTCTGGGGAGCCGACTCCTGCCCGCGCGGTTCCTTGGCTCCTCTGTGTGCCAAACCCTGAGGTTGTCAGGACCTGATTCCTCTTTTTTGGCTGTCCTGCTTCCCCATGGTGTGGCCAAGCCCTGGCATGGGTCCCCTCAGGAGGTGATGGCATCTTCCTGGTGGGGTCTTGCACCCTGTGCGGGCAGGAGTCCCTTTGAAGTAGACTGGCTGCAGGACCAGTGCCCCCAGTACAGCTCCTGTACCTTGGGGAGGAGGTCTGGAAAGCTTCAGGTCCTTGGGGAAAAAGGATGTCTGATCATGGACCTGATCATGGACCGGTCATGGTCTAATGGTTAGGAATATGATGGGATAAAGGTTGGACTTGATGACCCTGGAGGTCCCTTCCAACCATAATGATTCTATGATTCTATGCCATAACACAGCGAAATGGTCTGTGATGATGTCTCTCAGCCCTCTTCACAGCCAGGACCTCCAGGCTGGGACCTCTCTCCAGCCACAGGTGATGGCCTCTGTGGAGCAGGGCTCACCAACATCCCACTGCTCATTGCTCCCCGCTGGAACACAGATAGAAATTGCCCTCAGAGGTTGAGGAGCCACCTGACCGGGCTCATCAATCTCCATTTGCATCCACAAGAAGAAGAAAAAAAAGAGATTTAGGAGAAAGATCAATATTCAAAGAGCTTTTTTTTTTCCCATGCTCCTCAGGGGTGGGAAACTCCAAGCAGGTACCAGGAATAAATCTTCCCGGCTCCCTTGATGTACATCAGGAGGGAAGTGATGGATTTGTGGGAGTTGTGCCTGATTTACACTCCCGTGTCTGGTCCCTACAGGTCAGCGCGTGGTCCTGGGGAGGGAAGAGCTGGACGGGGACCGGAGCTACCACCAGCACCCTGCTGCAGCTGAGGTGGGACTGGGGCTGCTGTGCTGTGCCCGGGTGAGTTTTCTTCACTTTTTAAGCCCAGTTCAGGGAATTAAGGTGATTTTTTTTCTGCTGATGTTCAGCAAAGCACATCTGCTTGGACACCAGTCCCTAAGCGTGGTGATGCCCTGCTGTGGGCTGACCTTCTGACTCGGTGGAGAAAAAGGCTTCTGAGTTGATCCCAGTGATGCTCCCCCTCTCCATCCTTCCTCCTCTCCCATCCCGAGAGCCGGTGAGGAATTGCTGCCGCTGGAGTTGGTGTCTCCATGGAAGAAGGGGAGACTCTTCCTTGGGAAAGCTCCTCTGTGAGGGCTTTGTAAGGTCCTGGGGGTGGCCGTGGAGGGACTTGTCCAGCTCTGGGACTCCCCTTACCAAACCACCCTGGGTTCCTGGCTGCGGGGGGCTGGAGCTGGCGCAGGGGAGCTCTTGTTATTCCTCTCATGTAGCAGGAAGGATTTCTGCGAGTGCCATAAACCCATCACGTGGGCAGAGCCTGGGTGAGCTCTAATTGCTTCTATTTGCATAATGAGGCGAGGCTCAGCATCCTGCTGATATTTGAAAGACGAAAATCAAAATCAGCTCTAGACAAACAACTCCCCCCCATCCCTACCCCTACTCTTAATCCGTGAGGTTTTTCCCTTAATGCAGTTTTTTTCAGCTTTTTTGGTCTTTCTGGGAGCACCACAACCCCCCCCGGGACCCCACCCCAAGGTGCTGGGATGGGGGGGTGGTGTTGCCCCTCTCTGCTGGCTGCTGTGGTCTGGGGGCTTTGCCTGGAGCTGGCGGTGGGGGACGTGGTGTGGAGAGGTCGGAATGGGAGCTGGGGAGGATCAGGGTGGTCTTGAGCAGGGTTGGGGCTGGAAATGTGTGGTGTCAGAGGGTCTGAGTCAGGCTGGGAGGTTTCCTTGAGTAGGAACCCTGCAGATGTCACCCCAGCCTGGTGTCACCCCAGCCTGGTGGGAGGATGAGCCAGCCGGGGCTCAGTCCTGCTCACACACCCTGTGCTGGCCCTGAGTGACCTTCTGGGAACTTGCCAGGGAGGGATGGGACGGGATGGGACCCCTCCTCTCCTGTGAGCACCCTGGGGTGGCAGGAAGGGCTTCACTTGCACCCCAGGTATTGCTGGCCTTGGGGGATGCTCCTGCCCTGGGCTCCTCAGAGGACCTGGATGAAGGGGAGGATCTTGTGCCAGGATATTGGATATTAGGAAAACTTCCTTCCCCAAAAGGGCTGCCAGGCCCTGGCACAGGCTGCCCAGGCACGTGGTGGAGACCACATCCCTGGAGGTACCTAAAGCTGTGTAGATGTGGTGCCTGGGGACATGGTTTGGTGGTGGACTTGGCAGTGCTGGGTTAATGGTTGAACTCAATGATCTTAAAGGTCTTTTCCAACCAAAATGATTCTGTGATTCTAAGGGGTGATGTCCCCAGGCTGGGCTGTGACACGGATGTGCTGCCCCTCTCCAAGCCCTTTTCCCCACCCACCCACAGCCCAGGGGACCAGCAGCATCCCTGCTCCTCCTGTCCCCTGGGGTCCCCAAGGTCCTTCCCAGCAGCCAAACCTGGGTGTCCCCTTGGCCCTGGGGGGACCTCAGGAGCATTGCCAAGACCTGCTTGGCCCTCCTGGCTTTTGGGACCTGGAGGGGTTGTTCTCATGGGTGTGCCAGGGTTTTTTGCACCCTCCATCCTTTGGGGGACGGTGCCTCCATCACTTGAGGCAGGAGGCCTGGGCTGGTGATACCCCATGAGCTCAGACATCATCAACCAGACCAGATTTAATGTTTGCTTTTAAAACAGCAGAGCTCTGCTCCCCTAAACCCACCAGCAGCCGCCTGCTGACTCCATTCTGTGGACCAGTGCCTGCTCTCATCCTCTTTGCTCTCTTGGCCCATTGGTGTTTGCTGACCTTCAGCTCACAGCAGGGCTAAAAGGACATGGGGACACCCAGCTGCTGGTGCTCACTACTCTCCTGCCTGTGCTGAACCCACAGCTGGGGCTGCCACCTGCATCCCCACCCAGGACCATGAAGGTCCCCCCTTCCCTTGGCCCTGGTGGAGTGCAGAAGCCCCTCCTGGTGCCGGTGTGCCCACCAGAAGAGGAGCAGCAATGCTTCCCCCTGGCCCCTCCTCATCCTCTGGCCCCTTGAGAAGCCAAGTGGGGCAGGATGGAGAAAAGGAAGAGGTGGAAAGAAATCCCCCTGGAAGCTCTTAATGGGAGGAAAGAGATGGAACAGGATGGGAGGAGAGGTTCTGAGCTTGACAGAGTTGGTGCTGCCAGCAAGCGAGCGTGTGCGTGTGTGCATCAGGCTGATGGAAGGACCAGGAGGTCTTGGAGCTGAAGCCAAGGTGAGGAACCTGTGGCTGTCCCAGGGTGGCAGAGGGGGGAGCCTGTTTACTCCAGATGCTTTGCTAGGAACCGGGGTGCTCGGCTGGGCAGTGGCAGCAGCTTGCTGAGGAGGGGTTGGGTTCCATCACCCCAGCTCTGCTGGCAGCCCCCGGATCGGTGCTCCAGGGGATGATTCAGCTGGGGGTGCAAGGGGGGTGGGGGTCTGCCTCCTCCTGGGGTCCTTGAGGAGGAGCAGGGGGTGGTGGGGCTGGTCTCCACTGTAGTGGGACTCCCCCAGGGCTTCGGCGGGGTGGACACAGCCCAGATGCCAGCTGGGAAGTGGTGGCTTTGTGTTGGCCTGGGCAGAGGGTGTCTGTCCTGGGCGAGGGGTCTCTACTCCCTCCTGCCCCAGCAGCGAGAGGCTTTTTCCTCCTCCCATGACCATCTCACAGCTCTTTTCACCCTGCCCAGGCTCTCGCTTGCACCCCTACCTGCAAATTCTCAAGGGCTTCCTCATCACCCCCACGTTGCACTCGGGATTTGTATTTTAATTCTTATTTATTTCTTCGTAGCTTTGCCCCTGTCATTGCTGCTGTTCCCAGCCTGGCTCTCCAGCAGGTTTGCTCTGCAGCGAGCTGCAGGTTGGCTATGAAATATGACAAAGCGTTCATTTAAATGCACACCATGATGTCGGCGAGTCCATTAGGGGAATTAATTTGAATGGTTGGCATTTAATAAACAGCCTCGTCCCTCCTCCCCCTCTCCCCCTCTTCCCACCGCCATCTCAGAAGGGTTAAAAAGGAACCACATGTGGATATTGGAGGGAGGGGGGAGCAGGTATCTGAGTCTTGGGAGGGGGGAATAATAAAAGAGAGCTGGTGTTGTAAGAGGAATTGCAGTTTGTTTTGTTCAGGGTAAAAAAAAGCACATGTGGAAGGGGGGTGAGCCGAGCAGTTTGGGTTCATGGGGTATTTGGTGTGTGTAGGAAACAGGGGGGATGAAACGGTGGTGGGACAGGGTCCGGCCAGGGGGTCCCAGCCTGACTCCAAACACGCCGGGCAGGGGGAAGGCGTGGGGTTCCAAGGACGTTTCTCCCCATATGGTGTGTATTACAAGCTCCTTTCTAGTTGTAAAGATTAATTTAAAGCCTTTCTCACCTCCCCCCCATCCCTCTTTCATTGACAAATGAACATCTGGGCTGAATGCTGCCCAGATCCTAATCAAAGCATTTTTTCAGGGCTGTTGTCTGCCTTTATGGCTATCTGCTTTTCGGATTCTCTGCGTTTTCAATGCACTTGGCAATTCAGCCTGTAAATACCCCTCTCTGGGATTTATGATTCGGGCTAATGTGATTTTTCTCTTTGCCTCTTGATTCGTTTGTTTGGTTTAGTTTAACGACATTTTCTTGTCTGTGCATAACTTAAGGCATGAGGGGATTATTTTTTTTCCCCTCTTCTCTTTGCAGAGGGTTATTAACAATTAGCAAAAATGGCTTTATTTTTTCTGGGCTCTGCTGCTGGGGGGGGGTCACCAGGGTGGCCAAATCCAGCCTTGAATCCCTGACGAGCATCCCCTGGACACCCCAAACCATCTATTTTCTGTTACAGAAAGCTTGTTTTTTGAGGTTTTGCCCAGAAAGCAGCTTTACACCAAAGAGAAGCTGAGCCCTTTCCACGATGCTCAAGGGCTTCTTCGGCAGGGAGAGGCAGCACGAGCCACAGCCCAACGTGGAAAAGCCATTTCCAAGGATGGTCCAGCAGCCGACCGAGGTGTCTGAAAAACAGGGAGTGCTGTGGTTGGGATCCCATTCCCTTCAGCCTCCATTTCCCCCCTGCAAGCTCCAATTTGGGAGTGAAAAGATTAATATTTAAAGCCTAGCTGGGAGGGTGAATAATGTCTGTTGTGTCCCAGGTGCTATAGGAGAAGACGGAGCTTGAGCTTGGATCTGGGATAAAAGGCAGAAAAGCCCCTTTAGGGCAAATACAGGGATTCACAGGGGGCACAGAACAGGGTCCCCTGCTTTGTTCCCCATCCCTGAATGAGAAGGGAGATGGGAAACACAACAATGCTGGTTTTGGGGGTATATTCAGAGCATATTCCTGCAGCAAACCTGCCTCTTGCTTTGGGCTTCCCCTTCCCTCTGGCAGCACGGCGACGCTGGTTATTTACCCCAACGGATGCTGTAATTAAGGTGTGTGATTTCAGGCCATTTAAACCATTAAGGAAAGGTCTTGTTTATACAGCAAGTGCACGGGGTAATGGTGTTATTAATTAAAAACGTTCTCCTAAGTGAGACAAAAAATCACCATGGTGGAAAGGGCTTTGCTGCTCCTCCTTGGTTCTCCAGGGCGGGGGTAACCCAAATCCTGGGGATGTGGGGATGGATACCCACCATCACTGGGATCTCTCCATGCAAGGATGTTGCTGGGGAAGCTTTGGGCTGTGAAAAGGCAGCAGGTTGGGAATGGGGGTGGTTTACACCGAATTCCAGCTTGAAGCTGGTGTGGCTGTTCCTGCGTGCAGCTGGAACCACAGGTTGGATATTACAGGGAGAGCTGTGATGGGGAGAGCATCCTCGCTCAGGGTGGGGATACAGGTAACCCCCTGTCACAGGCACAGAGCCTGTTTTTTCCAAGAAACTCTGAATTTCCCAGGAATACAATGAGCCAGGATGCAGCAGGCAGGTCCCTGGGAGTGGATTTGGGGGCATGAAGAGCCAGAGCCAGATCCCAATGAGTATGGGGCCGGGATGGCACCGACCCTGCATGGGGGCAGTTGCCTGTGCAGAGCTCCGGAGGATGGGAAGCATATTCCCGAGCATTCAGAGGAGCCTCTGAGGTTGCTTTTAATTTTTCTGCATTTTTGCTGCTGATTTTACAGTACTTGGCACCTCCTGCCTTCTTTTCACTCCCTTCCTGCTCAACACCCCCAAAAGGAGCAGCAAGCATGGCCACCGAGCATGGGTCTGCCTTAAAAATTCATTGTCACCCTGTCTATCCGAGGTCAGGGTGAAGCCTGCAGTCTGCAGCTGAGCCAGAACATCCATGGGGTGGGAGCAGCCAGCGGCACCCTGGGGCCAGAGGTGAGGTGGGTTCATGGGGTTTCATTCCAACCCTATCGATCGGCAGGGGGAGGTGGTGGGATGGAGGGTTGGATGCTGAGGTGCATCACAGCCGAGGAGACTTTTTGGGGAGGGGAGGAGGGAGGTGGTGGTGTCTGGGGGTGCCGGGGAGCCCTGATATCCCCACGGAGGAGGATGGGATACCCACTGGCTGCATCTCCAACCTCATCCCTAACCCCGTGTGTCGGGAGAGGGCGGCCGCGGCCGTCGCCCCGCTCGGAGCTGCCGCCGAGCAGAGATTTCCAGCCGAGCTCTGCTCACAAAGTTCCTCCCAGCCTTTTCTCGTTTCTTGCTGGATTTCAAGCAGCTTCCAAATTCCTGCACAGCCAAATCCTGGCTGGGGCTGCCAGGAAACCCGGCCAGCAACAAGTACATGCCGTTTCTGTACCCACAACACAGCCAGTATTGCTGTTATTGCACGGGTGACGATGACGGGATGGAGCTCCAGCCCTCCCTGGGATGTGATCCCATCCCTTCCCGGGCTGCAGCCAGCACCCTGCCCTGGGTGCTGCCCCTGGGAGGGCGGTCGGGGCTGCGGCGTTGCCTCCCCTTCATTGCTGCCTTTTTATAAACCAAAAAAATACCCCCAACCCCTCCCCAAATTCCCTAAACTTTACCCACCGGCCCTCCCAGTAACCTCCTGCTTTCCCAGTGCATGGAAGCGCATCGGCTTTATCCGCTCCCGATGGGATTTACGATCCCCGGGACTTCCTGCGCTGCCTTTCAACGCGCTCCCCTCCTCCCCACCGCCCATAAATCAAACCTGGTTGTTTCGGGTTGCTCCTTCACCGGTCCTTCGGTTTTATTCCTCCCCCTGCCGCTGCCTCCCTCGATCCCTGAGGATCCTGGGGGACAGCGGTGGAGCAGCCCCGAGGCCACGGTGATGGCACACGCTGGGTCTCCATGGGAAATGTTGATGGCCGGGAAGTGGGACAATCCTGCACTGCTGGTACAGGCTGAACATCACTGCCCGTGTCTGAGCACCACCAGGATACAGCCCCACACCCGGGGGCCCTCAGCGCTTGGGCATTCCCATTGAATCCATCCCAGTGTGACCCCAAAGCAGTTTTACTGGCTGCATCAGGGAAAATCCTGGTGGGCTCCAGCATCCCGAGCTGGCCCAGGGATGAGAGCGGCTCAGCGAGGACACACAGAGCTGCACTTCCCAAACTTTTCCCTCTTTTCCTCAGCATCCTTCAGAGAGCAGGGACGGAGCATGACCCCTTCCTAGTGGGACCAGCCCATCCCAGCCCTGGCTGGTCACAGAGGGAGCACAGGGCATCTCTATATTTGACTGAATTGACTTTTTAACTGTTTGGGGTTTTTTTTCTTGGAAACAGGCACGGAGTGGGATGCGGGGATGCTGGGATGCAGGATGCTCCCTGCAGCCAGTTTACCCACCCGACTTTTCACACCTTCACTCCTTTCTCACAGAGCACCAACCCTGGAAAGCAAATTAGTATTTTTATTTTTTTTGGGGGGGGGTGGGGGAATGTTTTAGTCTGGAAGCCGGGATGGAAAATAATTTCCAACCCTCAAATTAGAAACAGAATAATACTAAAGCTCCTTGTCTTGGAGGGGGTGGTGTGTGTCATCCCGCAGCAATGAGAAGCTCGTGCTGAAGAGGCGAAAAGAGCCGTGATTTATTTTCTTTAATGCTACCCAAAGGACTTGACTTGGCTCCGGGATGCTGCTCTCGCTCCCTCGGTACCCACCAGGCAGGGGACACCCACGGGTAGGTGACCTTCACCTGCAGGGGACACTGTATCAGCCGGTTTAGTTGTCGTTACACTTGTTTTTGCGGAGAAAAGGGGATTGTGCCGTGTGGTTTTCTGCCCTGCTCTTCCCGAGGGGGGCTGGATGCAGAGCTGATGTGAAGGGATGGGAGCCAATATTTTGCTGTGCTGGGCTGGAGGGAGGCGTGAGCAGACGATGCTTTCTCCTTGGGATTATTTTTTTTTCCCTAAAAGTGGTGGGTTAGAGTGATTTCACTGTGAGTTGCTCTCTCTGTGGTCCCTATCCCTCAAAAAAACATCAGGTCCTATGAAAACTGGGTCAGACTCTTGGAAAATAAGTTGTACCGGAGCAGTAGCTGGTCCTGCCTGGGATGAGCTCATCCCTGTGGTCACCAACCACCACGGAGTTGCCAGAAAACCCTTAAAAATAACGGATTTTTTAAAAATTGCAAGAGATTCTCCCCGTGTGCAGGAGCAGAGGCTGCTCAGGGGCTCAAAGAGTGAATTTAAAGGCTGAAAGAGGAGCCTTCACCCCGCTACCTTGCTGTCCCCATTGGTGATAACGAGCACCCAAAAGTGGTGCCCGAGCTGGGGTGCCCCTGGGGTGGCTTTTGGGGGGGGAGTGGTCTGCGTGGAGCCAGCCACCGGGATTTAATAAGACACTTATTGTATGTTAAATATCACCAGCTGATAGGAACCATGTGTGCCGAGGATTAACGGCCGTGTAAAAGATAAAGCAGGGGGTTAAACCTCCATCCTGTGTTCCAAATAACCCACTGCTGCTGCAGCCAGCAATAACTGGGGCAGCGAGGAGTGGGATGGGGAAGGTAAAATCTGTATCACAGCTCACCATGTCCCCATAACCTCAGGACAGGGCTGGGGACAGGTTTTATCCCAGCAAGGTGATGCCCGGGGATGCTGGATGGCACAGGAGCAACGCCAGCTCCTTCTTCCCCCCTTCCTTCCTCCTTTTCCACCTCTCCCCCTTCCTATTTTTCATTCCCAGGCCCCAGTTTCTCCCCTGTCGAGGCGAACGCTTTGCCTAATTAGCAAAACGTGTCAAAGAAAATGATTAATGTCCCGGGAGGAGGTTTGGCTGCCTTTGTGCTGGCATTGCGTGACTTCTGCTCTTAAAGGTTTTATTAAAAGATAAGGGAGCTCGTGACGGGCGAGCAAAGCATGTGCTCTCCCGGGTGGTGAAGGGTTGGGGAAGGGGGAGGGACGTGGGGCACATCAGGGTCACCCTCGGAGGGAGAGGCGAGGGCTCGTGTTTCCCTGCCTCTGCGCACGACCGTCACCGTGGTGTCTGGCCTTGGCAGGGGGAAAAGATGTTAAAAAAGGGCTGAATGCTTCCTTTATTCTTCCCGGGGCAGGTAATTCAATCTCCTCGGCCAGGTTATGAATGTTGCTGTGTTCAGGGGGGTTGCGTGGGTGTGTGCTCCAGGAGTGATGCTCTAGGGGATGTCAGGGAGGGGATGCTCGGAGTGGGCACCCCAGGTCGGGGACAAGGAGGGGACACAGCTGGGCTCCTGTCTCTCTTGCTGAGGGCAGTGGTGGCAGCAGGGACAGAGGTGCTTGGGCATGATTTAGCTGTACCTGTGGCTCGAGCCCCGTGGGATGTCCCTGATGCTGTTTGCTGTGGACTGAAACTCTCCATCCCAGCTCCATCCTGGGAGCTCCTGGGGGGGAGAATCATGGGCAGGGAAACTGAGGCACGGTCCCACCAGGCTCCTGTATGCAGCATCCAGCTGCCATCTCTCTCAGGTTCAGGCATGTTTTCAGCAACTCCCAAAGCACAACCAATCCAGCAACCCCCAAAACGTGTACTCCCCACCACCCAAACCCCTGCAGACCCCCCAAAACCACCACCCTTTGTAGCAGGGTCTTGCAAAAAAAGCAACAAATCCCCAGTGGCTGTCGCTGTGGGATCCCCTGAACCAGAGCTGGAAGTGCCACTGCATCCCTGCACCGTGCCAAAATCCCAGCTGGAACATCTGCCTGGGGAGAAGGGAGAGGATGAGGGTGGTGGGAGCTCCATCACCGGCACAGTCGTGATTTTTTTACACCATGAGCAGCTCCAAACCCTGGCAGATGCCGACGTCTGCAAGTGCAGAGACCTGAGCCACTCGGTGCATGTCAGGGGGGCTGGGGGGGGGGAGCTGCCAGGAGCCTCGGTGGGGGCTGCGGGGGCTGCTCCGCGAGGTTTTCCTCCGGCAAACAGCCCTCTGGGCTTCATGAGCTGTTTGTAAAGCTGGCTCTGGATAAACAGGAGGCCGTGTGTCGGGCTGGCGGCGGCCTCGCAGGGCTCCGCCGCGCGGGGTGGGACCTCAGCGCAGAAATATTTTCAAGATAAACAGAGGAAAATGAGTCCTGGAGGAGGCCGGGGCTGCTGGCAGCGTCACGCCGCTCCTCTCGCAGATATTTCGGGGCAGGGACTTGGCTTTCTGTGCGCCGCAGCTGGAGGACGCTGGGTTTTTCACTGTTGTTGCCTCCAGAGGGAACCTCGAACGCTTCTGACTCAAACTGAACCTGAGGAGCTGTTGGCAGTGGAGGCAGTGGTGGGAGAGGTGGGGTTTTGGGGTGAGGGAGGGGAGCTGGGATGCATGGTTGATCACCAGCTGGGATCCCCTTTGGCCAGAGCTTCCCCCCCAGAACCCCTGTGGGGCAGTGCCCTGGGCCAAGGTGGCAACACGGGTGCTATCTGGGTTAGCAGCAGGGTCACCTTCTGTGGTCACCTCTGACAGCTCCTCTGGTCCCCCATGCAGGTAGAGGCAATGTGGTGGTGTCCAGGGCAGGATATGGGAATTGCCCTGCCCTCTGCCTAGCCCAGGAAATAGGCTGGGATCCATCCTTCCATCCCCTCCAACCCCTCTGTTTCCACTATCCTGTTATCTCCACCTCCATCATCCCCACCATCCCTCCCATTCTCTCCAACCCCCAAGTCCCTCCATCCCCACCATTCCTCCATTCTCTTCATCCCCACCACCCCTTCACCCCTGCCAGCTCTCCATCCACCCATCCCTCCCTGCCCATCCGGAGCAGCAGAGGTTGTGCTCTGGTGAGGTGGGACAAGGGACAGGATGAGTGCCCCTGGGGTGGCCTGGTGGATTCTCACTGCATCCCGATGGCCAAAAAGCAGCATCCACGCTTGAGGCTGTTGTGGCTGGGGCACCACGGTCCTGTCTGCATGGTGGCAAGCTGGTTCCTTGGGAACACTAAACTGGGCAAACTGGGGTGGGGGAAGCTGTTCCTTCTTCTTGCCCTGTAACCTTGCAAACCTCCCTTGGTCATGGGGCTCAGTGGTGGTTTCTTTCTCCCTTGTATTGTGCCTGGTCTGGAAGCTCTGTGACCATGGGCCAATGGTTAGCATGGGGTGATGGTTGCCCTGGGGTGATGCTTGGCTTGGGGCAATGATTGTCTTGGGGTGATGCCCAACTTGAGGTGATGCCCAGCTTGAGGTGATGCCCAGCTTGGGATGCCATAGCTGGGACCCACCAGCAGCCCCAGCAGCAGCAGCAGTGATCTCCCAGCGTATCTCTCCCTCTCTTCCCCACTCCCAGCAAATTTAATTAAAAGTCATTCAGATTCCTTTGAAAGAAAATGTCATCCGTCGACACAATTACACTTTAACTAACCAAAGCTGTTACAGTTCCTATATATATTGGAATCAGGCTGTCGTTATTAGTTCTAAGTAAGTAATTTATTCCCATTATTGTGTTCAAATTACAGGATATTACCCCCTGGGGAAATAATCCTGTTATTTGAAACGTAAAAAAGAATTCACATGGACAACAATGGATTCCTAAATGAACCCAACAACAGTCCCCAACCCAAGTGTGGCATCACTTGCCTCCCATAGAAAAATACAAAGTTACTTTAAAAAACCCTCTTTTCTCCTCTCTTTTCCTCCTCCCACCCTAACAGAGGTGAAGAGGGCTCCTCCTCTTCTTCAAAAGCCTCTGTTTATTGAGGGAATCGAGGATCTGCGGGAATTTGGTGGGGAACAAGGAAGGGGCAGCTGTGTATGTGTGTGCCCTTACAGTGGCGGTGGGAGGGGAGCCTTGGGATGGTTTTCCATCCCAAACCCAGGGGGGTTTCTACCCGAGCTGGGAACAGGCAGCTTTCTCCAGCAAAGAGCTGCCAAGGCTCTTCGGAAACATTGTTCCCTTGATCAAGATCTTCCACCAAGCCAAATAGCAGCTTGTCTCAGCAACACCCAAACATAAGCAACTAATTTGGACCACCGAAAGGAAAAAGGGGGAGAAAAATAAAAATGAAATAATAATAATAAAAAAAAAGACAAGAAGAGAAAAGAAAGAGGAAGAGGGAGGGGAGGGAAGAAAATCAGATACACTTGTAACCTGATTACAACAGCCAGCTATGTGTGCAAAATCACAATGCAGCTCTATAATTAAATCTCTCTTTCCCCCTCCTGCCGAGCTCTTTCCTCTAACAGGCACGGTACAAAAACAGTCGTTAGGACATCAAATTCCAGCTCCGACAAGAGGGGACTTCTTTTTGTCTATAGCAGCTCGGCTCGTCTTTAAGGAAATAATAATTATAAGCCCAGTGCTGCTGGCTGATGAGCTTTGTGGAGCAGAAAGGGCTCATCTTGTCCAACAGCTCCTTCCCCGATGGCTCCACTCAGGGCCGTGCAGAGCACTGGGGTGATGGAGAGAGAAGGGATAATGGGGAGAGCCACCCATGGACATCCCCTCCTTGGGTGGGGGTTTGGGGTGAGAGGTGACACTGGAGTCTAAAAAGATGCCCAAGGGCTTGGAACTGCAGATGTTTCTTCCCCTCTCACCCCACTGAATCCATCCCCTGTGTTTCAGCAGTTTGGTACCCGGTGTTGGCCTGGGCAGGGGACTCCCGGGTGGGTGTGAGGTTCCATGGGTGTCTAAAACACCCATGAGGGATGTGAGGATCCAGCAGCTTCCTGGACACAGGGAAAACTCCTGCTGTGATGTTTTCCCAAGGGTTTCTCCCCCACCTGGGGCTCTGCTGCTCCGTGCAGCGGCCGCAGATCCCAGGCTGCGGGGTGATGGGGGGATGTTGTGGGGTGATGGGGGAATGTTGCGGGGTGATGGAGGGAGGGATGCTGCGGGATGATGGAGGGATGCTGCAGATGGGGCTCGGCAGACCCCAAAGGGAGCGGGGGCTGCCTGGAGGGCAGAGCTGGCAGCCAGCCCCTGCCCTGCCCACCAGTGACTTTGATTTACTCCTCGTTCGTCACAGCAGGCTATTCCCATCCTGTGACACCCAGCACGTGCTTCTGCTGGCAGCTGCGGGCCCGATTCAGCCTTGGGGACCCATTTCCTCGCGGGCAGGTTTCTGCTTGCTTCTTCGGGGTATTTTTGGGAACAGGTTTTGCATCCCATCTCCTTTTCCACTAGCGAGTCTGGGAGTGTGTGTGGGGAGGTGTTGAGCTTCTTGCAACGACGGCACATCTGGTGCAGCACAGCGAGGGGGGTGAAGGGAAAAGCCTGGCATTGGCAGACCTGAAAAGAGTTTTTATTATTTTTAAATAAAAAAAAATTAGCGCTCGCACCTCCCCATGGCAGGTGGGCACGTGGAGAGCCAGAGCAAGCACACACACAGGCTTTGCAACACGGAAATTCAGATGCTGCTCCAATAAAGCTGCGGCCGTTTGGTTTTAATGGCGATCAACAGCTGTTAAAAGGCGAAAGATCTGTTCCAGTAATACCTAGAGCTTCTGGTGCCTTTCGTGAAAGGATTGGAAAACACATTTGTGAGTGTTAATTTTAAGCCACGATAATGTACCCCGGGGAGGTGGATGGGTTTACCTTGTTTTCAGGCGGGGAAGCTGGAGCAGGCCAGGGCACGGCGCAGGGATGAGCGTTTAACACCAGCAGCAGTGGTGAAATCGCTTCCTGGAAGGGTGAGGGGACCAAGCCAGGGACCAGCTGGCAGCACCGGGGCAGTTTGCACTGGTATTGCCCCTGTCTTTTATCTGGGGGGAGATTAACCCACCAAGCACTCACACATTTAACCTTGAGCAGGACCCTTGTGCTGCTGGGTGTGTGTGTGTGTGTGTGTAGGAAATCGTCTTTCCCTCTGAGATGCTGCAAATCTGGATTTTCCAGTTCCTGGAGGGCTCTGCCTGTTTAAATTAGAAGCAGATAGGAGAGGTGAATTTTAAGAAGGACAGAGCAAAGGCACACAAGTATGCAGTTAACTTCTAAACTTCTTTCTCCGGATCTCCCGCTGAGTAAATGCTTTAGGAGCTTCAAACCGCAGCTTTTAATATCTCCTTAACATGCCCCACAATTCCTTCCCCCCCCGTCAAAACAGCAAGAGCAGCACTGAATATTTTCCATTTTAAAATGTTTTGTATGTATATGAAAGTACCTGCAGCTCCTGTGGGCCGGGCTATGGAGAGGCGCTGAAGCCAAGGCTATCTATTTTACATCAAACCCCCAAAATAGCACATCCTCCCGCCTCTCGCCTGTGTCCCACATCCAGGAGGGGATTTTTGATTTGATTTTTGATTTAGCTGACAGATCAAGGGAAAAAGTCCCCGATTCACTCCGTTGATGTAGATCACGTCAGTCAGAGTTCGTTCCCATCCTCCTGGATGCAGCATTGCTTCCAACTCACAACCTGTAGTAGTGGGGTGTTACATAGGGGACTGCAGATTTGGGGGAGCTTTCCCGTGCACCTTTCTCAGCTAAATCACATTTTTTTCCACCAAAAGGTGTAACTGCCATTTCCACACCTTACACCCAATTTAGCATCTGGTCCAGAGCCCAAAACCACCAGCAGTAATTACAGCGTTGGGATTCACACTCCTCTCCATGGGTTGTGCCTGTCAGCCCTCCTCCCTGCCTATTTCTTGGTTTTTCCTGATCTTGGGTGGAAAAAAGCTCATTATTGGGTAAAAGCAAAAAAAAAATAAATACAGGAAATAAAACTCCTCTGATGTATCAAAGATTCAGTGTGGCTGTGACAGACTCAGTACCAGGGTCTTCATGGAGGCTGTGAGAAGGATGGCACACCCAGCACGGGGCTGGTCCCAGCTCTAGGGGGGTCCCAGCTCAGGGTTGGGGGGACCAAGCAGGTGTGCAGGTGGCCGAGCAGGGAAGCAGGAGGGGTTTGTGCACACACCCACCCTCCTATGCTGGGAAAAAAACCCCTAGCAGGCTTTATTTGGACTAGAAAACCAGCCTGTGGTTTGGGAGACATTTGGGTTTATAAACCCCGGGGCTGCAGGATGGGAGCTGCTGTGAGTGAGGGGGTCACAGCACCCGTGTCCCTGTGTCCCCCCCCAGCCCTTCTCCCACGCTGGTGGGCAATGGGTCAGTGGAGCTGGAATGGTGCAGGGATGCTGCAACCTCCGGCTGCTCCCGGGTGTTTGGGGCAGCCCCTTGGGGGGGGGGATTTTCTCAGGCTCCCCCCCTCCTGCAAAGCCCGCAGCCAGGCTGAGCGGAGGGGTTGTAATCAGTCAGGATTTATGGAGAAAAACGAAATCCCGAGCTGCTCTGGTCATTAATCAGGAATTCTTCCCTCGGTTCCCAAGCTGTTTCCTGGGGATCTCCTCATCGGGACCCCCCACCCCGCAGCCCCCTCCCCACAGACCACAGCTCTGTCCTCGCAGGCAAGGGGGGGCTGGAGTG
>VZRW01000199.1:0-13387 GCA_013398125.1 Aegotheles bennettii
CCAGAGTAGCAAGCTTGCTGTGCACTCTCCCTGATGCCCTGAGGATCTTGAAGTCACCCATCCCATGGTCACTGCAGACAAGGCTGTCTTGAGCGTCACATTCCCCACCAACCCCTCCTTGTTGGTAAAAAAATGGTCAAAAGTATGGAACACTTCACAAATTTGTATGTTGTGGGTGCTAAAGGTATTATGGTGTGTTCTCTAGGGTTTGTACTGATCTTTATAACGTTTCATGTTTTATTAATGGTCTTTTAGCATTATGCTATAAATTTTCTGAGCTAAAAATGGGCTTTTTAAAAAAATTGTTTACAAATAGTGCTTATACAAGCTTATCAAGTTTTTGGTTGTGTTCGTAAATCATAAGTATTTCTAAAGTCATTCAATTCTTATAGTGTGAAAAGGAGAAATTTAAAGTAATTCTGCACATCTGATTTACTTGAATTGTCTCATTAAATTTCAGAGAGAATTCTGTAGAGTTCCTCGAACTTTTTGTAAAGCTATGTACAGGAAATGTGTATAGTCCTAAATGGTCTAAGAAACATCAGTGAAACGTGAAGTCAGAGGATAAAACTGGTGGAAAAAAAAAAGGTTGAGCCCATAAGAAGCTATTATAGGAGCTTTCAGAACCGCCAGCGGAGGCCACTTACAGATGAAGACTTAAAAAAAGAAAATATGAAAGTTATCAGCCATTCAAATAAATGGAGTGATAGAGATCAAGTGGAAACCTCATTTATTTAAAATATTGTTAGTGTGAAACTGATCTTTTTCTTAATGATTTTTTAAAGGTTTAACTGAAATCATTTACATGAATCTCAAAGAATACAATCGAATGAGCTGTACAAGTGCATGTTTTCATTTAATGAAATATGTTTCAAGGGTGTTAAAAGATGATGTTGAAATATAATGCAAATTAACTATATAGGGTTTTTTTGTTTGTTTTTTTTAATTTTAATTATTATTTTGAAGTATTTAATGTTATTTTTTGTTTCATATTAAAACATATAATTTATTCACTTTCAAGGAAAACAAACAAAAATTCAAACCCTTCAACCCCCTTCAAAACCACAATTATCGCATTTCGCCAACCACTGTACCTGATAATTAAAGTAATTGCATTTATTAGGGGGACTTCTAGACAAATGTTATTGCAGAATCAAAATTAATTGAAAATTGAAAATTTCTGTAAATGAAGCCAGCACTTTATATTGTATTTTATGTTAATTATGATTTTAACAGGGTTTTTAACAATTAAAGTATGCAAATGTAGCACTAGAAAGTATTCTAAAACAATATTTTTAGAAGTTATTTCAAAATAGTAATGAATAGTCTATTATTTTTTCAAGTAGACCAACGTTCGTCACATGATAATTTAATGAAACACTCCTGAAATAAACTTCTTGTCATCGAGTTTTCAGCAAGGAGTAAAATACCAAAACCAAAAGTATTTACAACACTTACTAAATCTTGTTTCAACCAGTTTCTCTAAAGCAGTTCCAAGTACTAGGTTACCATAATGTACTCCCAGTTTTCTAGAATTCACAAGGTTTCAAAGTTCTTACAATATTTCTAGATGCAAATGTGCAACTCCTGAAAGAACTTCAGACCCTTCATTTTGATTTGCTTATGATTTTCTAACTGACTCACACTTTTTTTATTGTTGGTGCTCTCCTGTCATACTGAAATGTTCGTTTTTGTATAATTCTTTATTGCTATTTATTCACTTCTCCATTCTGCGATTCATGCATCCTGCATATACAAGATCACACACTGTTTTGGGTGACCGACAGGGCCACAATGTAGCATGACTTCAACTATTTCTAGTTTTACTCTAAGTGTATTTCCAGGCATTAAATACAGAAAAGCAGGCACTAAAATATTTTTTTAATGCATAGTTTTATAGCTGAGTATTTCCTCTTTCTATAATAGACCACCGTGTGCAGCAGAGACCTCTGATTTGTAATCATAAGAAAGGGAAAGGAACAGCTTTCAGGTTAATGCAAGCTCAAGTACCTGGACCTGGTAAAGCCTTCTCAACCTACTCAGCCAAATGCCACTTCACAGTCTACTTTGACTCCTCACCATAACGAGAAGTTACTTCTGCACTGCATGAATAGCTAGGATTGTTCTTCTGCTTTCCCCTTCTAGAACTCCTTCCTTGTATTTGTAAAAACATTTTTAAATTGTATTTAGTAGTGACAGCTAACTTACCCTCATGCTGGTTTTCAGAAGAACACCTACAGGACAGGAACGTCAACTCTCGTCTGAGGTTTCCAGTTGAATTTAAAAACAAAACAAAAACAAAAAAAAAAACCCACAAAACACACACACAGAAAAAGAAACTAATTACCACTCTAATTCAGCTGGACCACTTCAAAAATACTACAAACCTTTTGTGTTCTGCAGCAAACATGCTAGAAATCCCTGTGGTTTCAGCAAGAAAGAAAATTTACCCAGATTACTGTTGCAAGATATTTGGGCAACTAAGGAAATAACTTCCAAGAGATAGAGCCAGTTTTTATTAACCCTTAAATAAAATTAAACACATCAAACTGTCTTTACCTAATTTTTTTTTAATCAGACAAGGATTTCATAGAATGTTAACTAGTATTTCTGAGAAAATACAAATCCCTAACTAGTATTGCACAGTTAGGAAGAAAGAAAGGAGGTTGGTGCACTCTAAACAGTGGCTTAAAAGTGCAGCAGAATCATTAGTGATTTTTATTTCTTTTCAAAAGCAAAATGTTATTTCCCAACCAACTCTTAACAGGAATTTTATAAGAGAAGCTGAACCATTGTGCATGTTCACTGATAGTTCAGTTATAGAAACATCATGTTTTGTAGTCCCTTGTTCCTGTATTGTTATTGTTCATAGAAGTCCCTGACAGCCACTCACTCAGAAAGCACAACAATACAAAGGAGAAAATAAAAAGAGAAATAACTGTATTAAATTTGTCTACCCTTTAAATAAAGTTGCCATTTCCCCCACAATCTGTCACAAAGTAATTCTTTTGCTATCTAGCTGTGGCAAATTTTAACAGCAAGAAACTCATTATTTAAAGGTCTTTTAAATTTCACATTTTATCTCATTGAACGGTAATCTTTCAAATTCGATTCCTTTATTCTGCTAATACCACTGACTAAATTGCTAACAACTTATGATTTTTCATTTGGGTTGATGTTCAATGCTGAAGAAAGTTGTAGTCCAACACGCTCTCATTTTTGTTTTTGTGGCATTTTTAGCACAACATTCTTGAATACTTTTCATATAAATTATGTCAGGGTGCTGAGCGTATCTGTGAAGGAGAGAATAAAAAGTCTAATTATTTAGGTGTGGGGCTATGATGAAAAGCTAACTTTCTGCCCTCAAGTTTGAAAAAAAAAATATTTTTATATATATATATATATTTTAGCCTATGCGTACTTTACCTGGGAAGTCTACATTGCTCTAGAACAGATCTGTAAATGTGTGGGTTGGCAGTACATAGCTGAGGCAATAGACTAGTTTTTTCCTTCATATGTCATAGGAAGGCAATAGCCACCATTAAACCTGGCTGTTCTTATACCTTCAAATTCCAAAATAAATCATGTAGTGATTTTATGACGCATATACAGTGTTATGCATAGTATGTCTACTGGAAAAAATACATTAAATCTATAGTTTAATATATGGGGAACTGTATAGTGCTGAAAACCACAAATACTACCCTCAAATATTGGCTAAATGTGTGTAAATAGTTTCTCTAATATTTTATCTGCTTATAAAAAAAACTACTTACCTACCTCTATGTCTGTCTTATATTCTATCTATTTTGGTGGGGTATCATAATCAATGTATCATTAAAAAACAAATATCCCTGATTTCTAGGTTAAGTCTCAGAATTATTAGAGTTATATTGAATTAAGTAAATGACATCTAGTGCTTAGAATTTTTTCTAAATGGTTTCTTCTAGCTTATGCTGAGAGTGAATTATTTTTATCAAACAGTGGAAGATTTTTGGCACAATTTTGTATACTATTCTATATCTATCTTATTTACAAAGCAATTAAATATCCTCATAATATCATAGTATGTTTCTCACTAAACATTCATGTAACCAAGGTTAACATATAATTACTTTATCATTTTTTTTATTATTTGATACAATTACATGTATGTATATTTTTAATGTCATCATAACAAATACTAAAATCTCTTCAAGCCATTAAATTTGTATTAAGGCATTTTGTACCATGATTAATCATTAGAAAGACTAGGGTTTTTCTTTAGGTGCTGGGAGCTTCATATCTTTTCTCATCAATAAGTACAGGTTACTTAGTCTTAGTAAAACTACTTTTTTTAAAGTTTCAACCTCCTCTTCTTTCCCCTGCTGGCAATGAATCGATCCTTTTAAATAGTCAATATTAGTTCCCTGAAGACTGAGTAAGTTTTTGAAATATGCTACTTGTGAGGATGTAAAGACATTTTGCAGCTGCATAAGTCTTAATGGGAGAATGTGGAACTTAGTTCATTGAAGTTATTTGTATTCTTTTAAGTGAAATCATAATCTGAATGTACTGATTTTTTCTGAGAAAAATATTTTTTAAACAAATAATCTAATGCTATTCTAAGAATAGACTGACCTCCCAGGCCTTGAGGGGAGCTGGGGAGAACCAGCAAATTGCAGGAATAACATTTATGCCCCAAACAGGAGGACAGATTAACGTTCTAGGACAACATCATCATGAGGTTTAAAACTATTAATCAAAAGTGATAACTTTGTACCTTTTCTTCTTGGTTCAAAAAGATAGTCTGTTTGATGTAGCCTTTGTATGGCAAATGAGATAGATACCATTTGCTGAAAGGAACCAGTTTTTATCCAGATTTATCTAAGCTATCTGCAGGAGTTTGTCAACTTAATTGGAGAAAAAACAAATTATCCATAAGGCATAATTTACTTAGACCCTAACCTTACTAGGATGTACATTTTGGTAACGTTTAGATGCTCTATTAGGTGATTGTTCATATAGTTTATGCTTAGGCAGTATATGTTTTGAGCATGCCTGTGTAATGTAGCTATGAAACCTTAGGCAAAGTATGATGCAGTGTCAGACCTTCAAGGTGACTTTCTTTCACGCTTTAGTGCTTCTTGCATTTCCATTCATCTATGTGCCATATCTCACTTCATATCCAGCTGGATTACACAGAAATTGATCATGATTTTTAAGATAGAGCCAAACTCCCAGGAGATCGCCTTTATGCAAATCATATTCTCTAGAGGAGTGAATAGATGCTTAGAATAAAGGAAGAATGGATAATTACCTGTTGGGTGGTAAATAATCATATGCCTAAAAGAAGATAGAAAAATAAGCACTGCATGTGTTTGTCTTTTATGTTTTTGCCTTTGATATAATTCAGAATCCTTGGTATAGTACTTAATATTTAGACATGAAATGTTGTTTTACAGACAGAAGAAGAATTTAATCTGGTTATATTTTCTTGCTCTATTGCTCATCCTTCATTTATTTTCCAAATCTGTATATTATATCTCTGTAAATGTGCTTCCTTGTTTGTTTGTTTTGGGGGAGATTTTTGTTATTTTCATTTAAAAAATATATTTATTTAAACTTAAAGCAGTATAAGATTGGAAAATCTTGCATGCCAGGCAACAGTTGTTCTGTTTTGGGTTTTATTGATTGGGGTTTTTTTAAGCCACTCACAAAATATTTAATTTTGAAATCTTAAGAAAAAATTAATTAATCAAATTACAAACACTATATATGGACATGGACTCTTAATAAAAAAAATTGAAAGGATTAAAATTGCTTTTAAAATTTCTCTCCTGTTATAAAGGAACCATCAGGGGTTTTGTGTACAAAAATTGTATGTGTAATACTTGAATGACAGAATTCATAATTTGAAATAGGTTTCAAATAGGTGCTTTAGAGTATGTATGTAAATTTTACTCTTTTCATTGACCATTCTTCAAGTATAATGTGTATATATGTGAGGAGTAGCAGTATTACAAGGTGCAAACAGAAGTGAAATATGTGAGTTCACTGATTTTAGCAGTTTGCAGTGAAAAATACAGACTTGAGTCCTGAAAAATGTTATCAGTTGCTTAATACGTGTCCATATATCTCTATATATGCCTAACACATCTCTATATGCATATATATATTCCTTGTTTGATTATTTTGATTTTAAGCAGATTATTCTTACGTTTCATATTAAATAAATATACTCTTTTCAGGTTCAGAACCCTGTCTACTTCTTACAGGAGCTTATTAATAAAATATTTATGAAAATAAATTCCAGTCATCTCTAAAAGTTCCAAACAAATCTTTGAAGCTGTAACAACTGCACTGTTGTTTTTCACTGTTTGTTGTTATGCTACTATTCCTATTTACTTTTTTCTTTTGTTTACTTAATGACAACTACAAACTTGTCAAAATCTTACTTAGTGTGAATTCATGCTTAAGCCAGTTCTACAGATTTTTGTTGTGAAATATGAATAGGTACCTACAAAAGGAAAAAATAGATACCATAAGTAGAGGTAAACTAACTTTTTTCTCTAGAATATATGTGAAATTATTTTTCCTGCCTAAAATAATTATCAGTCTCTGCTGATAATGAGTTAAATCCTGATTTCCATGCCAGGTAAGGTTACTCTTGACAGGTTTCATGGACCCACTAATAACTAAATGAACTTTTTAGTTATTAGATGAAGAAGCTCATCATTTTCATTTGTAGAGGTAGTATCACAGAATCACAGAATGGTTGATGTTGGCAGGGACCTCTGGAGGTTGTCTGGTTCTATGCCCCTACTCAAGCCCCAGGCCCATGTCCAGACAGCTTTAGAATAACTCCAAGGATGGAGACTCCTCAGCCTTTATGCTAAGCAATCTGCTCCAGTACTGTCACCTTCACAGTTAAAAAGTGTTTCCTGATGTGAAGAGGGACTTTGCTGTGTTTCAGTCTGTGCCTGTTACCTCTTATGCTGTCACTGGGCACCACAGAAAAGAGCCTGGCTCTGTCTTGTCTTCTCCAGGCTGAAGTTCCAGCTCTTTCTAGTCTTTCCTTATAGAAGAATTACTCTTGATCACCTTGGGAGTCTGAGAGTCCCTTAATCATCTCAGTGCCCATTGCTGGGATCTCTCCAGCAGCTCCATATCTCTCAAGGTGTGGCTTCAGCAATGGGCATCCATCACTCAAGGTGTGGCTTCAGCAATGTTGAATAGAGGGGAAAGTTCACTTCCCTCAACCTGCTGGCAGTACTTTGCCTAATGCAGCTCAGGATACCGTTCACCTTCACAAGGGCAAGTTTCTGACTCATGTTCATCTTGCTCACCAGAATCCCCCAATAGGTATCTCCAGCTTTGAAATGTAAGTGGACTTGAATTTTCTATATATTTTCTAGATACTTTTCCTAAAACACTGGTGAGACTGACTTAGCTGTAATTTTTTTTTTTGTTAAGAAAAAAAATTTAAATATTTTGGTAGTTATTTAAAAACTGTCTAGTTGTATCTTTTGGTATTCACAACTCTGTTGTTGTATTTTGCCTCTACAATTATTCTGGTTCTTTACTGAAATACTAACTAGATTATTGTCAGATATTATCCAAAATCCAGGTTGTCTTTCATCTACATATAGTTTTCAAATAATATTAAATACAGCATGATCTCTATTTTGCAAGATATCAGAAATTATGTTTATTAGTGTTTTAAAACAGTTCTGAGAGAAGGGAGTGTCCCTATAGCTACAGTAAAATTTGAGCCGCTTTCTTATTGTAAGTCATCAACGTGGAACCCTTGCTTATGTTGATAAACACTTTATAGATAATTACATTCTACTAATCTGCTATTTGGTGGGGGGCGTCATGCCCTGTTAGTGTCTTCAAACTTCCAGTTCTTTTGGAAAAGTTGAAACATATTATCAGATCTCTCGGTGATACAATTAATGACAGAAAAGAAAATTACAAATAAGTTAGGATAGATAACTACTTTAATCCACAATATAATGTGGCTGTAATGAAATGAGATATGTAGGAACATTATTAATTTATTCTTCATGAATATTCAGCAAACACTGAAGAAAATTATATTCAATAAAGGCAACTACACACTGCAATGCATGACTTAAATATATCCTAGCACCATCTTCTCCGATATACAGCTAGAATCTCATGTGTCTGGGTCAGACAGCCCACTGTTTGCACATACCATATAATTTTTCACAAGTTCTTTGAGCACCAGTCAGAAAACTACTTACTGGTCCTCATTTCTCCAGTTGCAGCCTCAACTTCTGATATCATATGTTTTATACACAACTCTTACTAATATCCAGTGGCCCTCTCTATATAAGATTCTATATAAGTGTTTACATTCTAATCCTGCAGCCTTACAAACATTTTTCCTGGGTGAAATGTGGTAGTGAAAAATAAGGAAAATATGGTTCCTACTTCCGGGATCTCCATCAAATGATCTAACAAGGTGCAGCCTGGAAATCTGTTTGCAGTGTGTCTTTCTTTTCTACAGTAGTTATCACTACATTTTCTATGAGGGAGCAAAGATGTGATAAAATAAAAGAAATGAAGTTTTAAGTTATCTATCTTTTTAATCCTCATTCCTGAGATTACTCTTAAAGAAGGTATTTTCTCCTATCTCAAGGGATGCTCCAGTGTAACTTCTACTAAAATTTATTTTAGGAAACATGTTGTCTGTAGAGATTGCAAAAACAAACTAACACAAAATTTCATATCACAGTTGATAGTTATGCAGAATAATTCAAATGAGGTATATTTTAGTCAAACCTTCTTCCTTCAAAGAAAAAAATCAAAGTATCTTCACTTTTCCTAGCAATTTCTTATGTAAACTTAGTCTTTTACCCTCTATCTTAAGATTCAGCTAAAGTAATATTTTGCCACTAAAAGGTCATCTGTTAGTCCATCAGTTATCTTGTTAGAAACTGCATTAAGCTTACCCTATGCCTTTTAATATTTCATAGGAATTCCATGAGTAGCTTATCTATAAATTATATGTATTAACCAAAAAAGGCCATTTTATAATGGGAAAGTTTAGGATCCCGGGCATCAAAATTATGTATCAGTGTCTTTAGCTTTAGAGTGGAAAAGTTTGGATTATACAGTTGTATACAGCACGACTGTGTCTTGTAAAGAAAGGTCTCATAATATAGAGAAAAAAAATCAAAATAAAAGCTAGCAGAAATATAGAATTAAGGGCCAAGCAGGCATTCAAAAAACACAAGAATCTCCTTAATATCTGGAGTCAAATTCTGCTCAGTTTGAGACTTTACAGGTATTTTCCTTCTTGAAAGCAACTATTAAAAATAACTGAGTTTATATTATTTTAAAATGAGCTATGGTCTAACCACTTCTACAACCATAAAGTAGACTTTTGATGCATTGTTTTTATGAAACTTATATACTATTAAATTCTATATGACTATTTCAAAGCATAATTTACTACTTTGCATGAGTAAAATTCAACCATGATTTATCAGGTTTGTCTTGTTACTTGAAGACAAACACATGAAAACAAACTTACCCACTTGAAAAAAACATGGATGTCTTTTTGTCTTATCGGGAAGGCTTACTGCAAACTGCTAATGCTAAATCTAATCCTTTCAAAATGTATAACTTCCCTCTTAAACATTTAAAACTAAACTATCACAACACTATTAATTTCTTATTCTTTAGTAAGAAGCTATTTGCTAGCTAGTTATTTGAAATCTAGTGTAATAATATTAATTTTTATTTATCCAATATTTTATATTCAAAATATACAAATAAACTGGGTCATTTCTTTTATGGCAGAATAGTATTTCTTTACAGCAATTTCCTAAAATAACCTTCAGACTATAATAAAATAGAAAAGAGTACTTTAGTAAAAAAAGGAGTGTCATGATATGACAACAAGTGTGACTGAAGACTAAAACAGTATCAGAAAAATCATAGGAAGTTTTATTGGAAGGGAAGTGCCATATTACAATGCAGGAAAAATCACAAAGTAAATCTGATTATTAACATAGTTTGGAAGTGGTCAAGAAAATTAACATGCTTTTATAATATTTAATCTAATAAACACCTTTCCTGTGTCTCTAAAATTGCAATTTGTAATGTGTGTGAAGAAATTCCAAATGTAAATTTTATCTTGTATTTACTTGCTGAAGTTGGTTTTGTCTTTATATTTGATTCTCCATTAGGCATGATAGTTGCTTTATAATTTCTTTTATCAACTACACCATCATCCTCCAGTAATGAAAGGTTATCCTTAAGTAATCTCAGGAAAATTATTTCAAATTTTAGAATAATATTTACTTTTAAGAGTCTAGTTTTTTCTGGTTTTATTTCAGCAGGTGTTTTGCAATCTTCTTTCCTACTTTACTTTGCACTTAATCCTGAATTTCTTTCCCTTTCTTAAAGTTTCTATTTTAAAAATATAATTGTGTTTTAATGAAGTATCTTTAGACAAAACCAGAAAACTGGATATAAATAAAGTTGGCTTCTACAGGGATTTTTTTTTTTTATATTTTCTCTCACCTTCACAGTATGTTGGAAAAACTGTGAGCAACTTGGGTATGTCTTGTGTGCCAGGAGGAAGTCATCCTTATGAAATGCAGTAAGTTTGCGAGCTCTTTGTTAGAATCATTTCTGTAGTCTGACTAATCAGTATGGGAAGACAGAACAGCTCAATATGTAAACCTGATGCTGGTCTCAAAAGGCAAAGCAGGCAGGAGGGAAGCAGAGAGGGGGAGGAAGCACTAAACATACAATCAGAGGTAGCAAAAAAGCCTGTCATTGCCCCATCTTCTATAGTGCCATGGTGGAGCTGATCCTTGCTGAAAGAGGCATCATCAATGCTGTTTTTATGATTGCTCATATCAAATGGTGAGCAAGCATTCTGACGATTTCTTCTGAGGGGTGTTGTGTTTTTTCCTGCCTGCTAACATGCTGAACAAGCCAGCTTATTAATGAACCTTCCCCTTATGGGGAGTTCAGAAGTGACAGGAATTTGCGAGATGCATTTAGATGCTAGAGAACAAACAGAACTCCTATATGCATAATATAAACAACAAGCAGATTTTGTCTTTCATATATACATGCTATTAAACAACAACTGGTTTTGTTAATTTGAAATTATTTTAGAAATCCTTGCAAAGTCTTGTTTGAAATTTCCTTTGTGTTTTGAAGCAAACATCTCTCCCAACTAATCATGCCCAGCATTTTAAAACTTTGGCTGTTCTCATGAGAGGTCACAAGGATGTTATAGTTGCTTTAGAAATCCATGAGGGAGACTGAAGAAGCAACCTGTTAGTGGAAGAGTCTGAGGTTTGTATCAGTACGTTGCAAATGGTCCACCAGATTTAACAAAGATTTTACAAAACTGACAGAATCTTCTATAGATAAGTATTGTATTTTGTAATTAGACAGTTCATAAGATAGTCTTTCAAGAGGATTGATTGAGAGGTTATGTGAGTTGTATTGTTAGCAGATGATACTTGGTGTTGGGTTAAAAGGTCAGGAGGCCACTCAACTCCCTTAGGAAAACAGTCATATACAGTTGGAATTGTAAAAAGAAATTACTTTTATCTTGTTCACTGATGTACTCTGAGCTTAAAATGTAAAACTGCTGTATTTAACTAAATGTGTATTGTATATGAAATATTTCTGAAAGTGCTTTCCACTTGTGTCAGAACTTTTGGCTTCCTAACACAAGTAACGTAGAGAAATTGTTCACATAGATTTTACAAGTGCATTTTCTGGAAAACTTTCTGATCAACACACGGGATAGATTTCAGTCTGAAATTCATATTTTTAGATATATTTTTCAACAACTATTTTAGTTTCTCAATTTTTCATTGATTTTTGAGCATGGAATTTGAAACTTTGCATCTACTATAAAATAGGTACGTTGAGCCCCTGCATTTGGAGATGGTGTCTTTTACTATGTTAAAAAGGTTGTCTTTTTGTTAGGTCTGTCTGTTTTTTAAGGTTACCTTGATTTCAGGGAGTAACAGGTAGACTGAATTAATTCAATGGAATAAGTCTTGGCATACAGGAATTATTAATAAATAACATAGTATTGTAGTAAGAAAAGAAAAGAACCGAAGAGCATAGGTCGAACCAGGAGGGTTACCACATAACAACCTACTAGATTAAATATATGTATGTATATATTTGGTAATTTTCTTATTATGAAGTTTAATCCTTGCTAGAGGAAAAGATGTATGAGGGAGCTCTGTGCACTGCGTTGATTTTCAAAGCTGATGGGGAGAAAATGGAATTAAATATATATAAAAGCTGTAGGTTTCCAAGACCATTACATTGAAAGTAATTGTATTGTTCTTAGAAACCTTTTTATATCATCTTCATTAAGTCATGAGAAATCAGAAATTTCGTATATTATCTTTTTATGTTCCTTATTGACAATGAAAGAGTAAATAACCAGTGAGAGATCTCAACTTCAGAAGAAAAAATAGAAAACTGGTCTTTGAATAACAAATTCCTTCATATAGGCATATAGTTACTACTTTTTCAGTCTTAGGGAGCAATTTCATTTAAAGTATAATCATAAAAAAATACATGGAATAAATTGCTTTCACCTCTATAGTAGCTAATAAGCCCCCTTAACAACATGACAGCACTTAAATCTGGAATAGGTTTGAAAGAAGAAAATAAAATTGTGGTTTTTCCACCTTGGGAGATTTGGATAGGCTTTAGAAGTTCCCAACAGATGAAGGTGTTTTTCTGTTGATTGTTTTGTGCTTATTTTGCTGCTGTGAATAATACTGTGTTCTAATAGATATTTGGGATCAAATCCCTGCAGACAAAAAAAAAAAACATGAGGAAACTCTCAGCAAGTAGTAAATTCAGTTGCTGAATTACCATGTTACTGTACTACTACATATGCCTTTATTTCATCTAAGCACTTCTGGTTTGCTGTGTTTAGTGATGTAAATACACTTTTGCATCACTACATTTAGTGATGTAAATACACATGGTGTCCTGTGTAGGATGTTCTTTACATGTGCCAAAGGACATTTTACTGTATAGAGAGTACTCTGTTAATTTCTGCAGATTTGGGATGAAACCTCTAGATCCTCTAGGACCTAGAGTTTCTTGTCTAGTACTTACTTTTGTGAACATTAGCATTTGCTATCTATTCTGTTCCCTGCAGACAGTAAAGCAAAAAAACAAAAATTATTTTTTTTTTCTTTTCCCAATCTAATCTAAGAAAAATGAGGGTACAGAATGTATCCTCAGCAAGTTTGCTGATGACACTAAGCTGGGAGGAGTGGCTGACACACAAGAGGGTTGTGCTGCCATTCAGCAAGACCTTGATAGGCTGGAGAGTTGGGCGGGGAGAAACTTAATGAAATTCAACAAG
>VZRW01000199.1:14021-75379 GCA_013398125.1 Aegotheles bennettii
GGCAGGGGGGTTGGACTAGATGATCCTTCGAGGTCCCTTCCAACCCTAGAATTCTGTGATTCTGTGATTCTGTGAAAAAGAAGTAAAAACAAACCTGTGTTTCTAGCAGACTCTTAGTTATTTGAATATTACTAACAAGAAAGTGGGAATTTTGGCTGTGGTTGATTACAGCACTGTTTTTCTTAAAAAAAAAAAATAATTAATAGTCTCTAATCAGTATTATTGATTTCTGATATCTACACTGGCTATTTTCAGCTGGTGTGGCAGCTTTTCTTTTATCGTTATCTATATATATTTTTGGCCCAAACCTGTTGTGTTTCATATCAAGATGGAAATTACTGAAATAGCAAGTTCAATTACTAATTAATACTAGTAATTAACATACAAACAGTTTGCATTGTTCTTAGCAAACAAATGGTAAATCACAGCCCCTGCCTAGAAGAGGTTACAGCTGACAAAATACAAAATGAATCAAAGAATCACAGAATGTTAGGGGTTAGAAGGGACCTCAAAAGATCATCTAGTCCAACCCCCCTGCCAGAGCAGGACAACCCAGAGCAGGTCACACAGGAATGCATTCAGTTGGGCTTTGAATGTCTCCAGAGAAGGAGACTCCACAACCTCTGCAGGCAGCCTGTTCCAGTGCTTTGTCATTCTTACAGTGAAAAAGTTCTTATGTTCACCCAGAACCTCCTATATTTCAACTTGCACCCATTCCCCCTTGTCCTGTCACTGGACATCACCGAGAAGAGCCTGTCTCCATCCTCCTGACACTCACCCTTCACATATTTACAAACAACGAGGTCACCCCTCAGTCTCCTCTTCTCCAAGCTAAAGAGACCCAGCTCCCCCAGCCTCTCCTCCTAAGGGAGATGTTCCACTCCCTTAATCATCTTTGTGGCTCTGTGCTGGACTCTTTCAAGCAGGTCCCTGTCCTTCCTGAACTGAGGGGCCCAGAACTGGACACAGTACTCTAGATGTGGCCTCACCAAGGCAGAATAGAGGAGGAGGAGAACCTCTCTAATCTACTAACCACAACCCTTCTAATGCACCCCAGGATGCCATTGGCCTTCTTGGCCACAAGGGCACATTGCTGGCTCATGGCCGTCCTTCTGTCAACCAGGACCCCCAGGTCCCTGTCCCCTTCTCTGCTCTCCACCAGGTCAGACCCCAACCTATACTGACCCATGGGTTTGTTCTTTCCCAGATGCAAGACTCCACACTTGCCCTGAACAAGTTTCTCCCTGCCCAACTCTCCAGCCTGTCCAGGTCTCGCTGAATGGCAGCACGACCCTCTGGTGTGTCAGCTACCCCTCCCAGCTTTGTGTCATCAGCAAACTTGCTGAGGATACACTCTGTTCCCTCATCCAGGTCATTGATGAAAATATTGAATAGTACAGGTCCCAGTACCGACCCCTGAGGGACTCCACTAGTCACAACCCTCAAAGTAGACTCCACCACAAGCCACCTCACTACCCAATCCTCCAGACCACACTTCCTCAGTTTAACTGCAAGGATGTTGTGGGAGACAGTGTCAAATGCCTTGCTGAAATCAAGATAAACCACATCTACTGCTCTGCCATCATCTACCAACCTAGTTACATCCTCATATCCTTGATATGCCTGGAGACGATACCAAGGATAAGTTGTTCCATCACCTTTCCAGGGATGGAGGTGAGGCTGTCCGGTCTATAGTTACCGGGGTCCTCCTTCTTGCCTTTTGGAGGCTGAAGTGACATCTGCTTTCCTCCAGTCTTCAGGCACCTCTCCTGTTGCCCATGACTTACCAAAGATGATGGAGAGTGGCCTAGCAATGACCTCTGCCAGCTCCCTCAGCACCCTTGGATGAATTCCATCCGGACCCAACAACTTATGGATGTCCAGATTGCTCAACTGATCCCTAACCCAGTCCTCATCAACCAAAGCAAACTCCTCCTTTATCCTGACTTCCTCTGGGGCTTCAGGGGTCTGGGGTTCCTGAGGACAGTCTGCAGCAGTGAAGACTGAAACAAAGAAAGCATTCAGTAACTACGCCTTCTTTGTATCCTCTGTCACCAGGGCACCCACCTCATTTAGCAGTGGGCCTACATTGCCTCTGGTGTTAGTTTTGTCTACAAATGAGTATGATCTGCATAAAAAAAATTGACATATTTATAAATACATGTGTTTGCAAGTGTCTAAAATCTGTGTAACTATACATGTCTAAAAAACTTGGTGTTCTTTTAATAATCTTGTAAAACTTATAATTTTGGTCTAACTACTTTTACATATTAACTAGTAGTACATTTTTTCTTATTTATAGTCATGTTTGTGATGGGGCCAGAATTTTTTTTCAGGGAAGTTGGATGAAGTAGGTATGGAAGTAGAAACCTTGAATGTGATAGTTCTCCTTGTCATATCTAAGAAGGGTGCATATATATATATATAAAAATATTGTTTCTCCAAATGCATTTTCACATGTAGTCAGCATGCTTTCTTAATAAATGATCTTGTCTTTCAGCCTTTTATCCTACCCTCTACATCTTTGTATATTTGCGTGTATACTTGAATGCCCTGTATTTACTTTTTCCAGTGTATATAGTGGTACTCATAGTCATTAAGTGATGAAGTATCATAAGCAACTCTCTTGGAGGTTCTGTTGGTAAATTTGATTTTGCCATTAATGGTTCCATGGTTTCTGTACAAATATTTTAAACCTTAAATTCAGTTACTCCAGTTCATGGGTAAAGATTTTGGGGAGATCCTTATTTGAACAGTTTCATTAGAGTTGTGGCCTTTTTCTCAGCCTTACTTCACCCTTGTACCATGATTGTCTTTCCCTTTTTGTTCCTCACTTTCAATGCTGTCTCGCTTCCCTCCTCCATTCCATGCTAAATAAATTGCACACCTTCAGAATGACTTCTTCACGCAGTCCCCCCAATTTTTAAGTTGATGCAGTCATATATATATATAAAATGGTAGCACCAAATTAAAAAATATAAATTCTGAAACATTATCATTAGATCGTTTTGTTCCTATATGTTTAGTTTTCTCCTCTGTTTCTTTTCCTCTATTCTTTGGAGTCTTCTCTCAGTAACAAGAATTAACTCTTTCTCATGTCTTTGAGTTTTTATAGTTTATATTCCAAGGCATGCCATCTGCGGGGCTGGAGCCTGGATGGCAACAAAAGTCCTTAGTTTCGTGTTCCATGCTTATGACTAGATGTAGTTACTACTCAGAGTCATTATAGCTAGGCAAAGCCTCTTTTTTCCACCACTGATGTACATGTCACAACACTTGCACAGAGAACTACATATGCTCTGGTCTTGTCCTGAGCTACTTGAAGACCTCAGAGATATGGACACTGCCTGTCTCCTGTGCTTCACCGTACCCTGTGCAAAATCCATACATGGGAAATCTAACAAGGCTGCCTTTCTCCCAGAAAATCAGTACGTGCCAATAACTGCTTGAACTACACCTCAATCACAAAGTACTGCATTTAGTGCATCCCATCAGCCACAGCTTCTATTATCTTTAACCTATCAAAGGGTTTCTTCAGGGGGAGGCTCTGCTCCTGTGATCCGGCTGGGGTGTCAGAACTAAAGCCAGTTGCTACAATGGAGACTCATGCTCCATGAACCATGAAAATTTACCCAATATGCAATAAGTATCAGCTATATGATAGTACGTTGGGACTCCTCCATCATTTGAGAAATTTCCTTTGGTTCCTTTTCCTACCATGCATAGCTGCTGTAGCCACTGCTTTGCCTGACTGGATGATAATAGTTTCATTTTAGTGTTTGCAAAAACCTTTTACTGTTGGTTCAGTTGTGTTTTTTTTTCCTTAGGCTGGACTAAGTAATTATTGTGTCTCATCCCTTACTTTTTTTTTCATTATTTATGAAATATTTTTTCCACTTTTATATTTGTTACTTTATACGGTGTATTAATTAAGGAAAGCAGCAGACCTAGATCACTGCTGTAGCAAGAAAGCCTACCAACTAACCGCTTGATATACTATGCTAAATCCTAGAATGGCACAATTAATTCACTGTCTATCTTTTCAATACTGCCATCTATTAGTATTATCTTTTTGTTAATTTTAATAATTATGGTTTCCCCAATTTGTGCAAAGTCTCTTAAGATATTCTGACATTATAATCCTACAGTGTTGTCAGAAATATCAACAGGTTTTGTGTAGAGAACTAAGCTACAGAGAATTAGGTAGGATTAACCTTTTATAAATAAGGAAAGGGATTTCTGAGTCCAAACTGATGTATGAGAAGAGGTTGTACACCTGCTGGACATGAGTGGTTTGACTCTCAAGAGAAAGTCAACAAGTCTTGGGAGTTCTGCTTGCAGGACTGCTTTAAACAGCCCAGTCAAGAACTGTCTAGAATTTCACTAGCTGAATTTAGTGAATTGGACAAAACAACTTTTAGCACAACTTCAATTTTAAGTACAGTCTGTTTTAGATAAAGGTGCCTTCAGGTGGGAAAGTAAATTCAGTGTTCAGTAGCAGATTGAAAGATAAATTGATTTAAGCTCTGTACTTCAGAAGTAAAATGTTACAGCAGTCAGTCTCAGGATGGCCTCAGATTAGATGTGTCTGCAGGCAAGTCTGAATTCTGTCCTATCCACACAAATGTTCTCTGACAGCATTAAGAATCACCTTGCTCTCTTCAGCCCACAACTCATTTGCTATTATTTTGTGTCTGTTATATTCATTTATCCACAACTGCCTTTACTCTGCTTCAAGGCTACCCTGAGGCATCCTGCTTCCTGCCCATGTCATGATACCATGACGCAGCTTCAAAGCGTGAAATATTGAGGCCTCCTGGAACACTGCAGAGAGACCTGTAGCTGGTCAAATACAACAAACACTGTTCAAATTTCCTAAACTTTGGTGCCTTAGGCAAACACCCTGTTTACTTTTCCATCATTCCCCTTCAGGGCCTGCTTTGAAGGAAACAGTGCTGTGCCAGACATTGACTTAGGAGGAGCAATGGTACTGCCTGTATCAGCAGATCTGAAGATTTTTTTCAGTGATTAGAGGATTGATCGTAAACTTAAAGTGTTTCAAGGGCTGAGCATGTGCATAAATCAGCATTTGTAACTGAGGCAATAATAGCAATTTGGAGTAACTAATTTTTTTAACACTATTTGAAAATTAGAGGCAGTAGGCACATATTTTGTTTATCTACACCATTGACCAAAATGCAGACCCTAGTAGCTGGAACATGGGTTTGGGGTGTGGTCTTTTTTGATTCTGTACCATCCAATATTAAACTAAAGGTATTCTACAATATTCAGAATAAAGGGCTTCAAAAACCAAAACAACAACAAAAAATCTTGCTGTGCTTTGATAGAGACATGCAGTATGTGGAGCTAAAATTATCTGTACATACTATAACCATGTCTGGACTTATCTGGGGAAATGTGTTGAAGGTACATTTTTCAGATGCGGACAAAAAGCATGTATAGTAAATGCATTGAAATGACAAGGCAATGAATTAAAAATTATTTACAGGTATTTGCCAGCTATAGAATTACAGAATTCATAAGCTACAAAATCCATCTAAGAAACAGTAAATATTTGGATAGTTAACCCATCTTGAGTCTATGTTTAATTATATTGCTGACTTGAAAGTGCAAATTGAAGAACTGACATACCACTAAGCCGATTAAGTTGCTAACAGCACTAAAACATATTATATCACCATTGCTCTCCTGCCTGCAGCTTGATGCTTTTCTTAAATGGATGTGAACTGCATCCATGTTATCTGGATCAGTGAGACAAATCAACAAAAAAAAATTTAAAAATGGAGGAAAAAACCAATAGAGAAAGGGAAAAGAGAGGGAGGGAGAAATATTTTTTGTTGTTTTAGATTCCTGAACTGGTCAAGAAATGTCCAGTGCTGTTGCAGTGTAGGAATACATATGGGAAAACCTACTGAGATTGCCTTTTAAGTAACACCTTGCTTGTGTACCAGTGTAGCTGTAGCATGAATTGTATTCTAGATTGTTTTATATGTATTAGGTATGCTTGCAGCATAACCACAATGCTGACTGCAGTGGACACATGCAGATATACCCGGAGAAAAGCTCAGATTTCAATTCAGTTAGTTTTCCAGCACTTTTTTAAAGAGCCCACTTCTTTTACTGGGTAGTGACTTGAATTGACAGCAGTTCCCAGGTTTACTTTTACAATGCTTAACACACATTAATTCTTCATTTCTGCTGCTCTGAAAAAGAAAATATATTATGCCCTTATCACTAAGCACTGTACCATTGATATTCCCAGGAAGAGGCTGAATTTTCTTCTGCCATTTACAAAGTCTGCAGACAAAGGATTTTGTTTCATTCCAAGTAAATGGTGCATGGGGTTGTATAGCACAAACAGTAACCTTGAGTGATATTTGATATCACAGCAAAGGCTTTTTACAGAGTGCTAGAAATCTTATAAATTGTCTCATGTATGTTAGTAATACTGGATTCCCTGCTAAACCAGAGTAAATAGAAAGGATGTAGAAACAACTGCAGAAGAGATCTCAGTATGAAACACGACCATAGCATTTCATCAGAATCACAGTTACTTTCAGCATTAAAGTGTGTGATAGGTAAACTTCCTATCTGTAAATTAAAAGCTAATCTATGGAAAACTGTGGTGAAGGGGCATGAATTCTTTATTTGCATTTTTAAATGAAGGAAACAGAGGAGAATAGATTGCACATTTCAGATATTCTAGAAGGAAATACATTATATTCTCATCCCATTTTCTTAATCTTACTCTTTTCCCAAAATAAAGTTGATTTTACTAGTCAAGGCTTTGAGCTAAATAATATTGCAAAAATGGTTCCATCTTTTTTCAGAGCCCTTTATCATCTAAAGATCTTACAGAGTTTTACTGGAGCTGTGTATGTTTAGCACTCCAGAAATCACGTCCACAATAGCTGCATCCCTCTGTACTGCTGATATTGTTTTAAAAACCCTCAGAGATAGAGTGTCTAAAAGGAAATTACAAATTCAAACACTTTTCTGAGAAAAATACCACCAATTCTAATTCTTTCTCAGTCAGTAATTAAAGTCATAGCAATATTAATTTTTATTTGCTACATTTTGTATACACACACACATATAAAAATATATACAAAGATGCATGACTCAAGCTGTGCAAATAATGGATTTTTGGTCCAGCTCCCGAACAATATAAAAGGCCCAAAGAACCTTCAAATGATTTATTCTTACTGAGCCCAATTTTTTCTTTCTAAATACATACTGAATAGATAACTTGAAAAAAGGCTGTGTGTGTGAAAAGAAGCCTCTTGTAAATTAAAACGTAATGTATGTGAGGGGAGTGTTAGTTGTCTATAATTTAGAGAAGATGGATGGCGTTTCTGAAAGTAACAGAATGGAAGGTTTTAAAAGTGAGAAAAATGCAATTACAAATCAGTCAGTTTTAATTAAATAAATAATTGGGAAAAAACCTTCAGCTGTTGTACATTGTTAGAAAACAGAGTCATGAATAACAGCTGGAATAGCTTTATTAAGAATAATTCATACCAAACGAATTGATGTTGAATTTGTTACAGGATAATGGGCTTTGTGGATTGAAATGTAGTAGTGGATGTCACATAAATTTGTTAAAGCTGTTGATACTGTCTCAGATGAGATTCCTATAAGCAAGCTAAATGGTAGTTTAGATAAAAACAAGGTAAGATGGGTGCAAAACTGTTTGGGAAACAAGACGTTTTCAGAAAGATTAGATAGTACCTGCCTTCTAGTTAGAGGATATCTGCCTTTAGAAGGGATGTAGGTTACCAGATTGACTTTTTATAATCCCTTCTGGTCCAGTTTTTTGTTTCTGTATAGTCCTGTCATATGTTGATGACATTTGCAATAAAAAAAAAAACAAACCAACAAACAAAAAACCAACCTGTAAATTATATTTAAATGACTAAAGATATCCCAGTATTCTCTGGTAGCTCAAGACAATGGAAAGTTAAATTTTGTTTCCAGTTCTAAGGGCAAATCTAACCATAGTTAATAAAATTGTAACCTCCTTTCAACTTCCACCTGTACTCTAATTAGGTACACTGGCTGTTAAAGTAGTTGAAGTTTTTCTCAGTAAGGCTAACACTGTAGAAAGATAGGTCAAACATCAAGTTTAACTTGATGTGTTTTTCCTCAACTTTTAATATGGTTAATATTTTTAGTAATTAATTGAATTTGCTTTACTGTTAGAGATCTTTAGCTTACAGACATGTTTGACGGTGTGGAATTTGTAAGATATTTAGCTATGGGTATTAATTTTCTCTTTATTCTTTTATTTCCTTAGTATTTGGTAATTAGTATTCTTTCTGAATATGTACATTCCCAACCTCAGTGTATTTTGGTATTATAGAAAGCAATTTTAATTTACTTTTACAGATAGATTTATTTTTTCTTCTATACGTTGTTTTGTATTGTCATTGGTTATTCTGTAATGAGACTTATCAAATCTAACGCAAATTCACAAATCATGTTAAATTTTCCTAAGAATTTAGTCAGGAATTCTTCATAAGATGTTTTTTTTTTTATATTAGAATAGTGAAAGAAAGGGCAAACATTACACAGTATTGATTTTTAATTGAGACAATGTTAATTTAGCTGTTTCATTATTCAGTACTTGTTATTAATAATTTTATTACATTCTTCATAGTTTTTCCTAAATAACTTATAAATACATATCTTATAAATGCTGACTTCCTTGCTTAATACATCATTTGCCTTATAGACTGTAATCCTGACCATAAGTATCTAAAACAGTAAACTATATTAAAAAAATAGAATGATGGAAAAGCAATTACTTGCTTTCAAACCTGCATATCATCGTGGGTAGCACATCACACCTTTTGGCTCCTGAATCACTCCCCCCTCATGTCTGGAAAATGTGAAAAAGAAATCTAGATGAGCACCAGTGTTTAATTTTCCCCATGCTAAGTTTCAGACTTCTTCACAAAGAGGTTCAGCTTCTGAGAATAAGAAGGTAATATTGGATTTTTGATTGTCTGTTCCAAACACCAGAGGCCCTTTAGTGACCCTTCTGAACTTTCCTCATGCAAAGGTGTTCAAACTCTCCATTGTGGCTGAAATGCACTTTTTGCTATGCTTAGAGTTTATTTTCAGGGTTTTAACAGAAATAAGTGCCAGACATGGGATTGTTTCCACATCTATTTTATTTCAAATTAATTTGTCCAGCTATAGTTGAATATCTTTTCCTTTACATGAGCAGGTAGAATTTGCTGCATACCAGTATCAGCTGTTTCATCATTTACACTTTGGACTCCAAAACCAAAGTCCTACAAACTATTTCTAAAATGACAGTGTACTAGGGAATTTGATTTAGATTTTGTCCAAGGCCAATACATTGTAAACTGTAGGCTTTTATCCTTAGTAAACACTGCTTTCCTTATCAATTTCTTAACACTTTCACGTCTTTGGTTTCTAAATTATGTAGAAAGAATTCTTATAGATTTTGTAATTAGTTTCAATTCCCCTCAAAACAGCTAAGCATGTTTATAAATTATAATTTTCTGTTCCAGAGATTGGGATCCTGAAACTAGTTATCTGATTCTCACACTGAATAAAATATTTGGAACACATCTTAATGTAGTACTACATGTTTTTCCAGTGCTTTCAAAATAAGTAAACTAATGACTTGACTTTTACTATGTTATTTATTTATTTATTTAGTGATTGCTATTTGACATTGGTTGAGGCCAATTGCATGAGGTTTAACAAGGGTAAGTGCCAGGTCATGCACTTCAGCCACAACAACCCCATGCAGCGCTACAGGCTTGGGGGAGAGTGGCTGGAAAGCAGCCTGGGGGGAAAGGAGANACTTGTGAGACAGCACCTTGAGTACTGCATCCAGTTCTGGGCACGGCAGTATGGGAAGGACATTGAGGTGCTGGAGCAAGTCCAGAGAAGGGCAACAAGGCTGGTGAGAGGTCTGGAAAACAAGCCTTATGGAGACTGGCTGAGGGAACTGGGGGTATTTAGCCTGGAGAAGAGGAGACTGAGAGGAGACCTTATTGCCCTCTACAACTACCTAAAAGGAGGTTGTAGTGAGGCTGGTGTTGGTCTCTTCTCCCGAATTGCTAATGATAGGACGAGAGGAAATGGCCTCGAGTTATATCAGGGGAAGTTTAGGTTGGATATTAGGAAGAAGTTCTTTCCTGAGAGGGTGGTTAGGCACTGGAATAGGCTGCCCAGGGAGGTGGTGGAGTCACCGTCCCTAGGGGTGTTCCAAAAACGGGTTGATGAGGCACTTGAAGCCATGGTCTAATGGTCCAATGGTTAGGGATATGATGGGATAAAGGTTGGACTTGATAATCCTGGAGGTCCCTTCCAACCATAATGATTCTATGATTCTATGACATCTCTAAGTTGGAAATTATAATTATTCCTGAAAACTTTAAATAATGGAAAATATTCCTTTGTTGCTAACTCTGTGTCATTACTTTACAAAAATTGATGAGGATTTTTCAGTGTTGACTCTTCAAAATAAAAAGCCATGACTAAATCTTTGAGGAAAACATCAGAAGCTTCTTAATTTCCTGTGGTGTTGTGAAATTCTACCCGACAATCTGTTCAAATTCAAACATATTCAAATCTAAGTTTTATAATTTTAAATATGCATAATCAACCCAACTTTGTAAGTATTATTATATTATTTGTTTGTTAGTGCTACTTATTTCACTTGAAGGAAACAACACTTCCTACTGCAAACTGAATCTCAGAGCAAAAAATGTATGTCCTGAATTCTTTTTAACCTGTCAAGGTATTTAGGTAGGACTTTACCTCATCTTAGGTTGATACTCTTAACCAACACCTTTCATATGTCTTCTAAGTGTAATAAATTTGTTTTGTACCATTAAAGAGTAATAATGGTTTTTTTGATAGGAGGAATGGTCCATGAAGTTGTGCGTAGAATCCATGCAGGGGTCTAGAATCATAAAACAACCTCACATCTTTCTCATCAGGAAACTCCTTCTTTTTGAAAATGGTGCTTAATGCTTGTCAGTCTATTAATGTTTTAGTGTGTAATAATCTTAGACTCCTGTATTTTAAGATACTTTGAACTTCGTATTTTGAGTGGTGTTTCAATTTTGTTGTCACCACTGTTGTGCAATTTTTTTCACCTTCCAGTAGTGTTTCCACCAAGATACTAAGACACTGCTTTGTAGGTTGGATTGAACATGCTTAAATTGTACATGTCTAACTACTTAAGTGTAGAATTCTGACATGTTAAAATGAACAGTTATTGTAAGTCTGTTCATTTACCTTAATTAAAAATTTACAAAGCCTTTGTGAGCTATTTGGGCTGTCAGTAATAGGTATGTGTTTGTGTGACATGAGGAAGGTTGCTGTACACGAGTGTAATAAATAATATGAAGCACATATTCAGATGGATTCATCTGTTCATGTATAGATTTTGCTGTTCACAAAAGTGGACTTCAGACATCAATCCAGGATCTGTCAAACTGTTGTTAAACTGTAGTGCAAAAATGGAAAATGAGATTTCATATGAACTGAAACTGTGTCCTGCTGAACCACAAATTCCAATGGGTTAACTGGCTGGCTGGCTGTTCCCTGTGAAATGCACTATAAGGTGAGAGAACACTTTTTGGAGCATCTAATTAATCCTCGAAGGTTAAAAAATTATTTTTGTACCCTGATCATACATAACACTTAAGAAAGACAGCTCTGTTTAATACGGATTTTCAGCCCTGAAGAATTTGTCATGCATAATATAATATTGAAAAAATACCATATTTCTGCTGAGAAAATATTCTGAATGCTTACTGAATGCCCTGTTGCATTTTTGTTAAATTATTGTCTATTATATGTTCTGTTATGAAAACTATGAGTAAAAAAACATTCTGCAAAAATGAATATATATACTTCCAAGTCAAACATGAAGAACATGGCTTTCTTACTGAAAGATTTTATCAATATAATAAATATGCTTGCTTTCATTTATAACGATTTCCAATGTCTACTAATCTTGTTATTATGGCTACATGACATAGGTTTGGTTTGCTGGTGGTTCCTGTAGTGTTAAACCTGTGAAACCAAATTAATCACTTCTCTATTAAACACTAAAGTCTGTGAGAGGTAACAGTAAATCTGGATGTTGAGTGAACCTGGTCTTACTGGGATGGATTTCAGAAAGCAATATTATTATTTAAAAAAATAATAATTATTTGACATAACTGCTTTTGCTTTCTGCTGGGCCATTTTCAGGAAGTTTTGAGTTTAATGGGTCTTAAAGCTGGTGAAGAATACAAAATGAAGGAGAAGGATGTGATATCCAGCTGTGCAGGCAGAGCATTGATTTGCCATTTAGAGAAGTTCTTTTGACCTTCATGTAGATTGTCATGTGAAATTTAAGTTCATACATACAACTTCATAATATCAAGCTTATGCATGGGGAGGCATATTGAAGCCTTTTGGTTTCTGGCGCAAGGCATCAAGCTCTCTTGTTTTCTAGTGTGTGCAGGCAAAGAGGTAAATAAGGTGTAGGTGTATTTTTCTCTATTCCTACCAACCAGAATTGTCTGCATAGGCATTTACCTTATTGTGTGCTGGATTTCATTCCCAGCAAAAATTAGTGATAGAAAAGCAAAGACAATTTTCTTCTCTGTCCTCTGTGTAGGCTTTAAGGTCTCTCAACCAAAATCTTTATTGTTCTCCTATTGCTTATGGAATTTATTTCATATCTTGAAGTCTCTGTGTGCTAGCACTACATAAATCCAGTCTTTGAGGAAGTATGTGGAAATATATGAAAGAATATAACAAAGAAAAGCCTCAGTATAAGAGCTGTTGTAGTAGGAGTGTTGGGTAGCTACTTTTTCTGGTTAAAAAACCAATGTCTGTTATTTTCTATTTACCATTACTTGACATTAAGGTAGAAAAGAAATAAAGTTCTCTGTTCTTCTCCCTTTGTCCAGTTAATAGAGAAAATTAATAGAGAAAAGGTGCATAAAGTAAGGGCACTGTACATTCCTTTTCTCTGTTTTAAATCTATTAGTCATGCTAAAGAATTAGAAGTGTATCCTTACAGACACAAAACCCAATCACAGTGTATCCTACTCAATACCAAGTTAAAATTAGTAACTTAGAGCTGTACCCTGCAGAAAAAATATATCCTCTGTCCCTGAGGGCTATATGCCCTTTCCACAGTGCACTTCACTGTGAGTTTTGTCTTTTTTTAAAAACTGTTCTGTTGGGTAGTTCAAGACAAAATAAGATTCCCCCTTAGCTTTCTTTCCCTAAGGCTAAACAAACCTAGTCCTCTCAGCCTCTCCTTGTACATTTTCCTCCAGCCACTTCATCATCTTGGTGGCTCTCTGCTGGACTTACAGAGGGCAAGAAGATAACCAGAGGCTACTCACAGTAGAAAACAGAAAAATAGATAATATTTTTGTATATAAACTCAATAAGAAACTTTGGCACATTGGGGCTGTCTCGGTTTGACGGATTGCAAAGCGGAGACAGAGTTTAGTTTTCCCTCCCCCCCATGGAAAGAAGGGGAAAAAAAAAAGAACCAAAAAGCCAAAATGACACTGGTTGGGATTTTTAAAGAAAACTGTACATATATACAGCTTTAATAAACATAGAAAAAGGAAATAACAAACAAGGGCACAGGGAAAGGGGAATGAGTAATTGCAAAATAAATATATACAAAACCGAAAGTCTGAAATTCCGAGAGAAGAATTCTCAACTGCCAGAAAGTCAGCAAAACTTCATCGCATTCCTCCGGTACTTCTCGAAGCGGCTCGGAACAGAACAGCTGATAAGGGCAGGCCTCCTCCCCTTCTCTCTCTCTCTCTCTCTCTCTGCCGCTTCTTCCAAGATCGCAGGCCAGAAGCAAGAAGAAGAAGCCCCAAGAAGAAGAAGAACTCCCCAAGAAGAAGAACAACTTCCTGGTTCCTCCATACTTATGGACTTTCTAGCAGGATGTTTTGATATGGAATACAAAAAAAACCCACATCCTTCCGGAGACGGATCCTCATACAGGACAAAAGTCTCAAACCATGACAGGGGCAAATAGAATTTCCTGTTGAATGCCTGAATGCATTTTCTGTGAAATCTCAAAAATTTGGATGGATGTTAATTATGATTATCACAGGAAAATCTCATACAAATTGGCTAAATATTATATTTTAATCTTCTTAATAATTAATCTGTTTTTATGTACAGAATTAATTTTTCAAACTTCAGTTTGTAATGGACAGTTTAAATAAAGCCCATTCTAAAGTTATGAAAAGCAGTTTATCTTACTCATGGTTAATAGGACATTCTCATTGCCTGTTTGCCACATTGTTTGCAGTGTATCTGAGATACGTGGCAAGGAGAGGAACATAAGGTGCAGTACAGTGAGTAGAATACATACAGTACTGGCTACAGTTATAGGAGACACAGCGAGGAAAATTTGTGGTTATTCATTATGTTGTTACTTGCAGTTTTGAACCCAAATAATCCATGACATTTATCAAATGCAGAGGTTCTACAAGTAATGAGTCAGTAAGAATAAGCTGAAGTCTGATTCTGCACTCTTGATTCTTCCTAAGCCTAAATCATTCCAGTATGAAAAACAATGCCAGCAAATTTTTTTAATACTTTGATATTTTCACTATTTTTGTCTTTTAATTTCTTTGCCTTTTTAATCTCTGCATAGATTAATCCACACAATCGTACTAATGGGTGCCTATTTAAGAACACTCAAGATATTTTAATCAAAATGATTCCATTTATTGAAGCCTAAGAATGGGGGAGGAAGAGATTGAATAGTTTTATGACTTATTGCCTAATAAAGTGGCACAAGCTAATCAGTTTAATGTCAATAGAAAATAATTAATGAGGTAGGCTTAGTATTTTCCACTTGGAAGGGATCAAAAAAACCCACAAACATACAAGTTTGTAGAAAAATGGATATTGACCTGAGTAAAAATAGGTTGCAGTTTGGCTTCACCTACAAGTTTGTAAAGTTTAACTATCTTCTGTGGTTTTATTCATACACTTTGTATCCAATGTTAATAAGCACCTTACAGCTACAAACAGCATTGCAGACTGGTGTGTCTCATATTTAGCAGTAACTTAAAACATAGTACTATCAGAAATATTATTTTTTCTTAGATACCCACAGGAATCTAATGAATAGAAACATCTCATAGGGGACAGTTTGGGTCTCATTATTGTTTTTCACTTTTATCAACAACCTAATGCTTACAAGCTGAAGTAAGCCTTATGCACCTCAAAGAGACAGCTCTCCACTTTCAAAGGGTGATTATTTCTTATTTAAGCCTTCTATTTTTATATTATCAGTCTTTCCATCTGAATGAGGATCAGCATGTAGGCTTGGCTCAAATAATTTAAAAAGCAGCTACTGTTAATATTAACAAAATAATCTGACTTTATCACCTTTAAGCTAACTTGAAACAAACTTTGTATATTAACATACATATTAGCAGAATTGTTAATGTTCAGATTAATCATATAACTGTTGATATCGTTCCATCCTGCATTTGACTATTCAAATTGAGCCTATAATTTGAGACAATAGTTTAGATTTAGACCCATTTTAGAAGTCCGATACTTTTAGAAAAATCAGTTTGATGATAGCTAATCAGCACCTGTCATCCACACTAGCTGTTTTAGATCAGATTAATACCTAATTATATTGTGGTAATTTTAATATATATTGATTTGGAAAGTTCTTCTTCAGTGCTCAAGATAAATCCCCAGTCATGCAAAGAAAGATGCATGCTTCTGTTCAGATGGTTACAGTACATTACCTCATAATTCAAGAAGAATTGATGAATACTTGTGTTGACACTAATAAGTAGTATTTACTAATGCTAATTCAAATGTTGGCAGATAACGAATCTATAATTTTTACATAACTTTGGTCTCATGAAGTATATATTTTGCTTCATGTGTTACACTGGATGATTCTTGGTTTTGTGTCATCTGCATCTTTTTCTATTCATAAAAGCATTGTTTTTAATAGCTTTGACATGTAGATCATAGTTTTTGAAACACATAGCACAACATGAAGTAGGTTATATGGAAGAGGGAGTTTTGAAGCTTATTGCTTAGAAGGTTTCTTTTGAGGATCTGTAGATATAGGTTCACAACACACTAGGTTACAAATATTTCAAGTAAACATCAGTTTAGAAGTTAAACTGCTGTCAGTGTTGCTTAAATAATCTGAATATGTATTAGTGATATATGGCTGCATATAGGCTAATATCTATAGAATAATCCTTGCTCTTGTAAAGCACTAAGTATTCTCAGTTTCCATTTTTAATCAGCCATTAAGAACTTAGAAGAGTAAATATAGGAAAAAATGTATTTCCTCTCCTTGCTTAAGCATGGTAAGAAAATATTTTCAAAGTTCTATATTTTGTTTCAGATATAGAATTGCATAAAACAAGTGAATTCCCTTATCTACCAAAGTCTTGGTTAATATATTCTTGCTAATAGAAAAGGATTTAAGTTCTTTCAATGTTATTTATATAGCAATATAGAGACTTCTCAATAAGAAACTAGAAAAAGAGAAGCAAGAAATAACTTAATGTCTGCAAGTATGTAGAACATTAATTCTTATGCCAACAAATGTTAAATCAGAAAGTCATTTGAAAAAAAACAAAACACCCAAAAAATCTATTGGTAGTTAAGAAATGTTAAGTTAGTTAAGATTTCTGCATGAGCAGAAATCAGCACCCTGAGCAGTACCTTCAAGTAAGGCTGAAGTAGACATAGAACCAAGCTGAAGACTACTTTCTGATTAAATATCTTTTCTATATAATATATTCTACATAGAGATTCTGTATTGAATTGTATCTTTTCCAGCTGGGTTTATTTATTGCTGAAACTAGTATATCTTCTTTTACATCTTAGAAGTGGTTGGAAAAATTTAGTTCTGAAAAACATAGTCTAAAGTAGAAAATGGAAGGAGCCAGCCATTTGATTGGGGAAAACTGGGAAAAGATTGGAAAAAACACAAAATTGGAACTTCATAAATGATTTACTCATGCTTGTTAATTAGGCTTAGAAATTATCTCATTTTATAGTCTAGCAAGACAGCAGAGCAATATCCAGAATTTCTGATATAAATACAACAGCAAAAATAAATTTGCTTTAAAGCAAGTCTGCTGGATGGGAATAGCCATTACAGTCAACAATGAGGTAATGAATCTGCCTAAAGCAGTGTAGTAAGGCTTTTCATAACTTTTTGTATGCATAGTAAAGAGTAAATTTGCTGGAGCATCCACAGAGATTTAAATTAATTTCAGAAAGAAAATTATTACATTAATTTGTTTTCTACAAATATAATTTTGAATTAGTTATTCAGTATGGGTTTTCCCAGTTGCCTTTAATAAAATGATAGAGATGGGCTTATGGGGAGAATCTTAATTGTTCAGCTTTCCATTGCTGTTTGACTCATTTTCTGACTTAGTTATTAGTGGGAAATAGCTGAAGTAAATGAACGTTTGTGAACTGTAATGGCTGTTTCTAAGATTTTCCTTGGACTCATTAGAAAGTTATAGGTATTTAAGAACACAGAATGTTTTCGTTTCTAAGTAGTGTCTTCCATGGAGCTCTGTTTTAGAAAGAACTTCACTGTGTAATGTTACATAGTCACGGTTTAAAGTGAAGTTTTATTCTTTTGACCCTAAGAGTAATGTGCATGCGTATAAAACAGCATGTTGCAGCTCCTGTTACTATGACTCAGTTATGAGTAATAGTGGTTAATATTTTTGTGTAGTACTTCTCTATTATAGTGTTTAAAACGTGCAGGGATTACATGGTGCAGAAGAGAATAAATGAAGAATGGTAAGATGTCAAATACAAAGGAAGAATCAGGATGATTATATAAAAAAAATAATCATTAATAATTTTCACCCAAGGACGTAATTATACAGACCACTGATAGGATAATTTCTCATTTCTTCAACAGATTAAAAATTGTTTATTCATTTGAGGAAACAGTGTGTATTTCTGTAAAGGTTAAGTTTGTACAGTTGGACATAAAGACAAGGAAAATCAGACTCTGTGAATGCAGAACATTATGATATCAAGACAATATAGCAGTATTGTTAAAATGAAAGAAGAGTCATGTAGAGCTATCACTGTAATTCTGACTGTTAATTAAATTTTTTAGGTATAGAAGGAAAATTTAATTATTACCTTATTATTCATAATTCTTTCTAATGCTTCTGATTTGTCGTAATAAATTTATAAATAAAAGTTTATTTCAAACTGACAACTAAGAGGATTTCCTAATTATGTTTTATAACAGAAGATATAATAACGATCATTTATAAATATGCTTTTATTTTATTCTTCTTTCCTCACATGACCATTCAGAACAGCACAGCACACTTTCACCTAAGCTAATAGACTTTCGTACAAAGAATGTAAGTTTTTGTACTGTTCCTGAGACACACTTGAGAAGGAAATACTTTCTGTGATTTGAAATCCACTTCTCTCCTTCCGTTCCAACTAAAGAAATAAAGAAAGGAAAGAAATTTTGTGCTTTGGGACAAGCAAAGTCCTTTCAAATACATGAAAGACAAAGAGAGTGCTAAGCATGTACCCTCAGCTACTTCTGAATAAGACAAGGGTAGGATACTCCACTTGGAATGTAAACTGGATTGGTATTCAGGTGAGCATTGTCTTTGTTGTTGTTGTTAATCTTTGTCAAAAACAAGCAAACAAATGAAAACAAAATACTTACTGGAATTAGATAAGTATCATAGAATCCACATTCCTATTCTCCATTTGGTTGAAACATTTCCATTGAGTTTCTATGAGATTCAGCACAGGATCTCCATTTTTAGGTGAGATTAGCTTTTTCAGCAGTATGGCACACAAGACCTGTAGTTTCTAGCTTTGGAGGCTTGCTAGCTATGACTCTTCAGTTTTGCAGTGCATGGATTATGAAAAATGACTATGTCTTGGTGACTATGTTTTTCCCTCAGTGAATGTTTTGCATTTTAAAAGCATAAAATACAGCTTTTGGACATGTACCAAAATACATCTTAGAAAAGGATTAATTGTTTACAATTAATATATTAAGTTATTAAATATTATAAAGATATTAAGATATTAAAGAGAACTGGCCCAAATACTAAGCCCTGGGGAACACTACTTGTGACCAGCCAAAAACTGGATTTAACTCCATCCACCACAACTCTCTTGGTCCAGCCAGTTTTTTACCCAGCGAATCGTAACACTCATCCAAGCCATGAGAAGCCAGTTTCTTCAGGAGAATGCTGTGGAAAACAGTGTCGAAGACTTTACTAAAGTCTAGGTAGACAACACCAACAACCTTTCCCTCATCCACTAAGCGGGTCACCGTTTTATAGGAGATCAGGTTAGTCAAGCAGGACTTGCCTTTAATAAACCCATGCTGGCTGGGCCTTATCATCTTGTTGTCCTGCATGTGCCGTGTAATGGCACTCAAGATGATCTGCTCCATAACCTTCCCTGGCTCTGAGGTCACACTGACAGGCCTGTAGTTCCCCAGGTCCACTTTTTGGCCCTTTTCATATATGGGCATCACATTTGCTCACCTCCAGCCAACTGGGACCTCCCTGGTTAGCCAGGATTGCTGATGAATGATGAGAAGTGGCTTGGTGAGCACTTCTGCCAGCTCCCTCAGTACCCTTAGGTGAACCCCATCTAGCCCCATAAACTTATGTGTGTGTAAGTGGTGCAGCAGGTTGCTTAATCATTTTCCCTTGGATTATGGGGGCTCCATTCTGCTCCCCATCCCTGTCTTCAAGCCCAGGGAGCTGGATACTGTCAGAACAACTGGTCTTACTAATAAAGACTGAGGCAAATGAGGCATTAAATACCTCAGCTTTTCCTCATTCTTTGTCGCTATTTTTCCCTTCGCATCCAATAAAAGATGGACATTCTCCTTAATCTTCCTTTTGTTGCTGATATATTTATAGAAACATTTTTATTGTCTTTTACAGCAGTATCCAGATAAATTTGTAGTTGGGCTTTGGTGCTTTTAATTTTCTCCCTGCATAGCCTAACGACATCTTTGTAGACCCCCTGAGTTGCCCGCCCGTCTTCCAAAGGCCATAAACTCTCCTTTTTTTCCAGAGTTCCAACCAAAGCTTTCAGAATCAACTTCTGGGATGCTCTACTTTCTGCTGGCTGCCAACCCAATGTAAACTGTGGTAGTCCTGCCATTTTTCAATGCATCTAATTGTCTCTTCATCCAGTTCATATTTCCTCAACACTCAAATGAAAATGCTGTTGTCACAGCATCAAAAGTTTTAGTAAAATCAAGGCATAATACTTACGTGGGTCTCCTACCATCCATATAGCCAAACATTTCACCACAGAAGGCAATTGAGTTGGTGAAGGGTGACACGTCTTTGGTTAAATACCTGTTGACTATTCCTAATTATCTTCTTGTCCTTCATACATTTAGAAATGGATTCCAAGAGGGTGTGTTTCATAATCTTTCCAGGGGCTGATTTCTCTGTTCAAAGCTGATGATGAATACATCAGTAGTGCAATCATTCTCAAAACTGATGTGTGGTACCTTGAAAATCATAGTATTAGCATGTATTATATTCCTTGTAGTAAAGTAGGCACTGTTTGGTAGTGCTATAGCAGGAGGATACATTTAACTTTTTGAAGGAAATATCTAAGTGCAGTTGGGACTGATAAAGCTTAATTTCTCCCTTATACTTAAGCTAGATTTTCAGATGAAGATCTTTACACACATAGGAAATAAAGCTTACAAGAAAAGGGAATAAAACCGTTATCATAGTAAAGGTTACTATTGCTCTAATTATAATTCATATCCAATAATGAACACCTTGTTCAATAATATTTAATTCAAATCATGCTGCTGAATATAGAATTACATAGTGAGAGAATTCATTAGAAGTTTTTAAAGTAAGCTGAATAAATGTGCCTCAGAGAATGTATTTGATGAATCTGTAAAAGTATTTAAATTAGATCTGTAAAGTATTATGAAAAATCCACAAGGGATGCACAATTAGGCGAATAAGCTGTTCAAGACCAGGAGCTATCAAGCATTTATTGTACAGTGCTTTCTTGTATACTGTTTGTGCCAAATAGGTGAATGGCAAAAAAATAACACTACGCAGAGTTTAATAGAAACTAAGCAGAGGTGAGGGTTCAAATAGTAAAAAAAATAATAAATGGTTCCCTCATAATTAGTTTTACTGTCTTCACCTACACATTATTACTATACCACTGAACTAATTAAATGTAGGACAAATTATTTCTTAATGTATGCATGTTTTATAAAACATCGTTTATTGGCCTTTTGAGTTAGCCCATTCATAACTTGGCTGTCTTTTCCAAAACATGTTCACTCACCTTTCTGAATCAACAAAAATATATAAAGAAAATGGTTATAATACCTCTATTGAGAGTATTGCTATCTGTAAATATATACCAGTTTAAGCAGGCTATTTTAATTTGTGCATACTTGATATAGTATTTGTTATTAAAGCATGCCAGAGATATATTTGCAATAGTTGATGATGTGTGATTCATATATTTGTCTTTTCAGGGTTTTAGTAGATGTTATGAGAGTTGCTATTTATCTGTTCTACTTTTTCTGATAGGTTAGCAACTAAAGATGTGTCTATTTACAATTAGTATGCTGTTGCAGCACAAGCAGGCATAATCAAGCTAACCTTATGCTAGTTAATTCACACCATGTAAGATACAGCACAGAGTTTCAGCTCTTTCAATACTGAGCATCCTTGCTGGGACGGAATGCCTTATCCTGTGCTGCTGCTTTTTCTCAGTGTTGGCAACAAGCTAACTAGAAAAAGGTCAGATTTTATGCCTACCTGTATGGAGTCATACCTCCTAACTATAATAGAAATGTAGCTTGAGACTTTTCCTCCTATTTTTGTTCACACCTGTCCATCTTTTGTTTTCCGTATTGCTATAATACATTGTTAGAGCTCAGGGACTATAAGTAATTATATCAGTCATAGCATTCATGGGTCTAGATATTTTTCAAATACAGAACAGCTGAAAATATATTAAACTGTGAAGCCTGAAGGTCTAGATGTTAATTTTTCCTCCTGTAAACTTATTTTTGCAATTGTTTTTAGTGAGATGTACTTATTTTTCCAGTGGCTATTACCTAATAGTCAGCGTGAGCAAACTTAAAAGCAAAACCAGCAAATTCATAGTGTAAAATCTTTTCCTAGAGATTAGTCAGTATTAACAGATAATCAACAAAACACATCTGAAGACTTTTCCCAGGCCAGACTGCACCTATGCTTCTCTGGTAGGAATGGTTTCTCTAATCTTAAAATTCTGTTGTTCCCTAGGGAGCCACTCCTATTCCCTTTCATGCAACAGAGGTAACAATCCACCTGCCTTAGTGAATCAGCAGTATCCACTTAACCTATTCTCAGCAGGATAAGCACCTGCTAACAGCATGGGGTATTGCTGGGAAAATTATGAGGCTGCTAGCTTATATGTTAACAGTGATTAATATTTGGTATTACTGTTTCAATATGTAGAAGGCATTACTGCTATTGAAAAACTGCCTTAACTCCAGCTGCTTGTTCCTACAGAGATCACTCTCATTTGGAAGATGCAGTTATGCAGTGCTTCTACCAAGAAAGGAATTGGAAGCATCTTTCAGGACTTAAAAAACAGAGACACGGTTAAAATATTGAGTGTTATAGGTTTGTGTTTTGTGGGGTTTTTTTTTAAAAAGACAGGATTTGAATTTATATACCTCTTTGTGAAACATTAAAAGTAAGAGCTTTGTCTTCTAAAGTGAGTGTGTGTTGAGGGAGGCATTAACACTTGTCTACTTTTTGCAGAGGTTGAAGCTTTGTGATAGTCTATGGAAATACTTGTTTTAATTTCAGGAATATAAGCATGTTAAGGTCATGAGAACACAATAGTGTTCTCTATTTGCATCATAACTAGCCATTTTCTTTCACTAAAAGATATCACCGCTGTTTCCCTAAGTATTATTTTTTATATAAATGCATGTCCAGGTGCCTGGACAGTCGTGGTCATTATTTTATAAATTGGTTGCATGTTGCTACTGATCCACTCAGCTACTAAGTACAATTAGTTTGACTGAACAGTTTCTAAACTGTATGTAGCAAGCAGAAGCCATGAAAATATATCAAAGATTCAGGATTTTTTTAATCTTCAGGATAATATTATGAGCCCTTCTATAGGGATTTTAATATTTGCACCAGAAAATTCCAAAAATACTGCAAAACTTGAATTTTATCTATCCTTATTATATCTACAAGAAGATAGAATTATGATTTAATCAAGCTTCAAAATTATTTCATGAATTTGACATAGATGCCTTAAGAGGTCATTAGTTAAAACAAAAATAAAATGTAAATGAATATTTACATTTTAATTGTTGTAGCAAGCTACTACGGGTTCTTTTCCAAAACTTTGTCCCTCTTATAAATACGTGCAACTCCATTTCTGTTTGTTCTTATATATATATATATATATATATTTATAAATGCTTCAAATACATGCCAGAATGCAATATTGATTCACTTTCTCTTTTTTTTCTTTCCCCTGTTTCTTCCCCTAGTGCTAGGAAGTCTATATCACCTCCTCTCATCCTTCCCTTAAGTCTTAATTGAATTCTTATTTTGGTAGCATAATAATAAGTAATAAACTCTTATTATTATCTTGAATATTCTGTAAGCACTAAAGAACAGTCATGATTTAATTGAATATCTACTCATTTAAAATTGTATAAAAATCTTTAGTCTGATTCCTGTTTTCTTGTTATTAAAAAGCCCTACAGCCATGTTAATCACATTCTTTTAGAAGACCATGATGTACCAGCTTTGAAATCTGGCAGACTTACTTTGTTTTCCCCATGAATCTCCATTCCAGATTTGGTTGGCTACCAGAGACAGAATTATTCTTATATATGGATATTTCCTGGTATTTCTGACATGGTTATTTAGTTTGTCAGTTTAGAAGTATGCCTCTGCTTTTAATGAGTTTTGTGTATAGATTACAGTGATTGCAGAACTTGCAATATAAAGAAACAACATCAAATGTATCACAGTTTTAATAAATGAAAATTGGCCATAGCATTTTTAATGATTACAGGAGCTGAGGGCAAACCTGTATTTGCAATGCCTGCATTTGCAACACTGTATCCTGTGAGGAGTACAGGGTAGGTGACAGATGCAGTCCTGATTTCAACTTAGACAAAATGCCCTGGCGCCTTGATCTTACATGACTTTGTTTTAAGCCCATGCTTCTGAAAAACATACACAATTCAGAACTGATTTCTTTCTCTTTATGTAATGTACTCAGTAAAATAACTAACAAATTAAAAGAATCTACTGACAATATACACATACGTTATTTATCAGCTGATAAACTTCTGGCAGCCCTGCAGCTTCTAAATGTATGTAAGATGTAAAATCTATACAATTTCAAAGTATTTATTTAAGAAGAAAACTAATAGTGCAAGGTATAGTGCAATTTTTGCACTTTGACATCTGGAAGAAAACACTATATAGCCCTTTACTGCAATTTTATAAACCACTGAACAGGAAGCGAGACTCCAGAAAAAACCCAAAATCAACCACCTTAAAACCCCTGCTAATAACCTGAAACAGCTAAACTATGTTTTCTTATACTACTAACATCAATACTTGACAAAGGAATACACTTTGCCAGAGCGGCTAGACAAAGTAGTAGATTTTATTCATTATTAGTTTATAGAGCATAAATTCATCATGTGCTTTTAGGTTGTTTCATGGGGTGATTTCTTAACAAAACCCGCTGTCTAGCTAGGATTAGAGCAGCTACTGGGGAGAGGAAGGAAATGTGTACTACTTTTGGATAATTTATGAGTAATTAAATATATGTTATAACCAAGAAAGTGTCCAGTTGTGCCCTAAATTGTTATGACTTGTCTTTGAATGTGACTGTGTAAAAGTATTTGCTATTTTTCTGTCTCACAATTGAATTTTTCTCAAAGCTACAGTCCATTTGTAGCTGTATTGAAAATAAATAAAATCTCAAAAATGCATTATTTTGTATGAAAGGTTATTAATAATTAAGCTGCTGCAGTAGAACTTAATTGGTCATTTTCTATTATTTGTATTCTTATTCTGCTACCACTGTAATTTTTAGATATTCCAATATTATGTAGTTAGCCTAGAGCTGGCGATGATGTAGACCCAGTTTTAAAATGATCATATTTAAAATTATTCTAATCTTCTGTGCCAAAATTTATTGAAAAACAAAAGGGAAATAAAAGAGAAAATTACTGTTTTAAACAGAAAATATGCTAACCTTTCACTAATTTTTCCTAAGAAAGACAAATTATAATAATTTTGTGTAGCATTAAGGCTTTCCTAGGGCTTAGTTTCAGAAGGATTTTCCACAAAAGGGAAAAGAAGACATGAAGAAAAAAACACGACCACCCTTGTATTCAAGTTTGCTTCCAAACTTTACATACTGCTAAGGAATAAAACTAAGTATTAGTAACGTTCTTCGATTCAGTTCTTTGGCTTCTTTCTATGGATGTAACTTTCAGGGAACTTTGTGACTCGCCCAAAAACATTTAAAGATGCTCTTTTATATGGAGCTTGCTAAAAGAGGTTACAATATTATCTCTTCAAACAGGTTTTTCTCTGAGAATAAACTTGGGAGAGATAAATGCAGATCTTAGTGGCTCCCTGTGTGAAACAGGTGTTCATCACTCTGTAATTTCCCTTGGTGATACGTAATATTACTACAATAAATACGGAATATATACATGCTCACAAGCACTATTTGCTGGTATGCTGCTAATTAATTTCTTACGCATAGCTGAAGCACTCCTGAAACATGCTCTAGGAATTTTCTTTTGTGACTTTTGTCATCCTATTGTGTCTAAATATTTTGCACATTTTTTCATTATATGGAGTATGCATTCCCCCAGAAAAAGTGTCAGACAGCTGCAAACTTAAAATGCAGGTAGCTTCTAGCCAAGCACAATGATGTTCAATTATTATAGTAAGTTGGATTATCTTAAAAGGCAACACTTTTTTCTTAAATAGGAAAAAAATAATTTTAATTGTAAAGTTACTGCTCGGTGATGTATATATGTATTTTATAAACACAACCCAGGTACATAATTTTATAAAATATGTGATTCTGTTCAGTTTACCTCCAGCACTGTATAGTGAACATGCACAGACTTCATTCTGATGCTCACATTGGTACAGTTTATACTAATATAACTCTGGTAAATATCTGAATGGGGAAAGTATCTTCTCTTTAAATCTATGGTAATTTTTGGAAAAACATCCTATGAATGCAAGCTGTTTGCACACAAAATGAAATGTGATTTTGGTTCACATTAGCACTTTTACCCTAGCTTCTTTTATTTATTTTTAGATAAGCTGAAAAGCAGTTTTTGTTCATCTTAGTATTGTCCCAGTGCTTTTATTTCTAATTAGCATCATAGGGTTGCAAGTATTTTTAAGTCCTATACAGTGAAACATATAACCCTCTGCACCTTAGTACTCATTAATAAGGTTACCGATCTTCTTTCTTGTTCATCTATTGAAATCCTGGCATTAGGGCACTTGTTGATAGGCTGTGAAGATGTCAGGTTGCATCAGTTCAAAACAATTTTGGATAAATCATAATGCCTTTGAAGCTAGAATATGTTTGTTTAAAATAAGGCAATCCTACGAAGTTTAGAATGGATGACATCTGTACTGGAGAGGATCATCTTAAGTTTAATTACTGAATTACTACCTGTGCATAAACAGGCTTCATCTCTCTAAGGGAAGTTAAATATGTAAGGAAGCCTTTAAGACATACTGTTCCTTTTCAAAGTTATAGAGTAGTTCATATGTCATGACGCCAAGGAAAAAAAGTACAAAATTGTGTTGCTGTGAAAGTGGCTGATTTCCTCTGGCTTTGTCCTCTTACCACTTATCAGCCTCACCAAAATAGGGCGTAATACGTTTTTACATCACAATTTTAAAGGAACGTTTTCTGATCATAAAACTGATAAGAATAATACAGTTTTTTTACTATTTCTAGCAAATAATTCCTGTTAGACTTGACATGGAGGTTGGATTAAAAATACTGCTCTTTAGCAACTTACATGCATCAAGATAAGAAACCTATTTGCCAGCAAATTCTACTTGGAAATGCTCTTAGACTGTCCTGAACAAAGTGTGAAAACAAAACTAAAGCAGTGGATACAACTACAACTAGCCAGTCTTTCACCTCATTTTTATAGGAGATGGGAATCCTGGGGTCTTTCTCAAATACATAGGGATAATCAAAGACTGAAGAAGGTCTAAGTAATACATTGTTTATTTGGAGTGGAATTCCCAGATGTTTAAAGTTGCAAGCTCATTCAAATGTGAGCAGAAGGATATGAGCTGCATGAAGACATTACAGCAATAAAACTTCCTTAATGTCTAACACTGTGAGCTAAATGATTTTTAGCATGATGGGAAATACACATCTAATCATTACTTTGGGAAAATTTGTATTGGACCAAGAAAAAAGAAAGCAGGCAAGCCTATTAAAGTATCTGCAACAATAAGCATATAAAGGCATGTAAGATAACTATTTGGTCTGAAATTGAAGTCTTGAAGAGAATAATGTGACTAACGTGTTGACACTCTAATGCAATCAGGGTTGGCTTTCTTTTCTTTTCTTTTCTTTTCTTTTCTTTTCTTTTCTTTTCTTTTCTTTTCTTTTCTTTTCTTTTCTTTTCTTTTCTTTTCTTTTCTTTTCTCTTCTCTTCTCTTCTCTTCTCTTCTCTTCTCTTCTCTTTTTCACCAAAAAATCAGCAGTCTTCTCCTCAATTTGAACTGTTTGGATTTTTTAAAAATTATTTTTACGCTGGTACCACATTTTCCCAGCTGAGATTTAAAAATATAAAAATGTTAAGATCTTATTCTGCATAGCTGATTTAGTGAAATAATTGCTTGTAAAACTGGAGAGCAGAACCTTTAACTAAAGGTTAGATAGATGGCATAATATTAGGACTTCGTAAATTTCTTGTGCAATCCAAACACTACCTGGTTGGAAATAATAAAATTTACATGCCTATTTAGCTTAGCTACTGGTAACTTTGAGTTACCAGCAGAATCTGCACGTAATTACAGTTTTGCTAATGATCTCTATAGCACTGATCTGGATCCACAGACTGTACTCTCTATTAATTCAAAACAGCATGGATGCTAAAACATTTCATGATTGTTCAATCTAGAAGGAGCCAGTGCTGTATCTGCTACAACCAACCCTTACTTTAAGTATAAAGATTTCTCTTGAATAACAATGTCTGATTTAGTTTCAAGCATTTGCTACAAAAGCATTACTAAAGGTCACTGCAACTAGGTAGACACACGGAACTGTCACTTGTTTAAGGGGGTACCTCTCCAAACCCATATATGGGGTAGAGAAAGAGAGTAAAAGAAAAAATATATTAGCCTTGAAATGCAGTATTTGAAGCTGACCATACTTCATCACAATGTAGTAATTTCTGCTAATCTAGAAAACTGTCTCTTCTCCAGTATAAAACAGAAACGGTGACAGATGTCTTTAGAGATGATGGTAAATAAATTAATTATCTATATTTAGCAGTTACAACAGTGTGTGTGTTCTGATAAACAGACACTGCATGACAAGTATGTTGCGATACTGGTGGATGCTGATTAGATGGTGATGGATAATTATTATTTTTTTTAATAAAGTTGTGTGATATCTATGTAGTTTGTAGCAAATAACTTGCCAGGTGTGCATTGTATTCCTGCATGCTAGAATCCCGTTTCTTGTTGAAGATGAAAAGACTCAAAAAGCCCCCTTTTCTCTCAGCCTAAAAATACAAATAAGTAAAACTAGTCAGTGGGCTGAAAGAACATGAAGTGGCATCTGTGCTTTAAAAGTTCACAAAATTCAAGTAGTGTAGCCTCGTCCTGAGTATATATGACTTGTGGAGTCACAGAACAGTTAGGTTGATGAGAAACAATTTCCCTAGCCAGTGTTATCAAATGAAGGGCTATGACAGATGTCACATGAAACCAGCTTTGAATATTCGACTCAAATGGTCACTTACAGGTGGACAAAGGGCCAGTGACCATCTGTGTCAGTTCAGGAAAAACTATGAAATCAATTCTCTCAATCCTTAAAGTGACTTTGAGCCTACCTATCATCATGCAGGGACAATCTGCTCATGCTAGGTGCAGTGTGGAATCAAAGATGTGACCACTCACCCACAGAAGAACTGAAAGTCTGCATAAACTGCCTGGAAGTGTGTTTGTTCTTTCAGAACAAAAGAAGAAAACATTTGCCACATGTTCAAGGAAGGTCACTGATAGCAGTGTTTCTAGGTCACTTTGCACTTCATCCAGTAGCTTTAATGGGTACTGTCCAGCCTTTAAAAAGAGTCAGTATTTGTGTCTATTGTTGAGAAAGAAAAGAAACAAAATTGGAAGAAGCTTCTAATTTGTTTTAATGTACAACAACACTATGTGGTTGTAGACACAGACAAAGCAGTTTCTAATAGTTTTTCCTCTTCTCCCCAAACACAGTTTATGCTTTAAAAATACTCAAAACTAACTTTAAAAGAAGTTGCTGACCAGCAGTTTTATGACTTGATTTGTTTTAAAGCCTAAATGGCTTAGGGAAATGTTTTACAGAAGGTGTAATCCATCCACATGGAATAAAGCCTGGAAAATTAGGTGGCATAAACCTAAAACACAAAATACATTCTCATTACTTAAGCTGTTGCTTACTGAACTAATTTAACAGTGGCTATGTACTGTTTATTGCCTATAACTACACTTTCAGGAAGTTTGAAGATGGTTAAAAAAAAAAAAAGGTGCCTTATTGAAAAATCTTTATTAATGTCTTTGATCTGGTTGCTAGTATGCCTGTCTGACATATGACTTTGTTCAACATGTGTTGAACTTCAACTAGCTGTGAAGCCAGTAACAGTGCTACTCTATTTCCTTGTGTAATAACTTTGTCAGCACTGCTGTAAAATTTTATTTATCTGTCCTGTTGATTCCTCCCTTTATAATTTGATTCCAAATTACGTCACTAATCAGAGAATGCCAGGTTGGAAGGGATCATCTGGTCCAACATTTCTTGGAAAAAACATGGTCTAGGCAAGATGGCCCAGCATTCTCGCCACCCAAATCTTAAAAATGCCAAATGTTGGGGAAACCACCACTTCCTAGGAGATTATTCCAATGGCTGATTGTTCTCATTGTGAGAAATTTTCCTCTTTCATACAATTGGAATCTTCCCAGGAGTAACTTTTACCCATTACCTCTCATCTTTTCCATGTGACTCCTTGCAAAAAGGGAGTTTTCATCATCTTTGTAGCCACTCTTTAAATACTGGAACATAGTAATGAGGTCTTCCCTAAGCCTTCTTTTCTCAAGGCTGAACAAAACCAGTTCTCTCAGCCTTTCCCCATACAGCAGGCTTCCTGGTCTTTTGATCAGCTTTGTGGCCCTTCTCTGGAGCCTCTCCAGTCTGTCCATATCTTTTTTGTATAGCGGTGTCCAAAACTGAACACAGAACTCCAGGTGTGGCCTGACAAGCACCAAGTAGGGTGGGATAATATCTTCTTTATCTTTGCTGGTGATGCTCTTGTTGATGCAATCCGGCATACTGTTGGCTGTCTTCGCCACTGCAGCACACTGTTCACTCATATTAAGCTTATTGTCTACCAGGACCCCCAGGTCCCTTTCCCCAGATCTGCTTCCCAGCCAGGTAGATCCCAGTCTGTGCTACACTCCTGAATTATGTTTTCCCAAGTGCAAGACCTTACATTTGTGCTTGTTGAACTTCATAAGATTCTTGTTGGCCCGCTCCTGTAGCCTGTCCAGGTCTTCCTGCGCGGTGGCTCTCTCTTCCAAAGTGTTCACTTCTCCACTCAGTTTGGTATCATCAGCAAACTTCATTAGGATACACTTGATCCTAACATCCAGAACACTTATGAAGATATTAAACAGCGCTGGGCCCAATATCGATCCCTGAAGGACCCCACTTGTGACCAGTTGCCAATTTGAAAAGGATTGATTTCCCACCACCCTCTGGGTTGCAGTCTGTCAGCCAGCTCCCCACCCACCACACACTTGTCTAGACTGTAGCACATCAGTTTCTCTATGAGGAGGCTGTGGGAAAGTGTACCAAAAGCCTTGGAGAAATCCAGGTAGACAATGTCCAGCACTCACCCCATGTCAATTGAGCAGGGTATTTTGTCATAGAAGGTGATCAGGTTTGCCAAGCACAGTTTGTCCTTAGTGAATCTGTGCTGCTTTTCCCAATCACATGCTTCATATTTGTGATGGCCCCCAGGAGGATTGAAATCAGAAAGGTAAAACTGAGAAAACTTGTAGATTGAGATAAAAACAGTATAATAATTAAAAAGAAATAATGGTAGTAATAATAATAAATTTTTAGGGAAAGAGGAAAAAAATTAAAATAAAACCCAAGAAAAGACAAGTGATGCAAATGAAAACAATTGCTCACCACCAACCAACTAATGTTCAACCAGTCCCGGAGCAGCGGCCCATCTTCCAACCTCCCCCGTAGTTTTATTGCTGATCATATGGTATGGAATGCTGGTCATATGTTATGGAATATCCCTTTGGCCAGTTGGAGTCATCTGTCCCAGCTGTGTCTCCTCTCAACTTCTTGTGCACCCCCAGCCTACGCACTGGTGGGGTGGGCAGTGTGAGAAGCAGAAAAGGCCTTGACTCTGCATAAGCACTGCTCAGCAATAACAAAAACATCTATGCATTATCAACACTGATTTCAGGCCAAATCCAAAACATAACGCCATGCTAGCTACTATGAAAAAATTTAACTCTCTCCTAGCCAAAACCAGCACAGGTACCAAGTAAAAGCTGTCATGAGACACGTGATCAAAAAACATCACAGAGAAGTTATCTGTTTATGCTACCTTGGACCAGTCCTTTTGGAGGGACTGACTGCAACTCTCCTAAAGCTCAACCTCAATTAATCAGATTTTGAGTTCAAGTGAGATACAAACCATTGCTGAAAGTAAATTTTAAATGTTTAAACTTAAATATATTAGCTGCCTTTATTATTTAGAAGCCAAATTGTTTTGGGGGTTTCTTAGAAAATGCATAACCACTGAATCTAGTAGCTTCTAAGAAAAAGAAATTGTTGCATTGCAAAGTCAGTAAAATAAGGCATGGATCTTTTTCTCTTAAATCTTTGATTGAAATTGGCCTCCTTTGAATATAAAATAGTTATTTTGTATTAGTTCAAATAGGAAATATTTTTTTTCTATTTTTTAAATATATCCTGAAAGAGATCACACTCTGTATCAGTATAGCCCTCTTGTTCTAAGTGATCTATTTTTGGCTCCAGTTTGTTTTATCCTGAGCTTTTAAAACTGCTTCATCTCAGATGTGCAGTTGTCCTAGTATGTCATGAATGGGTGACATAGTTATTATACCAGTAAGTTCTAGACTGTTTGAGGTCCGAATATTTTAAACAATTAATAAAAGAAATAAAAGCTTAAAAAATTCTGGAACGCATTATAATTTGTCAGTTGTCCTTATTTAACATGTGCAGGGGGCCATTGTCAAAATAACTAAAGAAGAGGATTTCTAACTATCTGTAATAAAAATACAAAGCATATTAATGTGCACAACTAACATGTCAACGTTAAATAACTCTGTAGAACTTTATTGGTTATAATAATTAGTGTTACCTGGAAAAATGAGCAATATATGGCCTGGCCATTTCAAGCACAGAATTTTTCATGAAATAATGACCAAAATATATAATCATGTATTTAAAAAACAGATATATTCAGAGAAACAGTATTTTTTAACTAAATATTTATATTCATATTGATTATCTCAATTTTATTTAAAATTAATATAGAAAATTGCTATTTGCCTACATTTCACTGTTGCCCTTTTCTGGCGCATATATATATGTGTAAATTTCAAGAAGGTTTTGCAATTATAGCAGTTTCCACGAGGTGGTGCTCAAGCAATAAATTTCAGACTGATCGTGTAATAACTGTTAACAAGCTGAATTTGAAAATATGGCTGTCAAACAGATGTTGTTCTCTTTGATGCTATATCTAACTTAAGGTGATAATGATGAGGTCAGGAAGGCTAATGAATTTATTATGTGGTGGAAAAGTTATTTCTTCTTGCCCAAAAGACAAAAATAACATATTTTATTTTTTTCTTTACAGCATAGTACCGGCTGTTTGTTTCCATTTTGACATGGAATTCTCATAATCCTTTTCATAGCTCATAGTTTTGTTATTCTTTATATACTGAACACTTCTGGTTATGAGTAAAGGAACTAGCATTCATAAAGAGATTATAGTAGTTGCTCTAAGCAAAATGTTAGTTCAATAAATTTAAATAAATCTGTCATAGAAAAATACACTGGACACTGATTCACTGATCATTCAACAGTAAGTAAAAATGTAGATAGTATGATAGTGCAAAAAGGTAGATTATGAGAGAGAATGGCAATGACTATAAACAAAGCAGAGAGTTTGGCACGTTTTGCTTGCCTAAGTGCTGCATCTGTTTTTTTTTTCTTTTTTTAACATCCTCTGCAAACCCTTTATTCATCTTCTCCTTCAAATTATACAGACCATTTATAATTTAAAGTACACTGTGACTACGCTGAAGAAGAGTCAATAATTAACAGTGCAAATTTTGTTGTTGCTTCATTCTTAACCATCAAAATGGCAAGAGCCATATCATAGTATCATAGAATGGTTTGGATTGGAAGGGGCATTAAAGATCATCCAGTTTCAACCCCCTGCAATGGGCAGGGACACCTTCCGCTACACCACCTTGCTCAAAGCCCCATCCCACCTGTCCTTGAACGCTGCCAGGAAGGGGTCAACCACAGCTTCTCTGGGCAACCTGTTCCAGTGTCCTACCACCCTCATAGTAAAGAATTTCTTCCTCATATCCAATCTAAATAAACCCTCTTTCAGTTTGAAACCGTCTCCCCTCATCCTATCACTCTGTGCCCTTTTAAAGAGGCCCTCTCCAACTTTCCTGCAGCCCCTTCAGGTAGTGGAAGGCTGCTAGAAGGTCTTCCCAGAGCCTTCTCTTTTCCAGGCTGAACAACCCCCACTCTCTCAGCCTGTCTTCACAGGAGAGGTGTTCCAGCCCTCTGATCATCCTCTGGACTCGCTCCAACGGATCCATGTCCTTCCTATGTAGGGGACTCCAGAACTGAACACAGTCCTCCAGGTGGGGTCTCACCAGAGTGGAGTAGAGGGGGAGAATCACCTCCCTTGACCTGCTGGTCACACTTCTTTTGATGCTGGGCTGCAAGTGTACATTGCCAGCTCATGTTGACCTTCTCATCAACCAACACCCCCAGGTCCTTTTCCTCAGAGCTGTTCTCAATCTATTCTCTGGTCAGCCTGTATTTGCGCATGGGATTGCCCCGACCCATGTGTAGGACCTTGCATATCTGAAATGAAAACACATTTCTTCCCCTCCCTGATGTTATTTATTTTTTTGGATGGTTTGTTGCTTGGTTTGGTTTTGGTTTTCTTTTTTCTATTCTTTTCAACTTGTGGCCTCCTTTTTTTTCAACTTAACTGATCAACGCGAATCATACCAAAAGTAGAAATGGCCTTACCTCTACTGCAAGCTTTGCTCTTGGCCAGCTGGTGTGCTCAGCTTAATGATAGCCACAGTTCCAGTAGATTTTTTTTTTTCTTGTAGCAATAGTAACACATTTAAAATATACTATGCTTTCTTTTTTGTTCATTGCTTCTAATCTCAGGGATGTAAAATATAATTTGTACACTCTTCTGTAAAGAAAACTGTTTTTAAAAAGCAGATAAGTCTCTCCTAGTTATTTTACTTTATGACAGCCGATAGAACAGTAATGATCTTATTTGAATAAACTTGAAGGATCTGTGAATAAGAAAGACTCATATTCTTTATTATGCAGCCAGTTGGGAGTGAAGTGTTGACAGATCTGTGAAAAACAAATCAACGTTTCCCTCCTACTTTTGTTTAGATACTGCATGGAGGCTGCCTGTTCCTGAAAGGTATTTACTCACTAAACTCCTACCCACATATGTCTGAGGATCTGAGTCCAAGTTCATTGATGGTCCATATTATAGATATTTGGTTCAGCCAATTATAGAATCATAGAATCATAGAATCATTATGGTTGGAATACATTCCTTTGCAAGATTTCTCTTTACATTCAGATGTTGAGCACTTTAATTGTTGGAACCAATTTGCAGCCCATATGTAGGTTTTACCTTTATTACCAAATTATGTCTGTTTATTCACTGGACCTTTGCACAGGTACATTTAATAAGGATTTTTGTTCTGGCTAGAAAAATAATTTTTGTCAGTGACTAAACTGAAATAGGTTTTTTTGTTGTTTTCTTTTAATTATTTTCTAACTTATATTTACAGTAACTACTGACAAAAAAAATATTAACTCTTTAGCTACCAATAAATAAATGCAAGAAGGAACAGAGCAAAAATGATACTTTAATATATTTGTAGTCTATTGTTAATACACTATAAACATCCATTATATGCATAATCCTAGCTGGCTTTTCTATAGCATTTGAAAATAGCTAGCACTTGCTCTTTCCAGTTAAGATTCCGGTTAGAGATTTTATAAATGCACTTTGATTATGATTAATAGAAGTTTGAAGGTCTCTTCTCTTTAGATTTGTTTCACAACCATTTTTGTTAATCTCTGATGAGGCTGTACATTTGCATTATTGTGGATGGAGAGCAATATGGACTGTTAGTAAATTAATATCATCAGGACTCATCTCTTTAGTACTAGCTCATTGTGTCTTCTAATTCCACAGTACTGTACAAAGGTAGAATTACACTTTTCCCACTGGTACTGTTAAATTGCTTCATTACAGGCTTCTTTGCATCTTTCAATGTTTTAACAGCTCCAAAAAATGTTTCCTTTCACTTATTATCCTGTGCTCTGCATAGACTGTCTTAACATTTGCTTTTGACCATTTTAACTTCGTGTATTTGTATTTTCTTTCATCCTTTTCCAGTTCTCCTGGGCATCTGCCTTCACTATCACACCAATGGAGAACTAATTAAAATGCCTAGTTGACGTGCATGGCAAAGTCTACTTGGCAACTGTCTCCTGGGATTTCACAAAGCTGCATGTATATAAGCTTTGAGTACAACCTAGTAAGAACTTGAGACCCTGTTTCTAAAATCTCAGATATCTGTGGTACAAAGCCAGTAACTCCAACTGAGCATTTAACTACTACACTGAGTAAGCAAACAGCATACTCAGAATCAGTAAAACTTGTGACTTAATTGCTGGTGACAAAAAATTAGCCAAAGAAAAGGAGTGCAGAAACTTCCCATATTTTACACTGTGATCTGTAAACCTTTTTGATTCACAAGAGATGAATTGTGAAAGCGGGGGGAATATAAGACACAATTCTCAATATAAATATCGGGGTCTGTCCATTTATTTTCTAAAATCAGCTTAGTACCTGTATTTCAACTAATGAAACAATGTACTATTTTCATTATATTAATTAGGTCTCTTTTTTTCCAGTTATCAAAATAAAGCAAAAGTACTAAGAAAATAGTTCATATGGTAGAGATTTATCAAAGGACATGTCTTTATACAGATAATTGGAAAATTGAGTTAATTGAAAGCTGACATAAATAAAGTACATGCTGTGAGTATTTATCACTGATCTGAGAGCACAACAGTTTTCAAGGCCATTTGACTTTCTTAGAAAAGCCTGGATAAAATCAGTGGTATTAAATCTACAACTCCTGAAAGCCAGAATTCATTAGAGGATAGCTAATAAGGCCAGTAAGTCTCATGCAGTGTTTTGAGTCCCCAGCAGAAGTTTAGCAGCATGGCAGAGTAGGTTACCCCTTCAAGGTATGTATACTTCCTAGTGAGCTGATATTAATTCTTTTGGAGGAAGCAGAGCAAGACCTTTCGGTTTGCACCTTCTAATTAATAATTTGTTAGGGGTATATGGGTGTGAAGGTTTGTTCCAGTTCCTGGTGTATCTCCTGAAATTCTTGATAGCAGTTATTGTTTATTTTCTGCAAAAACAGTTGCTGAAGCCTTTCATCTAGATGGTGATTCAGGAAAATTAGCAGAGTCAAGGCAACCTGAGGAAAAATTTTTCATGTTTTCTCCACCTGAGAGTTTTTCACTGTTCACAAGAGCAAAAACGTGTCTAGAGCTTTAAATGACATATTGCCTTGAGAGCATCTCTTTGTGCAAAGATGAATGTCTTCTCACTGTTAGTCTTTTTTTCTACTGTTTTAAACTTTTGAAAGAAGAATTACAAAAATATTTAATAAAAAACTTGTTTCTGTGTTTTAGCATTCATTTGATTCCCTATACTGTTTTAACAGGAACTAGCTGTGACTAGCTTTGATTATATCCTATTATATTTTAAAATTCATATGTGGACATATATATATGTAAAATCTATGCTAATTTGAATGTAGCTAATTGCATTTTTGTCTTGTACAGTGGGCCTCTTCCCAGCAGGCTCAGTAGAAAGCTTTTAACACTTCTTTGCTTTACAGTGTTCAAAATAAATTTGAAACTGTTTGGTGGTTCAAATGTGGGGCCCTCATAAGAAACCAGCCTCTTGTCTCAGGAATTTTAAGCTTTCTTGGCTTCAGGTGGAAAGTGATCAATTTATATGCTGACTCTAGCTGTTTTCCTGACACTGCACAACAAAAAACAAGTCATACAGGCTGGTAACAGAAGATCCATACCTGACTTATCTGTACATTGACAGTTGTTACTCTGTACCACTGAAAGGGCATGCAGGTTCAAGAATGGGTCAACCATGCAGTTAATTCCTCTCTCAAATATTGTGAACCCTGTAAACTTTAAAGAATGCATTAGTTTAAATTGTTTACCAAGCAGCAGCCTGTGTTCCTCAATATTCCTGACCCAAATATGTCATGATAACAAATATATAATATAAAGAAATAGCAAATCATAATCATTAACTATTGTGAGAGACTCAAATAATTTTCCCTTTTAAGAATTTAAAGACATCTCTACTTTAGTAGGAAAAATAAACTAGGTGAAACTGCTGGTTGTCATATTGACAGATTGATTGTTACATTGTTGTCATTTTTAATTTCTAGGTTAACAGTTTTCTCAGACAAAAGTTGTGCCTTGTTTTAAATTTACCTTTTAGTTCTGTGTTTTCTTTCTTCCTCTTAACCACTCTAATGACTCTCTCAGAAACTACACAAAATTAGTCTCCCAAATGCTTCTATGAAAGCCACCTCTGAGTCAAGCCTTTCAAAAGCACTCAGAGCTTTACTGCAGCATCCTACTTGATAGAAAGTCATGTAGCTTTTCTATGTTTCCCCTTCTTTTTTACACATAGCTTCATTTCAGTCATGAGTTATTACTACAAAAATCTCTTTGCTAAAGCCATCATTCACATGAGACTCTAAATTCTGTGATGTAAAACATGCAAATATTATAGAAAGCCAATTCTATGATTAAGACATTGGCCTTAGGGTTCAAAAAATCCTGCATTCACTTTCATCCTTTTGCAGATGTAATTTTGAAACCAAATCTAAAATTTTAAATATGTGGAAGTCCAGGGTCCACTGGTGTGATCTGTTAGCCTCACTGTTTTAACTCTTAAGTTGCATTCTCTGTTTGATGTTTCTTAGAACTTTTAGGCACTGAAATAGTACAGATATTACTGTTCAATGGTGTCGTGCATGGAAGAAATTAAGGCAATAAGGAATGTTAAATCTATTCTACTTAAAACATAAAGCTCTTGAGGTTTTTTTTGCTCATGTTCATTTTTATTTTCTAAATGTTAGAATGGAATGTAAATACCTTTTTATAAATTAAAACTAAACCACAATTATTTCCTCAAAATTTCAATCAGTACATCTCCTGCTTATCTATGCTGTTTACATCAGAAAATCGTACGTGAGACTACGTGTGCTGAGTCAGCTGCAAACCATATTTTGTGGTTTGCATTTAAAAGGAAAACCTTTGCATTCTTTCTAGCGGAGCATAATTATATTCCATCTCGGAGGAAGATTATAAATGGTAATTCCATAAGTAGGTAGTCATTATTTTATCATTTAGTATTAGCTATAATAATGTTAGTCATGATGAACTAATGTGGTATTAATATGGATTTCATATGTATTCTCTTAGGAATGTAATTGCAATTTACTATTTTATTCATATTCAATCATTCTAAAGTGTTGCTGAATTAACAGATCCACTTAGCCTTAATCACTACTCACCTCATATTATATCAATGACAACTTTTGCTTATGAAGTCCTTGTACCAAAATTGGGGTAGAACCAAGAGACTGCAAGCATTTAAACAAAAACAGAAAATAAACTAACAGTTGGGAAATCACTGTTGATTTTTGTAGCCCCTTTGCTGGGATGGAGTGAAAAGGTAGGTGCTTTGGACTTGCAATGCTAATTAGCCAAAGGAGAGTCTTGCAGACTTTGAAGGTAGCTAAAAGTAAGGAAGGCATGAATGAAATGAAGAGCAGCTTAAGTAACATGAGAAATATGAACCTTGTTTCTTTACATCACTGCAGAAAACCCCCTATTATTTTTTCTGTTGTCTAAATCTTTCCTCATTTGTTTTGGGCCTTTTTTCCTTTCTTTAGAAAAAGTTATAGGATGGACTTTCAAGGACTGAATGCACAGATGAGGATTATTTACTTGTGGAAAAATCTATTGTTACTCTTCAACATTCAATTTTATTGCTATCCTGTGATTAAGACACTATGCTGGTACTTATGAGGTCTATCTTCAGTTTCATTGAAAACATTTTCTGTAGCACAAGTTAAATTCCTTTCTTTCTGATTTTTACCACCACCAACAAAAAATGCTGTCTTTTTTTTTTTTGGTAGTTTCATAATTTGCTAAGAGGTAAAGCCATATATTTTAGTAAAGCTCAAGATATGTTGTCATGAGAGTACAAATAAAAGCCCAGAACTTCTAACATAGAATCTAGGAGATGGCAGCACAGGATTTGTAATTTATGCGTTAATTTATTTGATTGGAATAAAGATTAATGTTTATCATTTTTTTGTTCAACTTGAAAAGAAAAATGCATCCTGCATAATCAGAAATCATCCAGAAATACCATTCTATCTGTTCTATAGACATAAAATAAAATTAAATTTATTCTCTAAATCTTTGAATGTAATTGAGGTTTGTTTATTGTAGGTTGATAAAACCCGGTAGAATCAGCTTCAAAGTCCATTGAGCTATAAGAAATTTTGTCCTTTGAGAATTTGTCTCATACTTCTCGGTAACTAAAGAATTTACTAGGAGGTGTCAAAATGCTGAAATATTAAGGACAGCAGCAGCTGCAGCTTGACAAGTCTAAGTCATAGTTCAGATCTCATTAGAACAGCAAAATTTTGCTGTATCATTGTCTTTATTTCTATTAAAATTTGAGAGGAATCTCATTGTTATTAAGAATCACTAGGGAAGGGATTGTCCCCTTGTACTTGGCACAGTTTTGGGCGCCTCACTACGAGAAGGACATTGAGGTGCTGGAGTCTATGTGAAGAAGGGCAACAAAGCTGGTGAAGGGTCTAGAGCACAAGTCTTATAAGGAGCAGCTGAGGGAACTGGGGCTGTTTAGCCTGGAGAAAACGAGTCTGAGAGGAGACCTTATCGTTCTCTACAACTACCTGAAAGGAGGATGAAGCAAGGTGGGTGTTGGTCTCTTCTCCCAAGTGACAAGAGATAGGACAAGAGGAAATGCCCTCAAGTCATGCCAGGGGAAATTTAGATTGGGTATTAGGTAAAATTTCTTCACTGAAATGTTACCAGGCACTGGAACAGGCTGCCCAGGGAAGTGGTCGAGTCGCCATCCCTGGAGGTATTTGAAAGACATGTAGCTGTGGTGCTTAGGGACATGGTTTAGTGGTGGATTTTACAGTGTGCTGGGTTAACAGTTGGACCTGATGATCTAAAAGATCTTTTCCAACCAAAATGATTCTATGATTCTATAATCTGTAACAATAAGCAATTTATAACTATTTACAAGTTTACCACAGGATGGGGATATCCCCCATGGGATCTTGGGACCCCTGACTCTTCTGGCTTTCCTGGAACAGTCCCAGCCCCCTAACAAAGACCCCTACCAGAATGAACGGCAGCTGGAAGGTGATACCTGTGGGAACAGAGGAAACACATGGTGGAGTGTTGGGCATTCACTTGCACCTGTTCCAAACCACTCTGCAGTGGACCCAGGTATCTGGACCCCCTTACCCACAAACAGCAGAGCTAGGCCACCCCCAAATGTGTGTTGTAACCAGACACTCAGCAGGGCTCCAGCCATGGCCATGGAGAGGTTTATTGTGGAAAAGTGCTGGAGGATCACAGGGGTCCAGCAAGTGGATCAAGGTGTGAGGGGACTGAGGCTCCCAGCAGGGCCCAGGGACTTGGGCAGCCCCAGGCATCTGGGGGTGTGTGCCAGGGGGACCCAGGTGTGTGTTTGTGTGTCTTTGGAGGACCCAGTCGTGCAAGTGCAGCAGCAGGTCCTGCCTTGCACTCCAATGAAAAATGATATAATAGAAATAATAATCATAATGAACTAATATTTAGTACCTGAAGGGGGCCTACAAGAAAGCTGGAGAGGGACTTTTAAAAAAGGTGTGAAGTGATAGGACAAGGGGAAATGGGTTCAAACTGAAAGAAGGTAGATTTAGTTTTGATATTAGCAAGAAATTCTTTGCTGTGAGGGTGGTGAGACACTGGAACAGGTTACCCAGAGAAGTTGTGGATGCCTCCTGCCTGGACATGTTAAAGGCCAGGTTGGATAGGGCTTGGAGCAACCTGGTCTAGTGGGAGGTGTCCGTGCCCATGTCAGGGTGGTTGGAACCAGGTGGTCTTTAAGGTCCCTTCTAACCGAAACCATTCTATGATCTTATGATTCTATCATATAAAGTCATATAATAAAATGCTAATATGGAACCCTCCATGCATGTCCTCAAGAGGGACACCAGATTGCTATGGGGGACATGGAAAAGAATTTGAGGACACGGAGATGGGCTGAGATGTGGAGATAGGCTGGGGACAGGGAAACGGGCTGGGATATGGAGGTAGTTTGGGGATGTGGAGTTAGGAGCCAGAGCCAGCACAGAAGCTGACAGGCTGAGGCACCTCCATCCCTGAATACGTGTGCTGTTCCTGGATGTGTGCACCCATAGAATACACAGCCCAAAAAGAGACAAGGAGAACACCTGGGGACACAAATCTGGCACGCAAGGACACCAGATACACACACAAGCCTTGTGTGATTATTCCAGCTATACTAGAGCCAGGGCTGTGGTGGTGCAGTGCTGCAGAGATGGTGGCCATCAGGAGTCTTGGGGACCCTGGCTCTGCAGATACTCAGTGCTGGGATTAACTCAGCAATGGCAGCTTCTTTCTTTCCCCCACTGCCATCGGCTTCTGAAATTCCGATGGCTTCTTGTCCCCACCCAGCGCTGGCCCCTTGCACAGCAGCCATGAGGGTAGCCCCAGTACCGGCCTGGGCTGTGGCAGCAGTTCTGACAGCTGCTGTGGTTCCTGCTGCTCAGTGTCTGGATTGGCTGACTGTGGTGGGTGCCCCACATTTATAGGGATGCCAGGTCAGGGCCTTCTGTGATGCCTCACCAGTTGCATCACAGTATCTCCATAGTGCAACCCAGCTGTGCGTGGGCTCCATGGCTAACAATGAAGTAGGAAAATGAGAAATAAGAACAGATCTAAAAACCCCTTCCCTGCCCCTTCCCTCCCTTCTTCCCAGGCTCAACTTCCCTTCCCAATTCTGCATCTCCTCTGCCCAAGCGGCGTGGGGGGATGGGGAATCGGGGTTGTGGTCAGTTTGTCACACCTTGTCTCTGCCACTCCAGCCTCTTCATGCTCTTGCCCTGCTTCAGTGTGGGGTCCGCTTATGGAAGACTGTCCTCCACCAACTGCTCCAGCGTGTCTCCTTCCCACAGGGTGCAGTCATTGAGAAACAGGCCACTGCAGCGTGGGCTCCTTTCCACAGGGTCACAGGTCTTGCCAGGAGCTTGCTCCAGCATGGGCTCTCCACACGGTCACACCCTCCTTCAGGCTCATCTCCCCACTCTGTCACGGGGTCTTCCATGGGTTGCAGGTGGCTATCTGCTTCACCATGGACCTCCATGGGCTGCAGGTGGCTATGCAGATGGAAGAACAATATGCTGAAGTCATTGCACAGGAAAAACCTTAGTGTCGGCAAGAGCTAACAATCTGAAGACCAATTTCCAATGTAACGTTTTTAGTTCAGGGCACAACGTAGTATTTGGCTACATTGACAAAATAAATTAATTTAACTGGTCAACTAGAGAACACTAATGTTTTTTTGGAGGTAGAACTAGTCTGGTTTTACCATATTCCTTGATAATCTGCTAATGCTGAGTCTCGTAACCAGTACTAGCTGTCATTTTGAAAGATTTTCCTAGAAAGCATGGTATGAGTGCAGGAAGCACAGAGTAAATTCTATAGTTTGTGCTTGAAGTTCAATGAGACACTTATAGTAATGCTATTTGGCTGGGTGTTTTCATAGTTCAAACTTTTAAAGAAGCTTAGCAATATGTAGGCATAAACAATGTAGGTTTCTTTAAAACACTTCAGGACACAAACAATAAATGTTTAAGTAGGTACTGCAATAGCTGACATTATGCAGCTGGTACTAACTCTCAAATTGCAGGATTAAGAATCCAGATTTGTTCTATAACAGATGTTTAGAAGTCAAGAGGATGGAAAACGTCCAGACTGAGTAAAGAGCCTTCTGGACCTAGTGAGTAGGAAATGTTTTAACTTGGGGACTGTACCAGAGGTTAAAAGTTACCTTTGACATGAATGAATCCTAAGTCAATATTCCTTTCCTTCATTTTGCCACTTGTGGTCCAGACAATGTTCATAGTCAACACAACACAGCCTTGCAGCTATTCGTTCCAATAACAGACAAATGTATTTAAAATTAAAATTTTCTCCTTTGGAAACCTAACAAAATCCTAATGAGAATCAGGATGTAATAAGTTCTTTCTGGCCATATTAGGTTTTGTTCCGTAGTGGTGCATTTAAAGTAGCTGAGTGTGAATAGCAAACTAAGATTTGCCTAAAAAAACCCCTAGCTTACTGTACCTGCAAGCACTTGAAATCTCAGTATTATTTTAGGTGCCAAAATACTGTTCAGAATCAGATTACTTTATATATTTGTGAATAATTTATAAATACATTACACTGAGTCAAAACTACATTGTGAACAGGATTTATAGTCTCTCTTTATTTTAAAAATACAGCTGATTTTTAACTACAGTAATTTGAGTTCAAATGTTCTAAAACAAAATATTCTATAGTATTTGTTTCTAATTACACATTTTGTAGTTGTATCCATTCTAGCAGACTCTTGCTACAAGATTATTGAATGCATCATGATTCAACTGTGTACTATGAAATTTTGGCAGTTTGTTATTTTACTTCAAAATATGATTGCTGCTACACAAAAGCCTGCTGGGTTGGGGTTTTTTTGGTTGGTTGGTTTGCGGGGGTTTTTTGTTTCTTTGTTTCTCTTTTTTTTTGTCAAAAAAGGACTAAAAAAAAGCAAGCCTTTGAATGCAGCAGTAATCCCATGTGATTTTATTCTAAAGGCTACCAATAATAAGATTTTGAACTAATAATCTTATCATTTATACTATTTAAAAAGAGAAAGGATTGTAAGGGAGCTCATCATTAGCTGTACAGATGAAAAATGTAGTTCATAATGTGAAGTCCTACTGTGGCTGGACATCAGCTGAATATAGCACAGTGTAGTGTATAATATGTTAACTGGAATGAGGCACTTAAATACTGTATCCTATCAGCAAAATGAGAAATATAAACTAGCTACTACCAAAATAAGTAACCAGTTTCCTTTGTATAAGCATAGGCAAGATAACACTGAAATCTATTTTGACATGTCAAACCAATTTCAAATTATTTGAACAATTTTAGTGGATATTTTGCTGTTTCCTTCTAATAATATGTTTACTTAAAAAAAAAAAACAAAACACAATAAAGCCAGAAAACTAGTTAACCTCAGGCTTATGACACTCTGCAAATATTTTATAATGTTTAATTGTTTACATTCAAATGAAAATTTGCTTAAAGATTTTTTCTTAGAAAAGGCTCTCTGTAAAATAAGCTACTGTCATATTTTAGTAATTGAGTTAGGTTTTCATCAGTGTCTTTTTCCACCCACAGTTTCAATGGGAACAACAGCTGGCTCTTTTCCCATAATCAATATAATCTCTTGAGTTCAATTTCAAAATCAGCTGCAGAGAGTAACAATTAGAGGTTAGCAGACTTGATAGATTTTAGAAGAAGCAATTATGTCATTAACAAATTATCAAGTTATCAAGCTGTGTCACAGAGATAATGCAGAAAAAGCTGAAAGCTGCTGATAGTACAAAAAGAGAGATGTGTCCATGAAAGGAGGAACGTGTTATTGAAGTGAGCTTTACAGGGTTAGTCTTTAGAGCTTTAGTGATGCTGGGAGTCAGTTGCTATATCTAATAATGGATTTTAAAAGACATAGAGATCTTATTTTCTTACCTAAACAAGAGTTTAGGGGGACTACAGGAAACTGAATATAGGATTTACGTGTTGAAAAACCCTAAATTGCTGTTGCTTGGCAATTATTATTATTATTTACAAGCTTCTCTGGCATAGAATCAGGTACCTTCTGTGGGAGGTCGTAGATTTTGAGCTGTGGGCTACCTATGTGTGTTACATTAACTAGTTTTCAGACAGACTCTATGCTTGGATTTTGCATGGCCAGTGGAGCATGAGGTGTTTTAGGACTTTTCATTCATGCTGGCATAGTGACTCTTGAAGGACTTGGGAAAGCTAGTTGTCTTGGGGGACGAGTGTTACCCAATAGAACATTTCAGCTGGGATCTTAATAGGTTTTTGCCTTTTCTGTCTCTTAATTATCCGTAAATTAGTCCCTACCCATCTGAAAATCTGGATATGATGCCCTCCAAGGAGATATAATTTGTGGATTTAAGCCTTTCAGTTACAGCAAGGATTCAGATTTTCTTTTCCACTTTAAGTAATGCTCCAGCTGCTATTCTGAAGGTCAGCACCTCAATTACAAGTACCCATGTAGTAAATGAGGAAAATAAGCCCTATTAAGTTCTTTAAAAGAGGAGAGTCCAGGTATGCAAGCATTTGAAAGGTTAGGTCCCAGGTATTTGAATGTGTGTCCCTAAAACCCCAAATGACACTGTTAAGAAACAGGAGTTGTGGACGGCCTCATCCACAGAACTACCCTCTGGTCTAGTTCTCCTCAGCTTTTCTCTAAGTACCTCTTCTCCTCTTCACTCAGCATGCTGTTCTGTTGTATTCTGTCCAAAAGTGGCTTTCTCACTTGCAAGTGAACAGAAGTACCTTGCTAAACTTGTGGATTGCATCTGTAGCCAGGTGTCTACAAGACTGGGAATGCGGTAGTTAATGCACCCCTAGTTATATCAGTGGATCTGTTTCCCAGTGTAATTATCACATGGTGATAATTTTTTTTTAAGAAAGTGAACAAATGGAGTCACAGTTGTATTTGCTCTCCTAGAAATGAGCTAGAAGAGTCAAGCTGACTTTTCAGTTCTTTCATTTCTGCCTTCTCTGCCACAATTTTTTCTTTTTTTAAAACACACAAACAAAGCTTTCAGTCTTATTCTATCCCTTTAGATGCTGATAACTCTAGAGATGCTGATACCTATTTGGATGCAGGAGAATCTCCCTGCATGATAAAGGAATATTTAATATTTGATCTTTCTAACTAGTTTGCTTTCTTTCAGAAATATGAAAAGTTTTCTGCCTTAATTTACTCATGCCGTTAATGAATTAACAGTCAAAGCAATACTCTTGATTGAAAACAGGCTGCACATTTTTATATAAGAAAATGCACTTTTTCTTCTACCTCCTAGGGTATAAATTGCAATTATGTAAAATTATCTAACGAATTATGTAAAAACACCAAAAGAAATTGAAAAAAAAAAAGTAAAGAAGTTTCTTATTATTCTTACAATGCAGAGAGATATGATGTAACATCACATACTTGAGATTCATTTCTGAATATCCAACCAGTAATCTAAAATAGGCATAGGACTAATGTGGGTCCTAATAACTTCCTTCGTGCAAACCAAAGTAATAAAAAAATTTGAAATTGTTGTACCGTATAAAACAGAAGTCATAGAGGAACATAAGCATACAAAAGCACAACAGAAGGGCAATTTTAACTTGACTATTTTGGAGTAAGATATTTGGTATGACTAAGCCACTTGAGCAGAACTGACTAAAACTGCTTGTGTATATTCACTCTACAAATTCATACACTTTAATGAGCACTGTAGGATCTTCAGTCTCTATCAGTCATAGAGACTAAACTGCTTTCAGATACGGTATGGAAAAATAAATCATGTATGTGTCATACTTTCTGTTATATCCCAAGATATGTATGTCATGTCATTCTTTAAAAAAATGCAGATAACTAAAATCAGAACCGTGTTAGGTTATGTAACAGAAGTAATATGTAACTTCAAGGATAAAAAGGAAAGGAATCACCTATACCATGGGATATTCCAGTTCCTAGTCCAGGACTGTATAAAAAAAACAGGGAAGGAGAAATAAGGATTTAAGGCATAAAAGAAACAAGACGTTGAAAATGCCTGATATAAATGGCTAAACACGATCTAAGCAACTGATCAGGAACATTGTATCTTTAAAATTTTACAGGATATGTCAAAAGTTGAATAAACTACAAGGGCAAACTAGAGAACGGCTGAGTTGCTTATTCTTACAGTTAAGTATAATTTAAAAAATTTGATCATTTTATCCTTTTGAAACTTTGTTTCACTATCAAAGATTATTTTATCCATGGATGTGACAGAATAATTCATCATATAACTGTTCCTATGGATTTGGCAACACTTATAATTCAGGTTCTGAGTATCACAAGGAGATTGCTGAGCTTTGAAAGAATAAAGGTGTCTATGGCACAACTGAATGCTCCTCTATTAAACTTAATTGTTCTTAATTCTGAGAGCTGGTAATGCAACTCACTAAAGTTAGGAGTAATGGTTTAAATGAGACTATCATAGGGTAATTCTTCAGTGTAGTCAAGAACAGTATCATTCTTGTCCAGAACCCAGACTCCCTATAAGTGAATACAGTTTAGAAGTTCATTATTTCACTCTGCCTTTCTGATTTCTAATTCTACTAAATTACATAGAATTACATGAGAGTTTATGGATGTTTTTCGTAATCACCTTTTTATTTTAAAAAATTGTATTTAGTTGTTTTTTCCTTACTAGTAGAAATTTTATCCTAATTTTAATAGATTAAAACTACTAGGCATTATCAAGTAATGGTTTATATGTGTTCTTTATATGTGTTCTTTATATGTATTTCAAATGATTCATTTGAGGAAAAAATATGCTACAGCTAACATGCAGTAAAATTACAAGTATTTATATAACTTTGAAGAGTATTAAGGCAACTTAATCTTTATGAGTGACATCAATATGGACCCAATTAGCACAGTTTTCAGCCACTTCATAATTCAAAAGCATGTGATCATTCAGCTGGAAGCATATTTGACAGAAACTCCATAGTCATGAAGGTAAAAGCTTGCAAGATCACCCAGTAGGATGGAGAAGCTGTCATTCTTTCATCAGTGCAGTTGAATACTAATGTCAAGGTCAGAAGAGTGTAATTTTAGGCTGCCAAAATATTGTTGGATTTGATCTGCTAGCAATGTTTAAAAAGAAAGTAACAAAATAAAAATTTATATACAACTTTGATATGATAGCTACAAAGTTTCAGGTGCCCCCCCACTGCACTTGTTCTGAATCATTTACTGCTTTGATTTGCACTTTTGTGTGTATTTTTTCTAATTCTAATATCATCCTCCTTGTCTAACATCAAAATTACAACTGTGTATATATTTTACAAATTCTGCATATTATATTAAGTGCTGATGTGGGGACTTTGTGTTCAAAATATTAGCTACAATTATAGCAAAGATTTGGGTGCAAAAATTTCTGAGTGCTTAATTCAGACATGTGAAATTGGCATGTATAATAAAATGATAGATTTGTCTTAGGTCAGACTTTTCGTTTCCGTAGCATGATTGTGCTAAGTGGGGATTCTTACTGCTATCTTCATCTATCTAATAAGAACACAGTGAGGATGATCAAGCATTGCAGCAGGCTGTCCAGAGAGGCTGTTAAATTTTTATTCTTGAAGAGGTTCAGAACCCAGTTGAGTGGTTGCTCACAAGGTGTCCTGAGCAACCTGACCTAAGTTGTTGCTGCTTTGTGTAGGTAGACTTGACCAGATGACCTCCAGAATTTCCTTCTAGCTTCCAATATTCCAAGATTCTGTTGTTTCTGTTTTGATAAAACAGTTGTTTGCAATTGATATAAAATTTTAAAAGGGATCAAGTAAGGGTATAATTTTGAAATTATATAGAGACTTTTGTGATCCTTAGGTTATGAAAGACATTTAGGAACCTGAAAGTCATTCCTTTTGTAAAAGAAAAAGTCTCTTCAATGACACCCTTCAAAAAGTTTAGATTTAATTCTCAAGTTCCACTCTTCCTTGCTGTTACCTACATCTGCTCTTTATAAATATCTTCACTTGCTCTTCTATTCAGATGAGAGAGTTTGCAAATGAATGAGTTAAATCTATAAACTGATACTTCTGTAGTAGTTAAATCTTTACATAATTATAACATTAATTTGGTAACTCAAATTTCTAAACACAAAAGTTCTAGAAAAAACAAAATGATGAAACCTCACATGCTTTTTAAGTTCAGTTTTGAGTTTATGTTTAAGTGCTTTTTGATTCTGATTGATTTTACATTACATGAATATGTCAATGAGCAGTGGCAAACAATACCTCAGTAGGATTGCTTTTCAGCTCCAGATATGTCTTTGAAAGATGTCTAAAATGACATGTTTGCAGTAAAATACACATGGCCGGGTGAACTTTTCTGGTTTTATCTTGCGCCTCAGTAATTTTAAAACAGAAACCAAAGCCTTTGTTCTGATAAACTAGACATCTTCCCAAAATATACTTATTAAAATGAAATATTCAAAGATTCCAAAGAGCAAATATACATACAGCAAATGTATTCTTTTCCTCCTGTGCATGGTTAACTTTCATTCATATTAATGGGGTTATGAACATGCTTCAAGCAGAGAAGACTATAATTTTTAAAACCTGTCTATTGAATATTTGGGTTGGTTAAATTTATGTTGTCTGTTTACTACAATAGGGAAAAATAGTTGCTGGAAGGTAAGGAATCTTTTGAGTTTAACTCTTTAATAAATATCCTTATCTCTGAATTCACTAGTGAGTATTTTGAGGAAGATTTTAGATCCTATTTGAGAAAAGATAACTATATGACATTTTCATAATTAATTTTTTTTATATATCAGAATTCCATTATCTAACATTTTTTGCTTGTTTGTTGTTTTCTTTTTCTTATTTTCTAGTCAGGCAGGTTCTTCTCTCCAAAAAGAACAAGCAAAGTTTATGCTGATCCCCAGTACCTTTAAAAGATGGTATTGACACTGGAGTAAGAATATTCTACATTTTTTTTATAAAGTAGATTTTTTAAAGAAAAATAATTTAAAAATTGAAACTTTTTTGACTGTGAATAAAGACTGAGAAAAGGTTGACATAATTTGAGATTTCAGTCAGAAGTTGAGACTGCCTATATGTAGTAAAAAACAGTCATAGATGTTGGCAAAAATACGTATCTACTATACATTGCCTACTCATATACATAATGACAAGCCTAATATTTAAATACACTCTTTTCAAAATAGTTCTTCTGCTAAAAAAGATGTTTAGCCAAAATATCATTATGACTGGTGTCCATAATTGATTTGAAATCAAACTTATTACAATTTTATTAAGTGTGTTTTAGTAAGTGTGTTGCTGAACAGCAGACTGTGCATGTTTGTTTATTATTGTTTTCCTGTCTAGTTGAGGTCAAATACATTAAATCCTTAGGTTTTACGTGTGGTTGAAAGACATCTGTAATCATATGATTCACATTTTTTAGTTCTTTTTTAAACTGTGCACTGTAGGGTATGAATGTTCACATTTGGTAGTATTCTGAATATTAGATAGGCATCAAGGTAATTGTCAGTGACAAACACTGAATCAGAAAGACAAATTCTCACGTGGTCTATGAGACAGTCTCAAAAGTATGTCTTTGTAACAACCAATGCATGGGTGATAGATAGTTCTTTCCAATGCATTTACATGTTTAAATGAGTTGAGGGAAAAGAAAACTATGACTCAGAGAACTTTGTTTTGTTGAAAATGTAGTGGAATTGCTATATCAATATCCTTTCAATTCACATTATCTTAACAGGATTTTATAATTACTCTAAATTTCTTATTTTCTGTAGTGAAGTTCTTCTGTACAAAGAAGTGACATCATACAAGCCTGGCACCATGCAGAGGCTTTTTTTTTTCACTCGAGATTCCTAGCTGATCTCAGAAATGGTAATACTTTAGACTAAGGAGTTTATTATTATAATTTAGAAGTGTACCTCATTTGTATCAATTCAGTGCTTTCATACTTAGTGGTTATTAATCAATTAATTTCTGTACTGAATACAAAATAAGATATATACAATAATTGCAGTGTAAATTCTGAAAGTTTCCAAGAATTTTAATGAAATTTTGGCAGTCTCTATATGGAACACTTTTACAGAACTCTTGCTAGCAATCTGCTCATATACTGTAATGGTTAAAAACATGACTTTGAACTCTGTGGTGCATGTCTGAAATCTATGGCATACATGCATTTCTTTTATGCATCTAGGTAGGGATACACATGTGTATTTTTAATGTTTGTATAAATGCACCTATTTTCAACAGTTCATGTATGTTTTCATATATTCAGTTCGCCATTCCATTCCCTTTGGAAAGAAACACAATTTCTGTTTTTAATCTGTTTTTAGATATTAACTTTTATTTAAAAGATTTCAGTAATTCCAGTTTCTTTTTAGTATTTTAATCTTGCTGTCACCTTTTGGAAAAGTTGAGGTGGTTAAACATACAGCATAGATGATGCATACAGAGCCCTTCGGCACAGTAGATCTGATAGTGACTGTTTATATGTGCAACAAAATCCTGATCTATCTCTGACACTTACTACAGACTTCCTGCTGCTTAGAAATGTGTAGTGTAATAGCATTTGTACATTTTCTTTTCCCTTAAGAGTTCAGCATGCTGCTTCACAGGAGCAAAGAAAATTAGAAATAACATCACAGATACTGTGATAGAAATAAATAAAGCAATAATTTGTAAACTCTTCCAGACGGATATTTACATATATATGCAAGAGTCTCTATGTATAGGTATAATGTGAATATAACTAAAGTAGGGATTATATTTATATGTTGTGTTCATAAACACAGTTATTTCATTTTATATATAGCTGTTTAAATTGTAAGAACCTGACCTTTTTATTTCTTACTAAATGACAAGAGACCACTTAGTACAATACTTGAAGATAAAATAAATATATTTTAATTGTAGTAGGTAGGGGTTTTTTTCACTTTTTTAAGCATTTGAGTTGAAAGATTACAATTCATTAATCATTTTGTGAAAGATAATCTCTGAATTTTAATAGGACAATAATGGGGAAAAATTACCAGATTGTCATTGAACATACAGAAAATAAATATAGAGCATAAAACTGTTTAAACAGTTTAGAAGGATAGAAATTAACTGGGTGGCATGGGGAGGAAAAAAGATTGGAAGGGATAGGGAAAATTACTTAGGAAAAAAAAAATCCACCATATTCTAGTATCAGTAGAATTTAAACTACAAGAACCATATGTAAGGTTCTGCCATTGCATGTAGCAACAGTTACTTTTTCTGACTTCACTGAGATAAGAAGTTGATTATATGTACCAAAGATAAATAGATAACTAATTAATCAATTATTTTCAATAGAATCAATAATTTCTGCTCTTACTAATAAGCTATGTCTGAAATGCTGATAAAACTTGAATTACTGAAAGCTTCAACATAATTTTTAATGCGTAGAGGATGTATTTCTATGGAATATAAAGTAGGTGTCCAAGGAGTATCTAATGATTTTAGCTTCATATCCTGCCTGAAATCTGTGGATGAATGTGGGAGAGAATTTTGTCTTCATGTTGCAGATGAAGAGCTGCGACAATGCTATACACAGGAGGGAGGTTTGTGTATTTTTGTCCCATAATTACCCTTTTTCTTTAGTAAAAACATTCTTTGAAAATTATATGTGTTTAAAACCAGAGAAAATTTAAAGCATGTGCATAAAATACCATTGCAAGGAATTATGCTGGGTTTTATAAAATCTGAAATAAATGTTAAGCTAAAAAGTTAGCTGCTGTAATTAATTATTCTAAATATACATACAGTTTGAAACTGAACAAGCTTTATAAGTATATAAATGTCCCAATACTAATTCTCTCATGCAATTTATTTTAGTCAAAATATGCTGGGCTCCAGTGAGGTACAAGAGTCATTTAGGGAAATACTTGATATTTTCCCCATCCTAATAGTGAGATTTCCATGCAACTGGAGTTTGAAAAAAGTGCTTATTTTCATTGCCAAAAAGGGAAGTTTTTATAGGAAATCTCTTCTTGGGTTTCTTCTTTTTAAATCTCCCTTAGAATACCATGCTTCAAAAACCTGCCTAAGAATCATGATCTCTAATGTAAAAATTAAAATTTTCATAATACGACGTGTTACCCAACCTCTACTAACAAACTATTTAATTATATCAATCCAATCTGCATGATGACAAGTGGTCCCTAAACTGTACAGTAATCTTTCTCTACTTCTCTGTAGTATACTCTAAGACTCATTTACGAATAAAAAAATAAATAAAAAGTTAATGCAACATAATCTAATTATTTTTTTTTCCAAAAAGAATAGAGTTGATTAAATCTTCACAAATAGGATCAGCTTTCTAGAATTATGGCTTGCAGTGGGAAAAGCTGTTTTTCTACTGCAGGTTATTGTTGTTGCTACAGGTTATTGCTATTGCTAAAGACTCAGCTACATAGCATATATTTAAACTAGTGTGAAACTGTTACTGTTAGCCTACCACAGAAATCTGATTAAAAAACCTCATGGATTTAATAAGGTAATCTTTACTATAGTACTTTCAACACTGGATGTGGTACCAACTTTTGCCAGTTAAACAATGTAAGTGCCAAATTTTGTATGTTTCGAGTACAGAAATCCTAGCCTTTTAGCTCCAGAATTCCCACATTTCTTCTCTCAGTGAGCTACTTGTGGGGATTGTTTGTCTCTTGCCTTTACACAAGACACAACACAGAGTAACACTGTAATAAAGCAAACTGGAATATTCTACTACAAAATCTATGAAGTGTTCAAGTTCCTTTGGGGCTTTTCTTATTTTTTCAGCATTTAAGTGTCACTTTTCATCAGTTACAGAATTCATTCTCTGGTTTCTTTCTGTGCTAGAAAATTTTACCATTTCTGCTGTACTTTGTGAGGCTATTGTTCACTCAATTTTTTCTATAACAAGTTAAGGAAAAAGTACCTAGGTACTGATAAAGGCTTCTCTGAACAGTTTTTGTGGTTTGATCCCAGTCAGGTCATCATGACTTAGGAGTGGGTTGTTGTTTTGTTTCAGATCTTCTGATGAGTATCTTCAAATTCTAAGTGAAGATAATGAAGGAGTCTACAGAGGAAAATACTATAAATATTTAGACATAAAATGCACATATAAAATGTGTGTTTGCAGTCATTACTAGGAATTTTATCAAGTCTTTAAATTATACTTTGTTAGCAGATGAATTAGAACGCTTAAAAAAAGACGCCCCTAATAGGTGCTTTATTAAAGGAAGCAAATGCATGCACCTTCACTATTTGATGTATACAGCCTGTAGACAATCATCTCATTATTCATATGGGAATCATGTTCATTCCTCACTTCTAAGAGTACTCCCTAACTCTTACTGTTTTCCATTCATACTTTATGAGGAAGGGGAAGTTGCCTTTTTCTGATACTGACTTAGTTATTTTCATCCTGATTAATCATGTTATATTCTTACTAGAGTATTATAATGTATTCTGCAGAGGCTATACTGAAAAAGCCATACACCACTGCATCACTTTGCAAAGTGCCTTGTACCATTGCACTTCAGTATGAACTGGCTTCTGGGGTGCTAGAGAATAGGAGGTTTCTCCTGATCAACAAAACATTAAGTAATGTAGTATTTCTCTGTTGATACCTTTCGTTGTTTAAAATAGATTTATAGTGACTAGAAGTGGAGACAGAACCTGAAGGTGGCACTTGCCAGTGTAATGTTGTCGAATTAAAATGTGCACGCTTCTTAACAGTATTTGCCTACATTTTTTTCTAGGAACATGGAGAAATTATTTCAAACTGTATTATACGCACTTGCTAGCAGTTTGAAAGGTGTGTCTAGTTGAATGTACTAGCTATAAATATGTGATTACAGATAATTTAAAAACAGTAAATTTAGATCAAAATAGCAAGATAGTTAAATCTAAAATTATTTTTTGAACTGAATTCACAAAGTGAATCAGACCTGTTTCATTCAATGACAAAGCTATTAAAATAATTAGCTCGTGTCGAAGGGGAAGGCAAATCTCACTTGAACCTGCATCTCCTCTCCTTTCCTGCAAGAACCTTAATCATAACAATTTCAGACATTTTCTTTGTTGTTATATTTCCACTTTGTATGCAACATATAAATATTCATTAGTCTAGTAGTTAGAACTTGAGTTTCCCATGTAAACTGCTTCAACAAACAGGGAATAGAATAATTTTTACTCTCTCTAGCTCATTGATTATATGAATATTAAAAGTAGTAAGAAGTTTCATGAGGAGAGACAGAGACATACTTACTAACAAACTTCCTATAGTATTTTAGTTAAGAGAGTTTCTGGAAAATAGGGATTAAAGAACATTCAGGTAGGGTTAAAATATAAAGGTGATTTTTCCATATAATCAATGATTGTTAGAAGAATTGTGTTATTAAGCAAGAAGTGAAGAACATATTAGTGGTAACTTTTTCTCCTGTTTCTGTGTTGTCCTGTTTCTGTATCTATGTTAAAGTTTGCCAGGTCAATGAAAGAAATGAGGAAAAAAGAAAATATTCATTTGATTTTCATTCAGCCGTAGCTCACTGATGAAATACACAGAAAATCATTTGCATAGTTCCCTAGTCTCGTCAATACATATTGGCTTCCCCTGTTGTTTGTAGGGAATATTCCTCTATATAATGAAAAACACAGAATATATTAAGATGGAAAACTTAAGGTAACAGGTAACGGAAGGCAATTTATAAACTGCCACAGCATCAAAAATAGTATCATAACATTTTAACAAAATTGATCTTAACATTATGAATGTCCTCTCATAAGTAGGGATTATTATAAGACCATGTTTACTCTAGACTATTCTCATCCCACAACATCATTTGACATAGTTTAGACTAGTTATATTGGCAGCAAACTGCATAAAGCAGTTTCTTTTTTGAAAGTTTTTTAGACCAAGGCAAGATCAGAGGCACAGGAGTGTACTTTGTATTCTGGACTCTTAGAATTTTTCTTTTGAGTTACAGATGGAACCTGGTTTAGCCCTTTGAAGATTTAAAAAAACACAAAAGCAAGTTCTTGATCAGCAAGAAATAGATAGAGCTCAAAGAAGGAAAAAGATAGTAGAACAAAGAGGATTTTGTATTTTTGAAGATATGTGTTGTATCTTTTTCCTTTTCATATGTACAATTATTGGAAAGGTGACTTCTGCTAGCTCACGGCTCATACACCTGAAGTAATAGCTGCAGTTAAGTCCAAAATCTAACAAGACCTTTCTCTTTGACAGCAAGACACATATTTCCCTAAAAAGTAATAATAAAAAAAAAATTAAAAGTATTGGTAATTACAGAGGAACATACATAAGCACTGTTAAAATCCCAGGGGAGAAAAAAAATCAGTAAAGATGATTAATGTTTATTGGCCAGAAAATAAGTGTTTTTAAGCTCTGTCAACTTTGCTTTTCTAATGAGGACTTAACTGCTCCTAAAGTAAAGCCTTTATCTACGCTGTGTTTTGTATTTCATTTAATCAATGCTTTTTATAGACCCAGTTACCATCATCATAACTTTTCAGTTCTTGTGTTTTGGCACCTCACAGATTTTGTATGCAAGTCTGAGGCTCAAGGGAAGCAAATTTAGCAGAAATGTCCAAGTACAATTTAATGTGTGATGCAGAGCCATAGAACTCCTCTCAGACTTGCTTATTGTTGCAAAGAGAGCCTTTGTAATTACCAGGGGATTATGGCAGAATGTGAAAGACTTTGAAAGCAGCTTTCTTGCAGATCTGTGTTCTGCACGAACTCCAAAACAATCAGCTAGAGTAGTGAAGCAGAAGTATATTAAAATGTGAAGAGTTCACTGAAAAGGTCCTAGTAGAATCTCCTAATTAAAGAAATAAAAACTGACATTAAAGATTGTGAAAGATTCTCTCTTCAGTAAGAAAAGGGGCCTTATGAGGACTGGAAATGACAACACAAACAGAGTGGATTCTTCCTCCTTTTTTTCTCAGCAACAGAAGTAATGAAAATTGAGTGTAATGGTACATAAATAAAAATAATTAAATGGAAGCCGGTTGTAGTGGTACATTACCTGAATTAATATACAAGATTAAGAGACCAACAACCCAGAAACAATTTAGTTACTTTTCTGGTTTTATATAAATTAGTGAACAGTTTTGCATAAGAATATGGTAGTAGCACCAAACTACTTATTATATTAGCTTTGATTTCTTAATTATTTTTTCTCTAATTACTTCTTAGTCACTAAGTATCACTTTATTGTTTCTGAACTAATGTCTACCAAAAAAGGTAGCATATTTTCATACTGAGCCATAACATTTTACTTTATCCTTTTCTATTTCCAATTTAAAAAGCAACAAAAGCATTACAATATTGTATTGTGTTATGTGATGAAAAAAGTCTGCATCAGTGTTGTAGATGTGATTTTTATTGTTGTTTTTATTTCTGAAAAATTCACATGCCCAATCCTGATCATAGAGGATTCAGTGATAAACTTTCTCTTCTACGATGGAAGCTGCATTGGCCTGCATTGACCTTCCATTAAAGCTTTCTTCTCAGTAATGCTGAAATTAAAGCAAGTTAAGGTGAATTATCATTCAGTAGTGAGCAGGTAGGAAAATCATGCAGTGCTTCTGGAAAATTGCATCTGTAAATTTATCAAATACAATTCTGAACTCAATTTTTTTACAAAGGTGATTAGCAAAACCTGAATCTTTTTAGTTTTCTTATGTGTTGAATTCATTAACATATTTTCATTTTATGAGTATTTTTGCATAATGTAATAAGAAATTATATTTTGTTTTTTTTCTACACTTTAATCCATAATATTCAAAAAACAGTTGAAGATCATTTGACCATATTTTTCTATTGTTAAATATTTGTTACATAGTTGAAAGGCAAAATTCTTAAAATGTGTCAGGTTATTGTTTACGTGAAAGTACCTCTAGACCACTGTGTGTTTATCAGCAGGCAGTGATGTGTTGCAATAACCCATAAAACCTAAATAACTAATTCCACTATTACCAATACTGTCACCTGCTCCATCTGTTAGTCATATGAGGATGAGCTTCTCCATAGTACCAACCATGTTTCATTGAATATTTATCCCATGAACATATCTGAGATAGAAATAAGATGAATTTTATTACTATACACTATTTATAAATAATTATTCATTTTCCATATGGATGTTCAATATTCCCATTAAAGCAGAATTATAGTAAGATGATTATATTTTTATTGGAATCAGTTGAAAATTAGGAAATTCCTACACTAAAATTTTTTTCCCCCTCCTTCAAGAAGTTTTAATTGAAAAATGCATAAACTCCTTCAACTGTAAAAGATGTTTTACTGTTTGGGGGAATGTTGGGCGAGAATGAAACATGGGAAACATAAAAAGTTAGACTTCTCACAGGAAGCACAATTTATGCAGGTAAGGATGTTCATTGGCAAGAAGGTAGTTTTTAAAAATTATAATTTACCCTTGTTATTAGCAGGCAAGATGGAAAATATTGTATTATCTTTGCATGCACTCATATTTTGAAAAAAATAAGTGCTATATGAAAACAGCAGCATGTTCTTAGATTCATGTCAAGAACTGAATAGTGACTGTGTATACTATATAGAGATGCAGACCAGCAGGCAATAATATTGTATAGCAGTGGCCTAAGAATGAATATTTCTGAATATGTAACATTTGTATAATAATCAAATTAATGGAAGCCACTGTATTAAGCTGAAAAAAATCCTTTATCCTACGTCATGCTGTATTTCTAGCTTAACATTTCAATTTTACCAGCCTTTCGCTGTTGAAACCTACCTTCTATTTGAAAGATTTACATCCAGTTAACTTGTCATTGATATCCCTGGAGCTTCTGAATGCTGTCAGAAAAATGTGAAGTTTTTAGTAGTGAAAGAGTGACAATGAAAAAAAAATAAGATTTAAATACCATAAGTGAATTATGCTTTGTTCAAATTTAAACAACAGCAAAAAAATCTGTATCTAATCTTCAGGAAAGCAAATGAATTCTCAGTTCAGTGCTGATGACAAGTAGTCAGGAATTCAGGCATACTTTTCTGTTATTCAGTATGATTTATCTTCTCATAAAACAGTCTCACATGTTTTTGGAGGCAGTATCTAATAAATTAAATATAAAGTACTGCATCAAAATAGGAGACTTACAACCACAGTATCATAGAAATTCAAAGCTATTATTGCCAGATAAACAACTCTGGCTTCTTTGTGTTCAGATACAATCTCTCTCTCAAAAAAAAAAAAAAACCAAAACAGAAAAAAAAGCATGACCATTACTTTCTCATGTGCTAAAAAATATGACTAATATACCCTGCACAATTTAAAATGTTAACTTAATAGATCTTCTACTGTAATATCTCCCTCTCACTGCAGAAGTTCTAAGGATATAATTTGTAAAATAGTTCTTAAATGGCAGTCAATCCTAGCTCCACAAGGGTTATTAGTGTAACATGCATGCATATATTAAAAGAAATTTTGAACTCAAGCCAAAGAAAAAAGGGAAAGAGAGGAGAGGCGGAAGCTTTATACATGCAAAAATATTTAATCAAATCTTTAATTTCCAGTCTAATCTGAGCCTGCATGGAGGATCATGTATTTTTACATCAATTATATGAATACATTTCTGGTGAATTAATTGATTGCTAAAACTTTATAACCACTGTAAATGTAATTTTTTTAAAAAAAATCAGACTGAATTTGGAATTATTTTTCTTTTTTGAAGAGGCAATAAATTAAAAAAACTAACAGTGAGGGAACAACTGTTACGCTTCATCTTCCCCTCTCCACTCACTCACCTCTACCCCCACAAAGTTGAAGAAATCACCATACGTTTTTTAATGAAGTAACTCCTATATATATAGGAGACTAGGCTTCCCTCTGACTGAGATTTAAACCCTTATTTTCTACCTTCCAGGGGAATCACCTAGCCACTGGATATTCTGCAATGGTATGCTCTCACCTGAGCTATTTGAACTGCGACTTTGACCTAGCTGTGTGCCTCCCAAGTGAATGCTTTAACTACCAGACGAAAGAGTCATTCACTCTCTTTGGCTCACTATTTAAATAATCCATGCAGAACAGCTTTTTCCGTGGGGATTGAGAGAAGCCAATTATAGATTTCTCACTGGTTTAAGAACTCTTCTGGGAAAGTGAAAATGTGGGTTCAAGAACGTTCAGACAAAGAGGGTCTTGAACCTGATTGTCCCACATTGTATATCAGATGAGGCCCTAACCACAGAGCTATTGAATAAATGAAGAGAGAGGGGATTCTCTTTACTTCCATGAATGATTTACAAAACGTGTGTAAACCTAATCTTTAATTTCCAGTTGTTTGGTTTTGTGTTTAAATAGCTTCTACAGACTTGCCTAGGTCTCTCACAAGTGTACAGATTGATGATTGGACAAAAATACTAATTTTAGGAATGGTGAACGATAATTGTTCTCTGCACCTTTTTTTCCTAGAGATTTCCTGAATATTTGTCAGTCCCAAATGAAATAAAAATATGGTTTTATTTGGCAGTAAATGCAAAATTTCAGTTAAATCAA
>VZRW01000199.1:75406-159907 GCA_013398125.1 Aegotheles bennettii
CACACTGGACGGGACATGGGGTTTATGGGTGAAGGAGGGCAAAGACAACTGATTTTTTTCAATATCCCATCTAACTGAAAAACTATTAATACACAAAGACTTACTGCATATGCTTCAGTATTTCCTAACACTTCTTAATTCAAGAACCTGTACTGAACTGACATGATTTCATTAAGGTTTAGTAGAACTTGCTGGCCACAAGAGTGCCGATTTCAGTTCAGACACAAAGAACAATAAAAAAACCAACACTGCCTGTGTATGAATTCCGAGTCTCATCTTTCTCTACAGTTTACATTGCCAAAGAATGTCAGGAAATGCCAAAATAAAGTATAGGTAATTTTTTTTGATGTGGGAAAGTAAAAAGGTATCAAAATCTTTCAGACAAAGGTCAGTTATTGACCACTTGCAGGAAAATGTCTGAATAGTAGTCTGCAGATACAGAACAAGTTATTAAATATTGCAAATCTATTCAGAGTCACACAACATGTTTGCTGATATCAGTCGTGAAACCCAGAGTTCCTGACTCTTAATCCAGTGAATGAATATCCCTTCCATTAGCAGTGTAGTAAAGAAATAAATATGGTAAAGCACCATCCTCTAACTAGAAAGAGGGCTTGTTTTTAATACTGTTTTCCAAATCTATATTTTGATTTATGTCACAACATGAATGGTCGAGAACATAATGTCTTCCTTCTCCAAGAGATAAACAAGATCAAGAGATAATCCAAAGTCAAGCTTGCTAAACTTTCTTGACTGGGTATCTTCAGCTCTCCTTTTTAAAAGTTTACCTGTGAAAATGAAGAAATCCTTTCCTTTCCCACGTATTCACACAGATCACTTTTGCATTTCATGACAGAAGGGAATAGTCTTTGCACATTTAGTATCCTAGATATCTAGATCTGCTGTGGAAGGCAGTTATGCCATAGTAGGTATTTAGGCAGCTCTGATCCTCTCATTTTAAATCGGAAGATTTTATGAAATAACCTAATACCTGTTGTGTTGCTGGTGCTTTTTTGAATGCTAATAGGAAACATACTTCAACTCTGAGTTGCTCTTGTTTGTGAGCTCTTCCAAAACAATGCATTTTTCTCCAAAAAAATCAACATTCTTGCTGGAAGAGTCAATTGTATTTACTAATTGTTAATTTGTGATTTGTTGACTTTTTGCAAAAGGATATAGTACATTGGATTCTTATAGTTCGCTGTTCAAACAAAAACCATTGCTAGTAAAACATCCCGAATTCTGTTTTTAACTAAGCATCTGTCATTCTCAATAATGCTGGACCTTCTTAGTCCATAAAACTAAAACTGTTCTGGAGAGGTTAGGCTATTTCAGCCAATGTTTTAGTTTCAAAACTGACAATGTTTTCTGAACTACAGGGGTGAAGACAATGATAAAATCAAATAATTGATCTTTATTTTTCTTCTTCTACTACCACTCCCTTAAATTTAAAGTGTATAAGAAAAATTATAATGAAACTTTTAATAATAATTCTTAAACAAGTCCTCTGTGTTATTTCTTATCTAAGAATCTTCTCTTATTGGTTTCACAAAATCAGAAAAAAATATATTTAGCATTATACAATATAAACATCCAAAATATAAATCTTTAAAGTGATTATCCATTATTATAAAGCAAATACAGATATGAAGCTTTAGTACATGGACAACTTCTGCACTGAATGTGGCATTTGAAGAAACCCGTATTCTGTCTGTGAACACAAATAGGGGAGTCTCTTTTCTGTAGTGCCCATTCAGCACAGTAGGGGAGCTAACTGGCAGCAGCAACTAAAAGCAAAGTTAGCAGAAACAGAGCCGGATAAGGTGCTGGAGGGATCATAAAGTGATTTTTTTACAGTGATTTGTTTTTTAGAAAATTTCTTCCAGGACATCTCTTAGTTATTTCAGCATGTCACTTTCAGGATTTATCACAGTTAACCCTGGAACACAGTATATATTCTGTATCAAATCTGTGTCCTCCAATTTATAGCTTGCACTATCATTACTCAAGTAAAAATCTTCTTCAACCACATCTGGCACTTGAAATTGTTTTCTTACTTCAGCTGGTATCAGAAGACTAAAATTTATATTCAATAATTTCAAATAATAAAACCAACAAAAAACAAACCCCAGACTGAAATTCTTGCAGACACGGGAACCTCTCCTGACTTTTTATCAAAAACAAGCAAAATTTAAGAATGAAATCTATGAAATATTTTTTAAAAATAACACAGAACCTGCTTTTTTTCCCCAATAAATTTATGTTGAGTTAAATATGAAATTGCGATTCTTAATGTTCTTCATTAGTAAGAAAGTATTGTTAGTAAGAAAGTATTTGTTGTTAGTAAAAAATGTATTGTTTCGCTTAGTTTGCATTAGATTATCAGGTGTCTCTAGCTTTCTACTTCAGGACTTCTCTGTCTTGTTGAGTCAAGCTTGTGCTGGAGCCTTATGTGTTTTGCTGTCTTTATATTATTTAGTGATTTACTTAATCTCCAAATAAATGAATGGTTCTTTGCCAACTAATTTTCCAATGCAATAAATATTTACCAATTGGAATAATAATGCTCAGTGCTTGAGTTAAGATAAGTTTTCAGATATGGACTACTGAAGTACATAGATATATATTTTGTGACAAATTATGCTTAGATTCTAAGATGTCCCCTTATTCACAAAAAAATAATTAGTCTGTTTTTATGTTCTTGCGCAATCAGTAAATTTATTTAGATCTCAAATGAGGAAGTGGGGCTATATGACAAGTGCAACTTTTAATTAATATTTCTAAATTTATTTCTAACTTCTAATATTTCAACTAGACCTTTTAATTGGGTCTGTATAAAGCAGACAAATGTTCCCTCTTTGTATAACTGATATACTGCAATTAAAATCATGGAGTTTTTTCTTCTGTACTTACACATTATTTTTACTTTTCCTATAAAAATGGGGCAAAATCCACTTTCACAAGAACTTAATCTTTCTACTACATATTCCCTGCATGGATGTCACACCAAGGCCAGTTAAGTCACTTCAGCACCAGAGATGTTTAGAAACACTTCTGAGCACTTTAATTGTTCATCAAGACCTAACCCTTTGAACATTGCCTAAAGGCATATTGGCTCTGCTCTGAGTCACTGAAGCAAAATTGGAGCATCTGGATGCAGTGTCAAAATAGCCCAGGCAGCTTCAGTGCAGCACCCAAGTGGATAATCTCAACACAAAATACAAACACTGCATTAGTGATTGCCAGAAGGCTACAGTTCATCTTCCTCTGAAATACAATACAAGAAAGTACAAGAAAAGTTTAAGGATGATACTTTTTTTCTTCCTATCTTCTGTTGTGTGAACAAAGAATCAAGCTGTGTTTTGATCTTTTGTTAAGTGTTTGGTAGCATTTTCAGTCCTTGTTTGCCCTACTAATCCACTGATTTTCTCTTCTTTGGATAAACCAATGAATGATTTTTACAGTTTATGCTGGTTTAGATATGTGAATGCAAAAGATGATGATGTTACATCTGAATCAAAGTAGTGGAAGAAAAACTACAATAATATTTTAGTTGCCTTATAGTGATAAAGCATATAATTATAATCTGTTAGATTTTACATAAAATTTCCATAATTCTGTGAATTATGTGAAATTATATTTCTTTTCCTTTGTTCGCTCTCACAGATGGTAGCAAAATTGCATTCCTTTAATTGAAGAGTGCATTGTAAGTAACTCTTTTTATTTCTCCTGTTGAATTAGACTTCACCTTTTATTTTTCTGAATATGCTAAAATTTTATCTCATGGATAAAACTGTGTTCTTTCTTGAAAACTGCTGCACAATTAATACTTTATAAGAGCCCATGAGACATCTGGCATGTGACTACAGATACACTCCTCAGGACAGATTTCTTTTGCCATAGGCAAGAATAGTTTATGTAAGGCTTAGGCCACCAGGTCAAGAAATATAAATGCAGAAGAAGCATGCTAAACATACCACCTGGCATCAGGCTCTGCCTGGAAATTCTGTATTCCGTCTCTGATATGGCTGATCTGTAGAGTGCACACCAGAATGAATATTGGAGAGCAGAACTGGGGCACAGCAGTATATATAGTCTATTTCCTGACTACCTGTTTTTCTGACTATGTATCTAGGACTTCATACTTAAATGAATCTAAATACAATGAACCTAGATCTAAATACAATGAATCTAAATATGAACAGAAGCATCAGACTGGTTTGAAGCTTTGGTATTTTGACATAATCCACATAATACATGTATTTTGTGTATATATATGTATATAAACCAACATACAATAGAATTATTAGTTTTGTAGTGATACCAAAAATACTGCTAAACATACTGCTTCACACTACTATTCAAACTATTCACACTACTCTTACAAATACAGTACCAAAATACCTTCCATTTGGAACATGTCAAGTAAATGGGTGACACTTTTTCTAACATGTCTAACTGCCATTAATTTAGTTAGTATTCATTGTAATTACAGTGATCATAATGAATTCATTTAGTATTAATGTGAACATTATACATCTTTTTAGGAACTCCATTATAATTCAGCAATAATTAATGTACATATTAAATGAAGTGTTACTCAATGCTATTATAAAGAAATGTTGTTTCATTTGAGAACCTTTAGAGTGAGTTGTGTTTAATCTGATTGGTATTCTGACTGTTGCCAAGAGGTATTGTGCAAGGGCAAAGGGTAATTCACATTGGGAAACTTGGTTAACTTTTCAGAGAGATTCCATATTTGCAATTGTCTACTGATCCACTTATAACTTAGTATTGAGGAAAGATACTGCCGTGATAATGCAAAAAATGCCTGACTATCCTAAAAACTTTAAAAATGTCTGATGTTTCAGACCTTATCCAATAAAGAAGGCACGTGTTTAAAAACAGAGTACTGCAACACCTACATTTTATGATTGTTCTTCCATTCTACCTAGCAAAAGTAATCCAAAACTGAGAACCAAGTATTTTCCATGTATCATCCATCAACACAATTAGGTGCCTGAAAAGTACTCATGCCTGCTTCACTGAGCTAGATGAAAATAGTGAGTAGAGGAAACATGGCAAAAGAAGAATGGCTGTACTGGATTAGGGTAAGAGTTTTCTTCTGGCCAGCATCCTGTCTCTGGGCAGTAATTATAAATATATGCCCAGAGAAATGTAAGAATAAGAATTACATGATATTTTTCCAGACATTCCCCAGCCTCCAACATTTTTAGCTGAAGAAATTTCATCATATATATATATATGATTTTTAAAGATTAAGATTTTGTTGGTTTTCTCCTCCACAAATCTATTCCCATAAACCTATTTTGTACACAGAATCATTATGGCTGAAAGAGACCTTCAAGATCATCCAGTCCAACCATCTACCCAGCACCACCATAATAATCCCTAGAACACTATACCATATCACTCGGTACCTCATCCTGATGCTTCTTGAATACCTCCAGAGACGGTGACTCTACCACCTCCCTAGGCAGCTTGTTCCAATGTCTGAGCACGCTAACGGTGAAAAGATTTTTTCTAATATCCAATCTGAATCTCCCTTGTTGTAACTTAAGACCATTTCCCCTTGTCCTCTCACTGTAGGCTTTGCAAAAGAGACAAAATCCCCCCTCACTACAACCCCCTTTCAGATAGTTGTAGAGAGCAATGGAATCTCCCCTAAGCCTCCTCTTCTCCAGGCTAAACAAACCCAGCTCCATCAGCCATTCCACATAAAACATATTTTCCAAACCCTTAACAAGCCTCATTGCCCTTCTCTAGACATGCTTTAGCACTTCAATGTTGTTTTTGAAGTGAGGGGCCCAAAACTGAACACAGTACTTGAGGTGCAGCCTCACCAATGCCGAATACAGTAGAACAATCACTTCCCTAGTCCTGCTGGCCACACTATGCTTGATACATGCTAAGATGCTATTGGCCTCCTTGGCCACCTGAGCACACTGCTGGCTCATATCCAGCCAGCTGTCAACCAGCACCCCCGAGTCCCTTTCTATCAAGCAGCTCTCAAGCCACTCCTCCCCAACCCTGTAGTAATGCATGGGGTTGTTGTGGCCCAAGTGCAGAACACAGTATTTTTCCTTATTAAATCTCATACAGTTGTTCTCAGCCTGCTGATTGAGCCTGTCAAGGTGTCTCTGTAGAGCCTTGATACCCTCGAGCAGATCAATACTCCCACTCAACTTAGTGTCATTTACAAATTTACTGAGGGTGCACTCAATCCCCTCATCCAGATCATCAGTAAAGATATTACACGGGGCTGGGCCTAACACTGAGCCCTGAGGAACACCACGAGTGACTGGCCACCAACTGGATTTAGCCCCATTCATCACAACTCTCTGGGCTTGGTCATCCAACTAGTTTTTGACCCAACAAAGAGTATGCCTGTCCAAGAAATGAGCAGCCATCTTTTTTTTAGGAGAATGCTATGAGGCACAGTATCAAACGCCTTGGTGAAATCTAGGTTGTTAACATCTACAGGTTTTCCCTCATCTACTAAGCAGGTTATTTAGTCATAAAAGGATATCAGGTTGGTCAAACAGGACCTTCCTTTCATAAACCCATGTTGGTTGAGCCTGATCCCCTGGTTGCCCTGCAGGTGCTGTGTGATGGCATTGAGGATTATTTGCTCCATCACCTTCCTCAGAATTGAGGTGAGGCTGACAGGCCTGTAGTTCCCCGGATCATCTTTCCAACCCTTCTTGTAGATGGATGTTACATTTGCCAATTTCCAGTCAGCTGGAACTCCTCCAGTTAACCAGGACTGTTGGTAAATGATTCAAAGTGGCTTTTAAACCTTAGAATAATGTCCTTTGACAATTAACTGCATGAGTCTACTATTCTGTTCATTTTGTGCATAAAGAACCAATTTATTTGTTTTGAATGTAGTTTTTTTCCTAGCTTCATTTGTATCTACATTGAATTGGATTTGATTGAGCTGGAAAAACAATAAACAGTTAATACCTATCCATTCCCTCTTTGCCACCAAAGATTTGTGAGCCTCATCTCTATCCTTTGGAGATCTTTTCAAGAGAGGTATCCTACTCTGCTACCTGTACAGAAATTGTTGATCATCTTTGTACGCCCTTTTTGAGTTTTGTATGCTACATGTGGTCTTTAAAGTAGGAGAGGCTCTTAGGTTTATAGTATTTCAAAATTATTCCACCAGCTTTTCTTCTCAGTTTCTTACTGAATACTGACATTGAATAGTTATGGAACTAGTGGCTCAGTTCTCCATCGTAATTGTCAGCTCTAAGCCCACTGTGTTATATGCAATGTTAAATTCTCATGTGTCATCCACCCCTCCTTCCTATTGTGTATCACTTTACATTTATTTACAAAGCATTTAATCTGCTATTGTATTGCCTAGCTATTCACTCTTGTAAGTTGTTTCTGGAGTTCTACACTGTCTGTCCTTATCCTGACTGTCCCAAATGACTCTGATCAGGAACATTTTTTGCCAACTCTAATCCCCTTTCCCAAATCATTTATGAATGTTGAACAGCACAAGCCCCAGAAAAGGTCTTTGCAAAAGTCTGACAGTGATGTCTCTCAATTGCAGGACCTAGATACTTACTCTCAACTCTCTACTACTTAGACTATGAAGTATCAGTTATACATGTCTTCCTTCTTAACTGCTTACTTTTTTTAGTAGCCATTTTTTTCAAAAGCCTTTGTTGAGAAACTTTAGCAAAAGCCTTTTTCAAATCCAAGATAGACTCCAACTAAGCAGCTCCAGGCAACCATATCACTTGCATTCACGTGTCTGCTCAATGATTCAGAGTACTTCAGTAGGTCTGCAAAGCAGAAATTTCCTTTACAAAAACCATCCTTACTTGTCCAAAGTATAGCATATTTATCCAAGGTCCACTCTTGAGTTTATTATTATTGTTTATACTGACTTGTCCAGTATGGACATTGGTCTCACAGACTGTGGTTTTTTACACCTGCTATTTAACTTTTTATTCAAATTTATTTTCACTGCAGTTTTACATCTTCTAGTTCTCAGTATCTTTGCAACTTTAGGTGAGAGATAATGCACTGTCACTAGTCAAGAAGTGGTTTCCTTTTTGAATTGTCTTATAACTCTTGAGTGAATACTATCTTATCCTAATGATTTGTTACTATTCATTTTCTCATCACTTCATTTCTCCTTCAAGTGGATATTCCCACTGAGAGTTATTAGGATACATTATTACCCAGCAAGCAATCTTTACCTGTAGCTTTACAAAATATGTCAATGTAATGCTAATTAATAAATAGTCAGCTAATCTATGAACTTCTGATTTATCTTCTGCTGATGTATTTGACCTTGGGAAAATCACTTAAACTCAGCATTTCTTTATTCTCTCCCTCCCTACTTTGGAAATAATGGAATTAGTGTTCTCTTTAAACTGTTGAGCTTTACACATTACATGCATGCTAGGTATTCTTATTTATTTTTCACACTAAAATAAATCCAATTTTGGAATGGAATAGTGGATAAAATAGAATAAATTTTAACAGTTATAAAATAGTTACCTCTATGAGAGAGAGAATCAGAAACTAATTAGAACCACCATAGATTTTAAAAAAGTTCTTTGGTTACTTCAGAAAAATAAAAGATGAAAACAAATGTTTTTGTACACAACATGCTGAATTTCCCTACTTTCTTTTGTAAATGTCCTTTTTTCAACTGATGCATTAATAAGGAACTCATTCTCCTTTTTAGTCTTTATTGTGGTTTTATGTCATATAACTATATGTAGAAATTCAAGATGTATTTTGTATTAATTACTCAGAAATATTGAAAATATTTGTTGATACGGTGGATTAAAGTGGACCAGCACATTCACTGCAAGTACTGCTTCTTAATTCAGCAGTTTCCACTGTGAATATTTAATGAAGTTTTTGTCCCCTTCATTAATTAGAATCTTTCCTATCTTTCCAGTGTTGAAGTATCTCTCTCCCTTTCTCAGGCAGATTTCATTCATCCAATAGCTAGCTTCCTGCTTCTGTATAGAGGGGATGGCAGCATTAAACTTTGAATAGACCTAAATCAATTCTAATTATGCTCAAACATATAATGTTTAAGTTTACGTTAGAGTCTTGATTTTCTAAAGTAAACCAGAAAAGCCAGTTGTCAGTACTATTTTTCCTACTGTTCTATGCCTTCCAGCTTTCAGTGTCATGAAGCACTCTTCTGTTTAGATCTGATCTTGGGCTCTACAGAAGTCTTCTGCGAATTCTTTCTTACAGGCTAGTGATGCATAGTTAAGAACAGTCCTGTCTACCATAATGTTGTTCCACAATGTGCCACTAAAAATCTTTTTTTATAAATAATGATCAAAAGTATTTAGCTCCAGTTCCTATTAGTGACTTGGGATCCTGTTTGTAGAGATACTTAACTCCAACACAGCTATGGTAGACATGAAAGAGAGAGGTTGATTCAAAATACTTGTGGAAATTAGATTACTAAGACATACAGCTGGTTAACATTTTCTAAAAATTTTTCATCTTTCATTCTGGTTCAAATTTTAGGAAATATATGATGTAAAATACTATTTTGCCCTTTCTTGTGAAGGATGAATTCTATGTTTCTGACTGTCTACAGAGGTGGCAAAAGTATTTAAAAGGTTAAAAGACAAAATTTAATGGCATTTGAATTTCTTGTTGAAAAAATTCCAGTCTTTAGTAACAATGTAATTTATTTTATTTCATGCATACTTTGGGGACTTACTAAATGTGATTTTTACTAACAGCTTATTTGGTGTCATCAATGAAAGTGCAGCTTAATCTTACTCCTACGTTTCCGGTTTGAATTAGTTTTGATAGGTAGAAAATTATTCTTCCTTTTTAATCTGGTACATTAATATGTATTTTCCAGGCAATGATACTGTCTCTTTTCTTTCTAAAAGATATTCTGTATTCTCTCTTGTCTTGTTTCCATACGTCTTCATTTTGGATCTCACTCCATTAACATTTCTTCTGTTGGTGCCTATTTATTCCAACATCTTTGTGACTTTTTAAGACCTTCGTTCTTATTCCCAGTTTTTCCTTTCTTGAACAATATTGATGTTTACCTTTTAAGTACCTGTATGATGGCTGTTCTGGAGGTGTTCTTTAGAAACAGAAATATTTCAGTTAGATCAGTCTCTCAGTGGTACATCTAGTCCTTCTTTTACAATAACACAAAGGGAAGATAGAGAAATAACTATGCAGAAAACTCAGGAAGAGTTTTCTCACTGAAATCTATGAAATCAGATATTAATCCAAATCAAATTTGTCTGTAAACTGTGGTTGTCTTGAATCTATTTAATTCAAAGGAATTTCAAGGAACCAGGAGATATTTTTCTTTCTGACTGGGATCCCATCAAGGAGGATCAGATTGCAAGGTGCATATTGTGTGCCCAGTGCTTGAGCATTCATAGGGATTCTGTCCCATTGCTTTTATTCAAGCTTTGCTTTTCAAGATTAGAATTTTGACGTATCTCAGTAGAGGAATTAAAACCTAAGTGCCTAAAGACATGCTGTCCAACAGATGTGTAACACAGCAAATTTTAGCCCAGAACCCCTTCCTATTAGTGTTTAAGCCCTCAGAAAAATTGTATTTACAATGAAAAACTTTAACAATCTTTTACCATGTTTGCTAGCAGGCACTGATTTAATGCTAATGTGACAGCTTTTAGTGAGAGACACTTTTATTTTCCTGATAAGAGAAGTGTTACACATTCTGAAAACCAGACAGATTTTTCTGGCCAGTGTCTCCTCATGTTTGTGCCAGTAGGGATTTGCTGACTACTCAAATTATCTTTCACAGGTTAGCACCCATCTATCTTAAACAGAAATGTCTGATGTTTCTCTATATGTTCGTATTTTAAAAAAAATTAAAACAGACTGTTGTTAATAACTCGCTACCTAATGTTGCCCAAAAAAAACTGCTAGATTTTTATAATGCAATTTTGGATAGCTTGCATTGTAGCAAATAAAATTATATTTCTTACAAAATACATTCAGAATTTTCAGTAGACTCTTCTCTGAAAAAAAAAAGTCAAAAGACAATGTAATCTCAACAAGACCTATAATGTTAGAAAAAGGTGCCAATACATTAAATTAAGCTCTGTTGTATTTCAACTGTGATTCTGGATAAAAGGTACTTTATTTTTTATTTGTTCTAGTAAGGCCTATTTATACATCTCTATAAACTACCAGCCATATTATTTAATCTTTCCCGTGGTCACACAGAAATTGTTTCATATCACACTATCATATATAGTGTATTCTAATGCATATTTTCAAATCTCTGTGCCACCTTAATATTATTCATTTGGTATGTAATTTTGTATTTTTAAAATATATCGTTGAACTTATTTTATGCCTTTACCAAATTTCTAACCTTTGTTGCAGGTGTTTCATATAATGATAGTTTTACTTTAGGGGCAATCTTGATACAGAACATGAGTGGAGAAAAGATATTGACACTGTCTTTCCACCTTTTCTGAACAAGAAATGTGGATTTGCTTACTGGTCTGTGTGTTTCAAAGGTGATGCATTTAGACCAAAGCAAAAGTCATTGCTGGATTTGGGGGCAAATTTTCAGTTCTTCCCTATATTTCACACTAACCTTTAAATCCTTAATCAAGTAAAATGAATTTCTGAACTTATTTTATTTTATGCTGATACATTCACCAATCATATTAGTGTGTTTCAACTAAAGTGATCAGTTCATTCTGATATTTCACTGTCAAAGAGAATTTGGTTACAGGCCCACAGAAATATATTGAGCATTATAGTTAAATATCCCTAGATATCTAGAGATAGAGCAATTGCTTATTATTAAATACAAGCTGTTTCTACTTTTAAAGTTCTTACATCTATAACAGCTACAGATTAAGTTTTACCTTTTTGTATGAAAACCAAGATTTGGAAGACTGGTTGTATTTTAGCTAAAAAGAACTCTTCAATTAGGCAGTGATTTGTGCATGAGGCTCTTAATCTAGTATGATTTTGCAATGTAGTATTACGTTTTTCAGAAACAGTAAATCATTTCTTGGTTCACTATTTTGGTCAGGCTAGACAGATTATTCCTTCTATTGTCACCAATTTCATCCCACATGATATTTTAGTTCCTCAATGTGTTGTCTAAAGCCATTTTTCCTGGCAAGTTATCTGTGATAATACTGAATCAAAAGAAAGGCATCTTCTGTGTTTGTTTAACCACTGTGCTGGTTTTCCTATTTTGAAATTTTAGAAATTGTTTTAGAAATGTATGGTTCATTCAGATTTTCAATAGAGGTAATGATGGAAGTGATCCACTGATCTTGAAATAGCCATGGTTCTTTCCTGGTTTTTCAGTTGTTTCTCACCAGGAGAGCCTGTGAGAGCAAATATTTCACTTGGTATCAAATTCCCCCATTCAGATTGATGAACTGTTACAACAGTACTAATTCAATCCCCAGATCATTTTCAAGACATTACTATTATATTGATGAGATAAGGTACCCTGAAATATGGATATGGTAGAATTCATCTTGGTATTACAGCTTGTTCCCATTACCAGAAAGGCATTTTATTATACATACATTTAAATAAACTAGTATTACATTTTGGAAATAAAAAGTCTATCAAATTTTTTAACCTATGAAACAAATGCAGTGTTTACATATGTGAAGTATAAAATACCACCAGCTTCCTCATTTTAACATTATTCATGTTTGGTTGCTGTTTTATTTTTCAAGTAACGCATGTTGTGCATTACTAAAACATAGTTGTGTTTTTAAGCATAGCTTTCATTTAAAAGTACTGTGGAGTTGAATCTATCTGGTGGAAACACTGGAAAAAGTAAAGCTACCTGCAGATTCCAAGCTTGCACATGTCATTAATCTTCAAATGGCCTCTCTGCCTCAGACTAAGACACAAAACCAGTGGTTGGAGATACAGTGTTGCTTTTTTTTTGCATCCTTCAGCCCAAGTTAATATATTTATTTTCTTTCATGTGCTAAACTGAGGTATGTATCAGATTTTGCAGAAGAAAAATAATAACATAGAAAAAGTCTTCTTGCAGTCAGCTTTGCCAACCTCACAGCTACCTCTTTTCTGATATACGTCATTCTTTCATGTTTTTTCTTTGAGACTTGCTTAAACGACATTTTCATTTATACTCTAGCAAACTTCCACACAAATTCATAGCATAATTAAATCAGACCCAGAAGTTCACTGGCCAATCTAAGTCTGTTTTGAATAAATTCAGAACTATCAAAGAAAAAGTAAAACATTTCAAAGGAAGATTACTGGGTTTGCAACAAATTTCTTCTGGAAGAAAAAAAACCACTTTTCATAAACTTTATTTTAATTATAGTTCAAATAGTTTTCTTACTGAATTAAATATGCTTAAGGCAAACTGAAAGTCTCTTAAGAGGGAGTGTATACAGTTAGCACAACATAATAACCAATACCATCTTCTGTATTGCCCTCTAAGCCTAATGTCAAAGGGTAAGAAGAAAAAAGATTAAATTTCATGACCATCACTGAAATATTTTCTTTTCTTCTGAGAGGCAGGAAATAGGCAGCTAGATTTAACAGAAGAGGGAGCTTCTGTTGTATCATATTAATAGTATGTCATTCAGTCACTAAAATGTGAAACTATTAAAGCAATAACCAACCATATAATAAAAGTAAAACTTGGAACAAGTTGCCTAGGGAGATGGTAGAGTCACCATCCCTGGAGGTATTCAAGAAGTGCCTGGATGAGGCACTGAGTGATATGGTTTAGTGTTTTAGGGGTTATTATGGTGTCACTGGGTAGATGGTTGGACTGGATTATCTTGAAGGTCAGCCATAACAATTATGTGATTCTGTGAAAATGCCCTGCCTTGTAAAGTTTGGCAATTTCAGTTTTTGGGGTTTTTTTAAATAAAGTTACATTAAATATTATACAAAATGTGTATGGGTATATTCTTCTGTCAAAGGCACTTTATGTTTTTTTCCCCCCTTTCTGGTGAGGAGAGATTCTAGATTGTGTTCACACTTCTGCTGTATAATAGAAAAGATAGATACAATCTGAAACATTTATTTCAAAATGAAATACTTATCTAATGGACTTTAGGTTTAAGTTACTTTAACCACAGTGAGCAATTTACGTGCTTCATCTTATTCTTAATGAGTAAAGCTACTGGTGATGAAAGGATCTGAAAAATATATAATAATACCTAGAAGGATGACTTTTTACACAGTGGGGGTTTTTTCAGAAAATATCCAAATAGTGTCTGAAACTGTTTTCCCTCATGTTCCTGAAGATAAATTACTATATCACAGATTGCTGTAACCCGCACCAAAAGATAACTGATTTGTTAAAATCCATTAAATGTTACCATCATTTCCAAAAAATAACTTATAACTTAGTATCCTACACAGTGACACAAGCTTGGTGCAATTTTTCTTTCTCTCCTATGGCAACTGAGATGTAATAATGCACAGTGCTGAGTACACCTTCACAGAGAGTTAGTTTTTAATTTTTATTAAGCTTGTTCTTATCACCTGCAGGGGTTTATTTACATACATTTAACTCAATATATGCCATTCCACATTTAGTTTTAATGCCTAATTAATTATGAAGATACTTTGACATCAATATTATGCTTTAAAATTAACTCCAGTGAACTGTGACTGAAGATGATGTTATACACTATTAGGGATGATGTGGAAAAATAAGCACATAATCTGTATTATTATATTGCTCTTGTTGCAGATAACTGAAAGACAGTTTAGAAATCACTGCCAGTGTTCTTACATTTGTTGACAGTTTACATGCACAAAACATAGTTAAAAGGAAAAATTTCAGTGCCTCTTAGAATCTTACATATATTTAAGTTTTAATAGACTGTACAGATATGAAATTTTTACATATATCTTGTGTTACATGTAAATCTGCTTGAGCATCTGCTGTAAGAAATTTACAGGCCAAATGCTAGAACAATTACTAGGCCCATCTAATCCCATACATAGATTCATGTTGTTATATACTGATCTCTACAAAACAACTCCTTGTCTATCACTGAATAGAAAGTGTAATGCTCAGCAAGTTCTATTTGACCTTAGTTTTGATTTCCACATCTTTATCTCTTGTCCTTTCTTTGTCTTCATTTTTAGCAGTAAAGGTCATTTACAAATTGTTCTTGAGAGCAGTAGCAAATTAATTTTGCAAAGCATTGTCAGCACCACTGCAAATCTCTGCCAGTACTAAATGTTGCAGGGATGCTAATAGTTCATAATTTTTAATCTAGATATCATAATCTGAAGCTCTAGAAAATATATTTCCTAGTTGGTATATTACATTCTTCTTTGTGCTCAGCTCTGCTCTCTAAGACTGCAACATGTAACAGTGATATTTTTTAGTTTTGATCAATTTATTTAAACTTGAATTCAAAACAAAAAAGTGATCTACATAAATATAGACACTTGTAATTTGATCTCAGGCAGTTCTTGATTCAGATGATAGTCACAAAACTTTTAAAATATTGTATCTTAATACAAGTGCTCAACACTTGTATTATCATAGCACACACCACTTTGCAGTCACAAGTACAGAGAAAACCAACTATGATGGAATGATAAGATCATAGAATGGTTTGGGTTGTAAGGAGACTTAAAGATCACCTAGTTCAAACACCCCTGCCATGGGCAGGGACACTTTCCACTAAACCAGGTTGCTCAAAGCAATCTAACCTGGTCTTGAACACTTCCAGGGAGGGGGCAGCCACATCTTCTCTGGGCAACCTGTCCCTATGTCTCACCACCCTCACAGTAAAAAAATTCTTCCTAATATTTAATCCACCCTCTTTCAGTTTGAAACCATCCCTCCTTGTCACTACATGCCCTTTTAAGAAGTCCCTCTCCAGCTTTCCTGTAATTACTCTTCAGATAATGGAAGGCTGCTCAAAGGTCTCCCCCTGGAGCCTTCTCTTCTCCATTCTGAAAAACCCCAACTCTCTCAGCCTGTCTTCATAGGAGGGGCTCTCCAGCCCTCTGATCATCTTTGTGGCCCTCCTCTGGGGCCAACAGCTCCATATCCTTCTTATATTGGGGACTTCAGAACTGGACACAGTACTTCAGATGGGGTCTCACAAGAACAGAGTAGAGGGGGAGAATCGCCTCCCTCAACCTGCTGGTCACACTTCTTTTGATGCATCTCAGGATACCTCTGGCTTTCTGGGCTGCAAGCACGCATTGATGGCTCATGTTGAACTTCTCATCAACCAACACCCCCAAGTCCTTCTCCTCAGGGCTGTTCTCAAACCATTCTCCACCCAGCCTGTATTTGTTCATGGGATTGGCCCAACCCAGATGTGGGACCTTGCAGTTGTCCTTGTTGGACGGTTTGCATGGGTCCACCTCTCAAGCCTGTCAAGATCCCATTAGATGGCATCCCTTTCCTTCAGAACATTGACTGCACCACACAGCTTGGTGTCGTTGGGAAACTTGCTGAGGGTGCACTTGATCCCACCACCAATGTCACTGACAAAGATGTCAAAGAGCACCGGTCTCAATACTGACCCTTATCCAGAGTTGCTTCCAGTAAACTCTAAGACATAAACTGAAAATATAATTTATCATGTGTGATGGAAAAGGGAAAAATTATAAGTATGTTGAGTGTCTTCAAGATAGCTGCTTAGTCTTCAAGTAAATGTTTTTTCCAAATAGCAATAACCTATATTCTACTCAGGGGTTAGAGTTCTTAAGGCCTAGTGCCTATGTTCCCTTCTACTAAAAACCAATCCAAACTTACCAACCAAGTTCTGTAACAGTGTGTCTTTCTAGAACACTCTAGAATGACTTTCTGTCCAAATAGTCTTGCTTCTCACTAAATTTGGATGCAGCTGAGGTAGAATTTTATTTCCTTCTACCAGTGATTCTGGGCTGGCAGAAGAGCCATATGTCCATAGGGCATTAGAGGACTACTTTTCAGTGAGAAGCCATGTTGGTGAAATTGTTAGCTTTTCTCTACCACGATATAGTTATGTACCACTAATGTATTAATTGCTAAAGCAATCCTGACCAAGAGTGTGAGCACCTTGATTCCTGCTACTACATGCCACTGTTGTAAATACTATGCTACTTAAAAATTGGTAAGTGAATGCAAGTAGCAATTTAGAAAAAAACTACTATGACAAAAGGAATAAAATCATAGATCCATTAAAGTAAACAGGTTAATTTTCACTGATTTTGTCCCCAAGAGACAGCTGATGTTGAACAGCACTAGCTTATACAGGATACATTTTTTTATAGTTTATTGTTGTTGCTGCCATTTTTACAACAGGTGAAGCTTTACTGTCCTGCTATATTTTAGTACACCTGAAAGTGTTTTTGCTTAAATATCCTGAAAAGTAGGTAGTATATTTTCTCCATTTACAGATATTGCAAATAAACAAAAGGGGAAGAATTAACAAAACCATTACACACCGTTCATATATTCTTTAAGAATTCATTTTTAATTAATCCGTCCAGTCTGAGATATTTTTGGGTTTTTTTGCTTTTCTCCTGGTTAAAAAAAAATCATATGTAACACTTCAAAAAGATAAAATTAACATTTTCTCCCAATATTTAGCTTTGTCAGTATTAAGAATTGTGGTGTAACTAAGGCCACTTTTATACCAGTGTCTTCTATAGACAGTTTTGAATTTTCAGATAAAATACAGCTGACCGAGCTCTTCCTTAATATAGGAGCAGCTTTAGTGTTGTCAGCTGCAGTGTTTCAAAATCCAATGGGAGATTGACTAAAAAATTTCTGGAACTGAAAAATGGTATTGCATTATAGATGTGTATAGATATCATAGAATCACAGAATGTGTGGAGTTGGCAGGGACCCACCAGGATCATTGAATCTAACACCTGTCCCTGTGTAGGGCACCCCAAAAATCACACCATGTGCCTGAGAGCATCACCCAAACGCTTCTTGAACTCAGTCAGGCTTGGTTCTGTCACCACTGCCCTGGGGAGCCTGTTCCAGTGCTCAAAAACCCTCTGGATGAAAAACCTTTTCCTGGTATCTGACCTAAACCTCCCATGATTCAGCTTCCTGCTGTTACTCGAGTCCTGTCATTGGTCACAGGAGCAAAGAGATCGGTACCTGTCCCTTCTCTTCCCCTCGTGAGGAAGCCATAGACTGCAATGAGGTTGCCCCTCAACCTTCTCTTCTCCAGGCTGAACAATCCAAGTGACCTCAGCCGCTCCTCATAAGAAATCCCCTCCAGACCCTTCACCATCCTTGTGGCCTGCCTTTGGATGGTTTCTAATAGCTTGATGTCTTTCTTATATTGTGGTGCCCAAAACTGCACACAGTACTCAAGGTGAGGCCGCAGCAGTGCAGAGTAGAGTGGGACAATTGTTTCGCTTGACCAGCTGGCAACACCATGCTTGATGAACCTCAGGACATGGTTGGCCCTTCTGGCTGCCAGGGCACACTGTTGGCTCATATTCAGTTTGCCATCAACCAGAATCCCCATGTCCCTCTCAGCCGTGCTGCTCTCCATTTACTCGTTCCTAGTCTGTACATACCACCAGGGTTGCCCCATCCCAGGTGCAGAATCTGGCACTTGCCCTTGTTAAACTTCATGTGGTTGGAGATTGCCCATCTCTCTGATTTGTCACGGTCTCTCTGCAGGATCTTTTTGCCCTTGAGGAAGTCAACAGCTCCTCCCAATTTAGTATCATCTGCAAACTTGCTTAGAATTCCTTCAAGTCCTTTGTCCAAGTCATTGATAAAGATGTTGAATAAGACTGGGCCTAGGATGGAGCCCTGCGAAATCCCACTAGTGACCAGTTGCCATCCTGATGTTACCCCATTCACGATCACTCTTTGTGCCTGACCTGTGAGCCAGTTGCTCACCCACTGTATAACATGGTTGTCCAGCTGTATGCTGAACATTTTGTCCAGAAGGATACTTTGAGAGACAGTATCAAAAGCTTTGCTGAAGTTCAAAAATATTATGTCCACTGGCTTTCCTTGATCAACTAGGTGGGTTACCTTGTCATAAAAGGAAATTAAGCACGACAAGCAGGACCTTCCCCTCATGAAGCTGTGCTGGCTGTGATCAATGACTGTGTTGTCTTCCAGGTATTTTTCAATACGTCCTGGAATAACCTTTTCCATAATTTTACTAGGCCCTAAAGTGAGACTGACTGGCCTGTAGTTTTCATAACCCTCCTTGCTGCCCTTCTTGAAAATTGGAACATTAGCCAACTTCCAGTCAGCTGAGACCTCTCTAGATTCCCAAGATCTCCTAAATATCATCAAGAGAGGCTTAGTGATGATTTCAGCTAGCTCTTTGAGAATTAATCCCATCAGGCCCCATGGACTTGTAGGGATCTAACTGTAGCAGCAGATCCCACACAAGTTCAGGGTCAACTGGGAGTTGATCATTGTTGCAGTCATGGTCCTCCAGTTCCAGGTGCGGACACCCCCACCAATCAGTGACATTGTCTCATCTAAATGCTTTTAGAACTATCAATTTTGCTTTCTTACAAAAGCCCTCTCATCCTCATCGTTATCCTACACTTTGCCCAGCAATTATTTATACCCATCCCAAATTCCAAATGAGTCTAGTACCTCCACCTCTATATGAGTTCTGCCTTTATGCAACTCAAATCTAGGTTTACCAACAGTCTTCATGTCTTCCTCGCCTGTGTTTGAATTCCTCCCTCCCTTCTGTCACTACCAGCTTCCTTCTGGCCACAGTGCCACACCAACTTGCCAGCTCTGTTTTCACCCTTCCTTTTCCATTTCTTGTCCATTCCTGTGCAAAGTTCCCAGGAGAAAGCTGAGGTACTGGTCCATTGCTCACCAGGAGGCAAGAAAGAGGATATATTATACTAAACTAACAGATTCCAAAGCTCTAGCAAGGAATAAGAGTAGTCTGAAGGAGCAGGGAAAAAGCCATGCCTGCCTCCTGTGCTGGCTAAGAAAATGGCAGCTGGATAACAAAACAGACAACTTTTTCCCAGGCAGGGCTAAAATTCTTTAGCTTACCTTAGCTGTGTTTGTGACACACTAAAATATTTAAAACAAACAAACAAACAAACAAACAAACAAAAAGCATACTAGAAATAGTGTCTTTATGTTACTGATATTAATTACTGGGTCAGCTGTGAGGAGAGGAGATTTTGCCATGAAATGCTCAAAAATTTATAGTCAGTTTCCGTCTTAATTGAAATATTTGCTGCCTAAATCCAGTTTTAATTAACCTACAGGTACAAAATATCCATCATTATTTTTTCTGACTTCCCATCATGTAGTTTCTGATTTAAATCGACCAAAAAATGTCCTTTATGTTTTCAGTACACATGAATTCTTAAATTGTAATATCACAATATCAGAAATGTATTTTGTTGGGGTAAAAAAGGCTCAGTATGTAATAAACATCACAACCTTTTCACAGGAGCCACGGGAAAAGAAGAGAGCTGACTGGTACTGTACTTAATAATTTCCAAGCAGGATATAAAAAACAGTCCTGCAGAGTTTTTAAATCTCACTTATCTTGGTTATTGTAGGGTATTAGAATAGTACATGGTTCTACCTTCAGATATACCCTGCAGAAAAATTCTCTTATTTCCACTAAATACTAAATATTTTGAAATTATAGGAAAATAATTCTTATTAAGATAGAACAATTTTTTATTATATCCTAATGTAATATACTACTTATATTGCTGGAGCATTTCCATTCATTTACAGATACTACTGCTATTTTGTACTTGTTGTCATAGATTGATCTGGTTTGTACTGCCCTTGTAAAAACCAGTGAACATACAGAGGAGTCAAAAGGGAATACAGAAAAAGTCTGCTTTAGTAACTGATCCTTGCCTCTCTTTACCTCTTCGAGTAAAGCTTTTCATAATAAAATTTACTCTAGACCTTTGCCCTTTGATCTAGTATAACAGAATTTTCCAAATAGGAAAAAACAAAGAGGAAATCTTAAAGACATGTAAAATGAAATCTAGACATGAAGTAGCAGCACTGTAATTTAAAAACAAAACAAAAAAACAACAAAACAAAACAAAATAAATCAAACTAACCAACCAAACACCATAGACATATAGCTTACAGCACGATTTTGATAACCAAAACATACAGTTATCTCAATGTTTGGTGTGTTCATTGGGGATGCTTCAATTAGGTTTTTTGTGTTTAAAAATATTGTGTACAGAAGCATTTGAGCCTGCAGAGTTTACTTGTTTCTCAGAAGAAAGACTATGCAGGAGAGGTTTTTTGTCCTGTGGAGCTTGTGGACTCTGCAGGATCTTTTGCTCAGTGACCCTAGTTTATCCGCAGTTCGTTAATGTGACTGAATCTTATGTCTCCTAGATAAACAAGTTTCAGATCATTAAGGTTGTGCTGTCCTTGTTATCAAGAACATATTATTGGCCAGAGGAATGCCATACTGTCCTTTTCCAAAACAAATGGAAAAATTACTATAGAATTTGTTTTCAGTTTTGTTTGCAACTTATGAGCTGTTTCTTGTATTGTCTCAAGAATAAATTATTGATGAGGTTTCCCATCTCTGGATAGTTTTTTGTTGTTTTTGGTTTTGTTTTTGTATTCTCTTTGATCTTAAAGAATTTACAGGGACATGGGACAAATAAGGATGTCGACTAAACCTTAATAAGAAAAGAAATAAAGAATCGCAACAGTATCTATATAGCTGTCCAGTCATAATAATTTAGAAATAAGAAAATCCCCACATATAAAACAGATCTTCTATCTAATATATTGTATAACTAATGTGTAAAGATTACAGGCTAAAAGAATTCTAAGAAACTTAAAAGAAAGCCTTGTGACTGAAAAAATCCAACTTTTTCTTTAGTTTTCTTTTGCATTTTTTGGGATCTGTGGCATGTAATATCAGAAAGACATTTTATTTAAAATTGCTAAAATTAAAATTTGTCTTTGCCCACCATAATTACAAAAAATCAGTAATTTTTTAAAAAATTGAAAAAATCCTTCATGTCAAATACACATTAGAGCGATGTAACTCAAAAGAAATTTATGATCAGTAACATCTTATAGAATACCAAATTGCAGCAATTTTTGAAAATACTTTTTTTAACTGTATAGTGTGTGTGTCAGTGTATGTAGTACACTGCATGCACAGTAATAATACTTCTACAATTAGTATTATGTATTCATTAATATGAAACATTTTTTTTACATTAACTGAATCTGTGCAGAAAAATAAAACAGGCTTTGATTACTAAATATAATGTGTGAATTTAAATTCTGCTGTTGTCACTCTCATGATACATGAACTAAGCTAAAAGAGGTACTGATTTGGTTACGCATTCTGTTTTAAATTTAGTTTTCAGTACAGTGAGCAGCAAGGAAAATGGCTTGCTTAAATAATCAGGTTTTTAAATTCACCTATTCTTGTAAAACATTTGGAAGAAAAATAGACCTATCAGTATGAAGGCAACACAGATATTCTCCAAAAAGATCTTATTGACATTCACTGATACAATTTCAGTTTGTTTATGTATACTTTCTCTGTTTTCCCTAGTTTAGAAGATCAGGTTCAGCTTGAGTATTCCAAATTTAGTTGTTTTAAAATATGTTTGTATTTAGAATTGCACACATGAGAATTAAATAACTGTAAATAAGTAACCATTTGCTTCTATTTGTAATGGTCATGCATATATCTAACATAAACCTTCAAAAATATGGTATTCTGAGATTAGGAAGAGAGAAGGACTGTAGAAGATAAATCTGGAGTATAAGATTTCATCTTACGTTCATGGTCTTATTTAGGTTGCAGATTTTACCATGTATTTAGAACAGTACAGAAAAGCAAATTTTTCAGACGTGATTTATTGTCCTCGACTGAATGATCATTCCATTTTTCATGCACTAACATTTTTTTTTTCTTGACTTGTCCTACTTCATATCACCTACTCTTCAGTACTATATAACAGTAATTAGGGCCTATGTGATACTATATTTTCTGAAATTCTTTAAAAAAATTCTCATTTCTGGCTTTTGCTCACCTTTTTGTTCTCCATTACTTGTGATGCAGTATTGCAAATACAATTTAAGCGTCAATCAACTTTTATCCTTGCATTCTTTCACTTCTCGTCTTTCAAGAAAAAAATGTGACACTTTCTTTAGACCTGCCAGGAAAACATCCTTGCTGTTTCTATGAAACAAAACAAGGGATAGGGGAAGCAAACAACAGAGTAAGATTTTCTAATGAAAGAATTATAGTCAGAAAGTAGATTGTCTCTTAACTTTCCGAGCTCTTTTTTTTTTTTCCTCTTTTTTATTTTTTCCACTATTACATCTAACTTTCTTACGTGCTTCATATACATGTTGTTACTCAGGAGATGCTTTTCACTTTCTGTTTCCAAATGGCACTTTCAACTTCAAGCAAGTCAGCTTTCAGTGCGGTGCCATTCTTTGGTATGCATGTGCTCGTTCATCGGAAATGAAATACTTCAAGGAGGTATGTCAGTTCCTATACATTTCTGACAAAAGTAGGAAGCTTCAAGTGGCAACTTGTCTGGTTTCCTGTCAGCTTACATAACTACACTCACTCTGATCAGCCAGAGCACCCCAGGTACATGAATGCTTACAGTCTTATGACAGGGACTTCCCTGTAGTCTAAAAGCTAGAGCTTTCTTCTGTTTTTTTCTAAGTAAAATAATTGGTTTGTGGTCTTCTAAGCCTCCAGCTCAAACTCTTCCAGCCTGTAGTTAGTGAAAGGCTGTTAGGGAAGTTAAAGGTTTCGGATCTCGACTCTCAGCAATGTGCCTCCCCCCCCTCCCCTCCCTGGCCTTTACTCAATGGCCTCTCCCACCCCCTCACCGGTACTCTGCCAAGTTCCCCTGTGGTTACAGTATTGGGTAGTGAAGGCTGACATTCCTCTGGCACCTGGTGGTTGGCTGTTGCCACACGGGCTCTCTCCGCCTGCCCCTTCTGGAGAGTTCTCCACTCACTGGCCACAGTGCCTTTTGAAGGTGAGTGATAGGGGGGTCATGTGAGAGTAAAAAAAATTTAACTAGTCTCAGCCCTATGCTGAACTACCACCCTGTCCACTCTGTATCCTGCACACAGTCTTGTAACTGCTCATGTAGATACATTTCTCTATTATATTCCAAAACCTAATGTATGTTCACACTTGATCCCTGCAGACAAGACAAATAGGAATCAATACCCCTATTACACGTCACAGACTTCACCCTTTCCCCCTGAGAACTAAAGTCTCAAGGTTATTATACATATTTTGAAAGAAGTGTAATTAAAAAAAATCTTGTTTTTCAACAAGTTCTAGTTTATGACTAGGTGGTTCAGTTACCTGTAGTTCTTTCTGCATATTGTGTTTCATCAGGTACATTGACAGCCCATCAGTCTTGATAAAGTTTGTAGTGGCAAATAAACACCTGTTTGAGTGGCTTTTAATGTAGATTTAATAAAATTATTAAAAGGTGAAGATGGTTGGAAACTGTTCTAGGGCTTAGTCTGAAATTGATTTGTTTCTGAGAATAAAAGATGCAGAAGTTTTTTTTATGCCAACCACATGATTGACAATTCTTCTTGTGTCCTATACAGTCATTTTTTTCTGTGAGCCTACACAGATGTACATTCTTTAAAAACTGAAAAAGGAAGGATTGTTTAGTCAATTTTAATAAGAAATCACATGTGCTACTGTATATGTTAAAAAATGGGTAGTGTCTGAATGAATGATTAATAAGTAGATATATGAGTGCGTAAATCAGTAAATTGATAACACAATGATTTTGAGGTTTTATTGTACATGAAAGACACATCCTACATTTCCAAGACATGAAAAATTAAAATGTATTTGTGGTTAATATGTGTCGATATGTTACCATTCTCTTATAATAATACAGCCAACTTGCATCAATCATATTTGGTTTTTTCTCTTTACGGTTAGAGATTATAAAAATATTTTAAAACATGCCTTGAAGTTTGGGTGGTCTCTTGAACTGCTTGGGCCTTATATCTAAATATTTCTGGAACCTAACAGGAGAAGATATATTTTGTCTCTCGTGTGTATGTTTGTATGAATACATGTACAGATATATACTGCATTGCATGTTCTTTGAGTAAGTCACATGTACATTCTTACAGAGAGGCATATGTTCATGCCTCACAGCTTGAAACAAGGAAGTTTTCCCTTTTGTTATCCATAGAGGACTTTCTTAAACCTGCTCTTTCTACAAAACCACTTCAGCTTCAATCTTACTGTTTGCCTGTCTTACAGAGACAGAGTCCTTCTACTTCTGTTGTGTGTTGCTGTTCAGCTGCCTTTCCTTCCTCCTTGGCATTCAGTGACATCACTAAAGGCCTTTTTGGCCTTGTGCTCTCTGGGACAATCACATTCCATTTCAACTTATTTATGTGGGTGTTTGTGCTGCCTCAGAACCCCATGGCCAAAATCCTGCCTGTGGTTCAAGCCTCAGGCAAAACAAGCAGGGAGTCAAGCTCTAGAGCTTTTTGCTCTAGCAGCCACAGAGGTCTCTTCTGACATCAGAACCAGACAGCTACTCTAATTCAGCCAGACTGCATTGATCTTTCAGGCCTTGATGACTGACTGAAAGGCTACCAGAACGGTAGGAAAAGGATCAGTTCTGATTAGATGCCTGCATTCTTTCTTCTCTACATCATGCTGTAAGACTTGAGCTTTCCAGGACCATGCAGTCACTGTTATGAATGAGAGAATCCTCTTGACATCTTTTCATCTGACCAAACTGAAGCTAAGGAGATACAAAATTGCATCATCCAGCTCTCTACCAGCACTGGATTATCATGTGAAGACAACTTTGGGACTGTCTTCTGTAGCAATAGTTGTGCCTCTTCTTCTGTTCTTCATCATACAATCACATTTATTATCTGGGCCAATACTCCATATTGTTATATCTATTCAACCATTCATGCTGTGTACCTGTAATGAGAGGCTCCTGAAATAGGCCTGACATGCAGATACTGTACATCAATGCATTTGATTCTTGGCTCAGAGGAAAGAGAAAGACCCGTTTTCTTCTAAGACCAGGAAGGAACATTAACCAAATTACATAGATGATCAGAAGGGTTTTTAAGACCCTGCCATAAGTGCCTGTAAGGACATTTAAGTGCATCACCTTCAGAGAAATGCCTGAAGTTTATCACAGGTTTATGGATATCCTCCACTGTTCTGTTTCCCCTAAAGTTTCTCTCCATATCAGGAGAGTCTCTCAGAAGCGAGTGTATATCTAGTGTCGCAATTGCAGTAATCAGCTTACCGAGTAGCAAAGATAGCACACCAGAGGAAGGTGGAATACTCACATGGGCTCCATTGTCCTTTTTGGACGTACTCCTACCATCTTTTTTCATTGTAGCTGAGAACCAGAAATATGCTACTTTTCCTCTGCAAAAGGATGACAGAATGAGAAGAATTGGGGGTTTTGAGTCTTTCATCCTGTTAGTGCATTGTCTCCTTGTTTGTTTTCTTTTTTCTAACTGGAATTTTACACACTTTTTCTATCAGAATTCACATCATCCTCCTGCCAGTTGACACCTCTCAAATCTCAGTTCTTTTCTTGTTCCCTCCCATCTGTTTTCGTAACTGGAGAAGTAATTTACTTACCCCATGATAATCCAAGGTATAAGCAAACTGTCATTGATGTATTGCTTATATAACAAGGCAGAAGTTTGAATGTAAGGAAATGCAAAATGAGTGACCTATACGAAGTTTTTTGCCTTCTAAAACACTGTATTTTAAATCCACCAGTGAAATATGTACTATTGGTGCAATTGTATAGGTTGTTTTCTAAACTATCTAAGCAAGATTAAATCCTGTACCCACAGAGACACAGGTACGCATGTGTTCTCTTTCTTTGTATATAGTTCATATATAGCTTATCATTTTACGTATACAACCACACATTCTTACCACGCAGTATTATTATGAAATAAGGAGTTGTAAATTGAAGTGAAACTCTCTCAGTTCTCAAGTATTTGCTTCAATCTGCAGACTACATCAGGATGGGACAGAACAGTATCTTTTAAAATCTTTACAGAGGTCAAAACTTGTACTAAAGGAGATAATTTGAGTGAATAGAATTGGAAGTGCCAGAAACTCAATTTGCTATTATAGTTGAATATAAGAAATTTGGATATCGTAGTGGGATATGGAATAGTGAGAAGACATATTAAGTCCTTGTTGCCTGTCTTAAGAAGCAATGATTCTTCCCTCTTTTACCACCTTTTTTCTAAACCTGCAACCTATGGGAAACAGAGCAAAGGCTGTGCTTTGTTAAAATTCTCTCTTTAGAGGTATCCAAAACCCAGCAGTTTTCTTTCTTAGTCCTTTGCATCTGATGTGGTCTTTGCACCTCAGGCAGAAGCAGTATCTTTCCTGTTCCTATTTCTCCTTCATAAATTCTAATTCAGTGTTTTAAGTTTCTTTCTTTTTAAACATTTGGGGGCTCTTTTTAAGCTGAAACATATTTTAAGACTTTGTAAAAAGTTAGTGATTTTTCTGGTTAGTTTAGCTAGTGTTACTTGTCTGGGAAGTAACCCTAAAATTCTTTTCTTTAACCGCACTGGGAACTTGTACTATGGGAACATTAGGTGAAACAATTGATGTAACTATATAGATTACCTTGGTAAATGTATTTATCACTGTAAACCAAAGAACAATATAAAATAAGTCAGATAATTTTATGAGTTCCTTTTTGGAAATGTTATTTTGCGTTTCCCCACTATTTATGTTAGAACTGGAATTTATTACTAGATAAAACATAATTATTATGTTCTCAATTTCTTCCTTCATTTAGTGATTTTTTTTCTCTTGCCATGAAAGATGACTACTTAAATATATTCTACCGGTCCCTCCAATAATTTTTGGTATTATATTTGAGAGAAACAGCTGTATAAAATATTTTAAATTTTAAAACTAACAAACAAGCAAAAGGCAGTGTTTGAGTTAGAGATGGGTCTGGGAGGACTTACGATGCTAAAACAATCTATTTAAAATCTTAGAATTCATGACTTTTGATGGTTTATTTAGGCCAGATTTAAATCTGTTCCTTTTATTTCTATGACTTTCCCAAACCAAGAGTAAATTTTATGCTAAGTGTGGAATAGATTCTGTGCTGGTGGTAAAATTGTTGTTGGCTTTTATAATAAAAGATAGATCTATGAATAAAATATTAAATGTTAGAGCAAAATTTTCCCTTAATTTAATTGTGTAGAGTCAATAACTATTCAAAAGAAAAAGTCATCAATAAATCTAGCAAAACTATCTTGAAAATACTTGCCAGAAGTATTTTTTTTGTTTTTAAGATGTAAAAACTTATTACTGAAAAATTATTTTAATTAAAATTAGTAACTAAAAAAGGTCATGTATGCAGAATAAATAGTATTTTAAATGACTTGAGGAAGACAATAATATATAGCACTTAAGACCCATGTGTTATTTTTCCTCAGTTAAAATTATTTGTTTTTCTTACTTCATTCAAAGATTGTTTGTGATCTAGTTTGAAAGAAAAACCAGAGGAGGGGAATTACAGCAAGTATACTGCAGAGATGACAAATGCTCTTGGATCAGTTATGGGCTTTAGTTAGGCTGTGCTGTAGGGAACCTGCAGAGTTATCACAGTCTTTTTCTAATCAGAGGATAGGTCTTATGCTGAGAACATTTTGTCACTTAGTGAAAGAGGGAAGAAAGGAGGGGAAAAGGATGAGTTTTAATTTCTGCACAGAATCTGCTTATAAAAAAGTATTTTGGACGGGCATCAAAGCCTTCGAATGGCATTCCTTTTCATTGTATATTATTTACATTTGATGTACACAGTACAACTTCCCCTATTTGTCTAAAATTTTGGGTATTTTAATCAGGTTTATTGGTTATTTTTGCAATCTCTTACTGATACAGATATGCTGATGATTTAGGAAAGTATTGTCTTTCTGCAGGTGTGAAAAAAACCCTGATTTTTTATTGAGAATTGCACAGGAAATTACTATGATGAAGTAAGATGGTAAAATACAAGTCTTTAATATAGTAAAAGAATAATAATTACTTTACCTTCTAAATTAAATTACTTATTACTACCCCAAAACTATTATTTTTTAACTAGTGTTCCTTTTCCATGTTTCAAATAGGTAGGTATAGGTATATCAGTGATAAAAGGAAGACTAGGGAAAATGTGGGATCTCTCTGGAAGGAAACAGGAAATCTGGTCACCCAGCATATAGAGAAGGCTGAGTCATTGAGTGACTTTTTTGCCTCAGTCTTCTCTAGCAAGCACTCAAGCCACACTGCCCAAGTCACAGAAGGTAAAGGCAGGAACTGGGAGAATGAATAACCACCCATGGTAGGGGTAGATAAGGTTCAAGACCATCTAAGGAACCTGAATGTGCACAAGTCCTTGGGACCTGACGAGATACATTCACAGGTCCTGAGGGAATCATAGAATCATTAAGGTTGGAAGAGACCTTCAAGATCATCTGTCCAACTGCCTACCTACATCACTACTAAAACATATCACCTAATGCCATATCTAGATGCCTCTTGAACACCTGCAAGGACGGTGACTCTACCACCTCCCTGGACAACCTATTCCAACACCTAATCACCCTTACAGTGAAAAAACTTTTCCTAATGTCCAATCTGAATCTCCCTTGCTGAAATTTAAAGCCGTTTCCTCTTGTCCTTTCACTATGGGCATGACAGAAGAGTCCGACTGTTGGGTTGTATTTAGAGGACAATGGCATGTAGTGAACCAGCCATTTAATAGTCTTTGATTAAACTCGCAGCCACATACCAAAGGTCATCTTGAGGAGCAGGAAACAGGAAGAACATCAATTGTTTCCAGGCCGGAACACTGGAAGGGACACCAGGAAGTAAGGTGAACCAGCTTCTGGATTACGTGGAAGGGGCATTACCAGGAAGTAAATGGACCAATGGAAGTGTTGCCGAGGTGCATGACTGCCCCATGCAAAAGGGACTTTAACCATTCAGAGAGCGCAGAATAGGTGTGCGATCCGAATGTATATAAAGGGATCATTAAGCAAAATAAAGTGGCTTCTGCTCGATTCACATTGGATCATGAGGAGTCCATCTTTGGTTCCCCTCAACCGACCCCCACCTCACTACAACCTCCTTTCAGGTAGTTGTAGAGAGCAATGAGGTCCCCCCTAAGCCTCCTCTTCTTCAGACTGAACAACCCCAGCTCCCTCATCGTTCCCCATAAGACATGTTTTCCAGTCCCTTCACCAGCTTTGCTGCCCTTCTCTGGACACGCTTCAGCACCTCAATGTTCTTTTTGAAGAGAGGGGCCCAAAACTGAGCACAGCACTCAAGGTGCGGCCTCACCAATGCCGAATGCAGCAGGACAATCACTTCCCTATTTCTGCTGGCCACACTATTCTTGATACAGGCCAAAATGCCATTGGCCTTCTTGGCCACCTGAGCACACTGCTGGCTCCTATCCATCTGGCTGTCAACCAGCACCCCCAAGTCGCTTTCTGCTGAGCAGCTTTCCAGCCACTCTTCCCCGAGCCTGTATTGGAGCCTGAGGTTGTTGTGACCCAAGTGCAGGACCCAGCACTTGGCCTTATTGAACCTCATCCAGTTGGCCTCTGCTCATTGATCCAGCTAAGACACTATCCATCATATCTGAGAATTCATGACAGTCCGGTGAAGTTCCCACTGACTAGAAGAGGGGAAACATAACACCCATTTTTTAAAAAGTAAAGAAAGAAGACCCAGGGAACTACACGCTGGTCAGTCTCACCTCTGTGCCTAGTAAGATCTTGGAGAAGGTCCTCCTGGAAACTATGCTAAGGCACATGGAAAACAAGGAGGTGACTGGTGACAACCAACAGGGCTTCACCAGAAGCAAATCATGCCTGACAAATTTGGTGGTCTCCTATGAAGGGGTTTCACAGCTGGTGGATAAGGGAAGAGCAAATTATGTCATCTACCTGAGCCTGTGCAAAGCATTTGATACCATCCTGCACAACATCCTCATCTCTAGATTAAAGAGGCATGGATTTGATGGATGGACCACTTGGTGTATAAGGAATTGGCTGGATGGTTGCACGCAAAGAGTTGGTTCAACAGCTCAAAATCCAAGTGGAAATCAGTGACGGGTGGCGTTCTTCAGGGGTCACTATTGGAACCGGTGCTCTTTAACATCTTTTTTGGATGGATGGTGGGATCAGGTGCACCCTCAGCAAATTTGATGATGACACCAAGCTGTGTGGCGTGGTTGACATGCTGGAGGAAAAGGATGCCACCCAGTGGGACCTTGACAGGCTTGAGAGGTGGGCCTGTGCAAACTTCATGAAGTTCAACAAGGCCAAGTGTAAAGTCCTACCCCTGGATCGGGGCAACCCCATGCACAAATACTGGGTAGTTGAAGAATGGATTGAGAACAGCCCTAAGGAGAAGGACTTGGGGGTGTTGTTTGATGAGAAGTTCAACATGAGCTGGCAGTATGTGCTTATAGCTCAAAAAGCCAACTGTATCCTGGGTTTCATCAAAAGAAGCATAACCAGCAGGTCAAGGGAGGTGATTCTCCCTCTGTGCTCTGTTCTTGTGAGATCCCATCTTGAGTACTGTGTCCAGTTCTGGAGTCCCCAACATAAGAAGGACATAGAACTGTTGAAGCAAAACCAAAGGAGAGCCACAAAGTTGATCAGGGTGCTGGAGCACCTCTCCTGTGAAGACAGACTGAGAGGGTTGGGGTTGTTCAGCCTGGAGAAGAGAAAGCTCTCGGGAGACCTTCTAGCAGCCTTCCAGTACCTGAAAGGGCCTACAGGAAAGCTGCAGAGGGACTTTTTACAAGGGCATGTAGTGGTAGAACAAGGGGGTTGGGGTTCAAACTAAAAGAGGCATATTTAGATTGGATATTAGGAAGAAGTTCTTTACTGTGCAGGTAGTGAGACATAGGGACAGCTTACCCAGAGAAGATGTGTCTGCCCCCTCCCTGGAAGTGTTCAAGGCCAGGTTGGATGAGGCTTTGAGCAACCTGGTCTTGTGGGAGGTGTCCCTGCCCATGGCAGAGGGATTGGAACCATACAATATTTAAGGTCCTTTCCAACTCAAACCATTCTATGATTCTATGAAATCCTGATACAACAGAACTAAATTCCCCAAAAGACCACTATAAATGAAATACAGTGTATAAAAAAAATCCCAAAGAACAAGCTGACAAGACTAGCATACTTTATCTTTTCTCTAGTAATTTGGCTTTAATGACATAACTTTATTAAGTAGTTATTTATAATTCAGTATATTTAAAATGACATTTTGCAAGAGGTTTTAAGGACATATGCTAAGTTGCCATCATGAGGAGTAAAAGAAAGTGCACTAGAAATGGTTTAAATCCCAAACATTTTAAGAAGCAATGTTCAATCAGAATTAGAAATGGGAATAGGTGGAGCACAATTTGTCCACAAGTATGCCCAGTTTTAGTTCAATTTATATTGTAACAAGATTTTTCTAAACCATCTGACAGAAATCTGAAAGTGCAGTAGAAATATCCAAGTTCTCAAAATGATCAAATTACATCATGCAAATTTTCTCAAAAGAAAATTCAGAGAAGGTCCATGATTTTGGTTTGAGGGTCAAGGTTTTCAGTGATTGTATCATGCTTAATTCTCTCTTCTGCAGTTACAGCAGGTTTCATCTCCCAGCACTTATGTTACTCAGAGAATCAAGATAATTGAGTTCTTTATTAATGTAGAATTTATATTCAAGGAAGAAGAATTAAAAATTATGACAAACTGGGTTACTACTTATGTTAGTGACCCCAAATAAAAAAGATAGAAAGGAAGTTAAAAATGGTGAAGAAAGCTCAATGACAGATTCATGATTGTGTCATAAGAGAGCCTGAGAGTCTGTTATCTCACAGTTTAAGCAAATCAGGTTCCTGAAATAAGATGGATATTGCTGTTTTATAATCTAGTAAAATAATGAAACACCTAAAATCCTAAGCATTCACAGGGTTTGAGCAGAATGATTAAATCATTCCATCTCCAGAATAGGTCTGTAATTCTTGAGTTGAAAGAGATAATTCAGAATGAAAGCCTTGGCATAGTCACTGAATTGTTTGCACTAAGAAAATTGATTTACTCAAATGTGTTGAAAAATAGTGAGTGTGAAACTCTTAGGGGAACTAAGAAAAATGATTGCAGAATGACTACTGGCAACGCCCTTCATAGTTTTCATTAGTATATTTAGGATTATTCATAATATTAATCATAAATATACTTAAGAAAGTCTAGATTTCTACTAACTATTGGAAACAGTAGTTTCTTACGTGTGGCATAACTGCTGGCAGTGGGGAAGATCCAGGTTATTTTTCTACCCTTTGGAAGATACTTAGGTCACAACACTTTTGAAGTTTTCATTTTGTCATCTGTATGCAGACAAAGATGTTGCTGTGTACTCACTGGTCCTCCTATGCCAAAGGCTGTGCAGAACAGAAGATGAAAAGACCCTGAAGGGCAAAATTTTTTTATTTTGTAAATTAGCTTACGCTATTGGGGAACTGTCTCATTATTGTTATACATAAATGTAGTATCTGATAGAGTAATTCTGGAAACTAAATTACTTGATGTATGATAGAATGTTGATGGCAGTTACCCAAAGAATTTGCTGGTTCAAAACTTAACATTCACAATTCAGCAAATGTCATTCTTCCATCTGGGTAAATATTGAACTAGTTCTGTAGCCATGACTTTGGGTCATAGTGTGGCTGAAGATAGATCGGAGATAAGATATAAAGCTGAGGACTTTGTATTGATTATTTGATTTTCAACCTTGAGGTGAAGGCACATAGGGAACCAATGTAATCTTTACAGAATGTCTCTCTGTCCCTGTTCTGTGTGCAGTCGTCAGATGTCTGGCCTCAACTACCAGAAGTTTTGACTCACTCAAAATTAAAGATGGAACAGAAAGTTACTCCAAGAATGAAAGAGAAACAGTTACATTCTGCTATCAGTTGTCTCAGTTTCAAAAAATAATACAATTTAGATAGGGTTCAATAATTCAAGCTTAAACTTCTTGCTATATTATTTTAACTTAATCCAAATTGGAGCATCAAAATGACTAATTGAACATATTTGGCTAAATACAGAAGCTTATCCTAAATTTTGGTTGAACACTACCTTCTCTCAAATACTTTTGCAAATGCTGGGGAAGTGTGCTGTGCTTCCCATTTTCAGTAATTCTAAGTTTCATAGCAAAACCCGAAAAACCCTACAGGAACATTTTTACTGTTTGGTTTAATTATTTTTTCAACAAATTGTATGGATTTTTTAAATGTCTTCTCCCACATTATATGTTTTTAAAAGGGATAAAACTATGGAATATTGTAAGGAAGGTATTAGCATGTAGCAAGAGATTTTTCTAACCTTCAGGCACAGAATATTTCTATGCATTATATCATTACACAACTTAAGTTCCTTGCACTAAATCTTCTAGAAAATTTCTAAATCCAGTGAAGTAAAATCTATTTTGTTTATTGCTCTAATCCAGCCCTGAGAGCCACTGTTTTATGGGTATTTTACCCACTACATTAAGAAGACCATTCTTGTTGTTTCGTGTGTGCTGTATTTAGGCCATCAAAAATGAACACGGAAATTGTATTTTGTAGCCCTCCAGGGAGGTGGAGACTTGATATGTATCCACCAAGTGCATTTACTTCAAGTGATAAATTAAAACAGAAGTAGAAAAATGCAGGAGCCACAAAATGATACTGTCAGTCTGAAAATCCACACCAAGTTGAAAATGCTACTTTACAAGAAACCTGATCAACAGACTCAGGCCTCTTGGGCTCAGTTTAGAAATGGAAAATAGGAGCAGAGAAGATATATTAAAACAATGTCTGATAGAAGTGCTATATATGGTGTTGGCATTTCCATTAAAAAACAGTATCTTCAGGGAGGTTTCAAGATCCTAGTCTGACCCAGAGTGGTGGGATTTTTTATATTTATTTTCTGGTTTTACTTGGTTGATTTGGTATTTTTTTTATTTGCAAGACAAGGAAAAATATTGCTTGTATTTTTTAAGCTGTAAGAATCATTAGAGTATATAGTTCTTAGGTTTAGGTGTTTTCCTGGTTGACCACTGAATTGAATGACTGTTCTTTTGCAGACACTTGGTCCTTTGTGTAAATTATCAGGATTACCTATCTATTGCTAAATGAAATTAGGTTAAATCTGTTTTAGTCTCTTTTGCATTTGATATCTTTGTTTCATTGATTAATGCAATATTGTGGTTTGTATAATGTGATTTTTTACACCACAACCTTTTGAGAACTATAACAGAGATCTGTACTGCAGATAGCTATACAAATAGTTATGCTGGCCCTCTGATTTTGTATTCAGTGAAATGACCTGTTTATTGCCTACAATTTTAAATTAGGTATTAAAAGTGGCTGCAGATCTTTTGTGCTTTCAATTTTTTCTGTGCCTCAGCAGAAAAATATACAGATGTATGTTTGGGAGTCACTGTTTAGTTTTGAAATTCTGTTTTAGATGACATTTTTACTTTTTTTTTGTTTTTTGGTAAACTGAAGTAAAACAGGAGAATCAAAGTGGCTTCATTATTTTACAGTATTAAAAATATAATTAGGAATATAATTGATTTCCCATCCTGGCATAGTAAGTGATATTTAGAAAAATGACAGTTAAACTTGTATAGTACATGAACATGAGAATAATAAACTGCTGTTTATTTTTCCATATGTGTATGTATAAATATCTATATAAACAAGAGAACATCTTCAGAATTCAGTATCTGAAAAGAGATCAAGATGCTGTTTGGGCAGTTACACCAATCCAATAGAGCAGCAATAGCAGCATCTCAATATAAAGGAATCTCCAGAACTCACAGCTTAACTGCCTGTGGAGTCTGCCACGGAACCACATGCTGCTACTCAAAAAATACCTTCTACCATTCTGAATAGTGGTGAGATGAAGTAGCAATTAAGAATAGCAGGATAGTTTTGTTCACCTACATGGTTGGGCATTTTTGATTTTTTTTTTTCTGTGTGAATGTACAGAAAATGCTCATGAAGTGAGCTGAGGATGGTCCTTTTAGTGTTGATTCTGGTTAGGTCTCAGTGATCTTTAATAACACTGTCTTTTTCAAGTCTTATTTTTAGGAAGTATTCTTAGTGTCTCGGTCTTATGTTTTATTTTTCATACCAATTTTGAAAGACTGGAATGAATTATATGTAAGCTTTTTGAAAGAATATCTTAGTGTTTTGTAAGTGATCATTCAGGGCAATGTAAACAGTTAACAAGAACACTGTTAACTGCAACAAATGCAGGCTTCTTGTCAGCAGAATAAAAAATCTACCATCTTTTTTGGTGTATTTTTACTGCTGCAAATTACAATTAAGAACAGAAGAAGAATATATCTGTGCATATTAAATATAAAGATATTATGTCTGGCTCAGAGGAAATTCCTAATATGCAGGACGCCATATGCCATGGAGGGTAGGACCAGGAAGTTTTGCTTTATGTGTTCCCTGTTTCTACATTACTCTCTAGGCACATCAATGGAAGCTGCTGGAGGAAAGATACTGGCTTTATAAGCCTTTTATGTGATATGCCCACCTTTATATTTCACAGAATTCTGAAATATGAATTCAGTTGATTGACAAAATTGAGATCTAAATAATCTGGGCAGCTCCTACAGCTGTAGAACTTGTCCTTTGTGGTATCTCTGTGTCCTGGAATACAGGGCAGTATTCAGTTTTACACCCTAACTCTAGGTAATTTTTATAAAAACTTCTTGGGAACTCTTCCATTATAATTACTGTTTCATTGTTCTAAAATCAACTTTCCAAAGTACTTGGTTGAATTGCAATGTTCTCTTCAAAACACATATTAAGGAGTTAATGATGCTGGCTGATAAATGTCTAACTGGTTACATGGCATTTTTTCCTACCATACATATTTAGATAAGTGTTTTCTCTCATTTGTTGCAGATTCTATTAATTCCACATGTCAGAGCCCTCTCAATGACCCATTTCAATGGCCAGACTCCCTTTCCCATATCCACACATCATAAGACTTTTTTTGCACATGGATGTATTTTGGTCTAGGCCTCTGCTATAGTACATGTATTTACATAGCAATATTCTGTATCATGTGAGAGTTACTGGGTGCCACATTAATTGAATTTAAACCAGCATTCAAATCATATTATCATAGACTTTATTTCAGACACTGTAAGAAAGAAGTTTTATAAAAATTAATGATATTTTTGTGCATGTGCATCTTCCATTAGCAGTATTATCTCTTGTGCATGTGCATTAAAGGATAAATATGGATTAAGAAAAAGTAACAGAACACAGAAAGTATTTTAGTAAATACTTTCCAAATACTTGTTGTATTGGGAGAGAGAAATCATTCCCCTTCAGTCATGTATTTCTTTCAGCCTGAGCTAGAAACAAAAGGCCAATTTTGAGTATCTTGTGAGAGAAAAGATAGACAGGTTGGTGAAGTTGGGCATGGAATGTGAGAAAAAAAAAGTCAATAAGCAGATTAACTGCCAAAAACTATGCAAAAGCCAAATACTTAATTTTTGTTACCGAAGTGCAGGTGGTGTTTAGTTTGGTTCTCAAGCAAGTTAAACCTTTGTGTTATTTTAAGTACATAGCCACAGAGGTCTGGCAGAACATTTTTTTAAACAAGACCTCTGGTATCTATCCTCTCAAACCATGTCATGTAATCTCTTGTAGAAACTGGCCACACCACCACACAAAAACTGAATATGGTTATCTCTGCACTATGACTAGAAGGTTGTAACAAGAATATGTTAATCAGCTGTTCAGAAGTTTTCTAATTTCCAACATCAATATATCAGTGCCCTGTTTAAAATCAGTATTTTTTCTTTATATCCAGTGTTTCTTATACTTTTTCCTTACAGTATTCTAAAGTGTAATAAATATACAAAATGTCTTTAACATTTGTTCATCAGTTTTTGGATAATATAACCTTTTACTCTAGAACATATTTTTGAAATTCTGGAATACGTACACTATATTACAAATTTATACATACATATGTTTGAGTATTTATAATTTAGCATATATTTGTTTGCTCACGCACCTATTTGGTTCAAAAACTTATTAATGAAAAGCAAAATAAATAATTCCTGTTTCTATTTAGGCTTGATATGATAAATAGTTTTCTTGTGTATATTGAAAGAAACCCGCCTTTAGTGTACATAATAACCTACTTGACAGTTTTCTTTCTTGTTTCAGAAAACTACCTTTTTGAAAGCTGTTCTTTGTACTGCTTTCTTTCATTTTTTATTTGTAAACTACTGGTGTAAGATTTCATCTTTATTATTTTTTAGATTATGGAATATGTTAGTGTATTGCTAAGTGGAATAAAAGAACATTGAGTAACTGTAGAGCTTCTTCAGCTCAAAAAAATTAAAAATATCTTAAAAATACAAAATAACACAATTACTGTCTCCTAATGACATTCTCACTCTTTCTTGTTGAAAAGTTAAATATTAAAGTAATTTCAGATTGTTTGTGTGCATGTGCGCATGTTTGAGGTATTGTATGGAGTACAAATAATAAACTGTAATCCACATGACTTGCAAAAAAAGGTACTCACTATAGAACTGCAGAAGTCTTGGCTATTACAACATGATTTCCCTATTTGCTACAAGTAAGATAACTAAAAATGCAGAGCAGAAAATGAAGTAGCTCCTTGCATATGACTTCAAAAAATGAATCATAGGAATTATAGATGGCAAAATCTTGTAAGGTCATTTTGCCAATTCTCCTGCCTGTACAAGATTGTTCCCTGTGGTATATTAAGAGTTTGATGGGTTCCCCAGAAGAGGATTTTGATCTGTCCAGAGCCCTAGATGAGGAGTCCTTTTACTGTAGTTTACAGCTGGATAATCTATCTTTTATTAACAATTGGCATTGACAGTAGTATGAGGAATACAGTGAGGCTATATATGTTTCTATAGATGTGAGAGTTTGACAGAAGCATTAAATGGAGTGACTGAAGTTTGATAGTAAAACCAGGGAAGATGAAGTTAGATATTTTTATCTGAAGCTCCAGTTAGCTGTATTAATGTTATCTTATTGATGCACAGAAATATTTTTTATAAAACCCAGGTGTAGCAAGAGCTACTTTAAATGGCCCCCACAGCATGCAGCACAAGGAATGGAGGGGATAAAATATTTCTGTAGTAATAATTCCAGAACCTATATTGACAACAGTAAAAATTACACAAAATACTGGTTGTTTGGAACAGCTTGATTTATATCACTGCATAAAAACACACAACAAGAAGAATATGCATTTAACTTTTGAGGAGGCTTAGTCTCACTGAGTGTAAGGGATTGCTCACTTCAATAAGGGTGAGCAGGTAAAGAGGTCTGCAGGATCAGAGCCAAACTTACAAATTTGTTTTAGATCTTGAAATAATTTTGAAGTATAAACTTGCAAGTGTTTTACTGACTTTCTAAGGACAGTTATATAGTGAAAAAATTTCTCATTTTGTAATATTTTTTCCTATGTAAATATTTAATTAAGACTTAATGTATTTAAGAAAGTAGGAGAATTTAAAGGTTGAAATATATATGGTACACATACAACCCAAAACCTTATGGCTGCTTATGCACAGCATCCTTTTACATTCTTTTGGCAGATCCTTGATAGCACAGCTCCAATGCAGCAGAGTAGTCAGGAACTTTCTTACCCTAAAGCTGTCCTAAGAATTAGAGATGGAAGTTTTGCTGGCTAAAAAAACAGTAAATGATATTGCTAGGTGGAGTTGATGGAAGTGTATCTGCTGGCTGCTTGCCTTAACCAGTTTTCACTACTTTTCTAAAACTGTCCATAAATCTCTAAGAGACACTTTACGTCTGGAGGTGGAGTTGATGCTACGGGGGTATCTCTTCGTGTATGGAGTTACAGACTTTGATCGGGGACAATAGAAACGTCTTACTAGGGGTGTTTTTGGGAACATGTACTGAGTGCTTACAAGCATCAACTTGGGCAATTTGGTCTGGGGTGTGAACTTTTAACCTTATGTGTATCAGGAGTACTCAGCTTTTAAATACAGTGGTGCTTTATGATAACAAATTTTTAACTTTGCAGTTTCCTGTGAAAGGGTAAGTATGTAGGCTATTAACTTCCTTTCACCAGGGAGAAAAAAAACACATTCAAATGGAAGAGAAGAATATCTTCCACATCTCAGACCAAGATAAAACAATAACAGGAGTTTCTTGCATTCTTTGATTTTGATGCCTTTGGCTGTTATACCTCAAAGTTTCCCTGAGCTAGCTAACAGAACTGATCTAAAATTAGTTTAGTGTTGGTCTAGAATGAAGTCCTGTTATTCATTTGTGTGAGGCGGATCCTTACTAAATGTCTTATTCTAAGGTCTCAAAATCTAAACCACATTTGAATATCCTTGCAATTAGTTTTTATTGTCATCTATGTTATTAATGACAGAAGAATGTCAAAACTGAGAAGACATAAGGTATAATCCATTGTATTCTGCTTGCAAAAAAAATCCTGTTTATTCTGCCTGCCTTCTTACCCTTAGCCTGTACCCAATAAATTCTTACTTTAGGAGCTTTAAGTGTTTAATCCTTAAGAGAACTGAATATGTCTATGCTTTCATCCTTAATTAGTACAATGCAATATGAATTCTATTTTTCCCTCATGAAACACTCCTATCACCATAACAATGCCAATCATCCATAGTAAACTGGAATATCTTTGTCACAAAACAGTGTTAGTTCATCTGTGTCAGTATTTTTTGTCTTCCGTGCTATTGAATGTGCCATAAATATTCCAAATTAAGAATTATTTTATATTGTTATCATGATGCTAAAACTACATTTAAGTCCTACATTACTAAGGTTCCATGAGTGCCTCATGGGTTACTCTGTCTCATGGAATAGCATTCAAAAGTTGAATGATTCTGAGCCAAAGGCTCAGGTATAACATGAAGCTTGTGAAGTTTGCCCCCAGATGTGGCATGCTTGTTTGGACCAAGACAGTCTTTCAAAACTAGATTATGTAGAGTTTAGAATGGCTTACCTTATACAAATAGCATGCATTTCTGTATAACTTATGTAAGTGATTGATATTTTGATTGCATCAATTGGAAAGGATATTTGATTAAAGACTGCAAGTATATGCAGACGCCAGAAGGAATTAGCAGAGGCATTTGTTTTTCATAAACTGAAGAACTACGCAGCAATAATGTTGAAACAACCTCGATATCTCTGTACCTTCTTTGATTTTTACCACCAAATGCCTTACAAAGTCACGTTTTGGGAAAAAAATATAAATTAAATTAATCCACTGAAATGGTGCCCCTAATTAAATATCACTGGCAAAAAACAGCTCCATTGCTTCTGGACTTTTTAACTTGATATCAAAAAACTATTCTGTACCATCACTTTCAATTGTATTACTGCGCTGCATTCAAAGGTATTACTAGAAACACAGTTTAAAGTGAGAAAAGACTAGCAAACCAAGAATTGCACAAATGTATCTTCTATCAAGTGTCAGTATTTGAACAGCAAAAGTATGTCAAACCACACAGTTTTGCTAGAAAGCAGGATTTGGATGCTAAATACTTGGGCGTTTTTTCAACTACCAACCTGATTAAGTAAGTGATTCATTTCTGTACTTTCTTTTTTAAGGTTGATTATTGGTCTTTGTATTTTTTTTTAAGTTCCAATCCTAGTCATCCTGTTTACCAGTTATGGTTAGGGGTTTCTCTTAAGAATAATGTAAAAACAGTTCTGTTCATAAACATTTCTTTCTGAAGTGGAATTTACATTGAAGAAGTGACTGATTTGGAAGTGCAAAACATCCTTGTAACAACTATTTAAATGCCTGCAAAAATTTAGGATATGAGCAGTCCCACTAATTCCAATAAATGCCTTGAGTATATATTTTATGTTTATTCACATCTTTGTAGGATGTGGCCCTGAAGATATTCCTTACAATTTAACATAGATAAATGTATTCACAGTATTCTGCCCAATGCAAAACACTGACTACCGTAAAGTAGACATTTGAATTTTTAGAAATCATATAACAATTTCTAAAACTAGCAATAGATTAAAAGCACAACAGTACAATTGCTGTTGAGATATTTAAATTCTTCCTTTGACTGCAGTGATGTTTATTAGCTGCTAGTCAGCAAAAACTGAGTTTTAAAATTGGAAAAGCAATGCATTTTGATTTGAGCAGTTTGCTTAAACTCTCAACTATCTGAGATTATCTCAATTAAAGGCTAATTTATTAAAACAAAGAATCTGAAAATACACTAAGCAAGCAAAAGTCATAATATATGAGAATACTTAAAAATTTTTAGATATTTTTCTACTTTCCCCTGAGTTCATATTTTGTCCTTCTAGAGCTTATCTGTTTCTATTTTTTATTTTTTTTTAACTTGCTAAGGTAAAAGAGGCATGCAATTCCTTAAATGTTATCAGAATAAATATTTCTCTGAGGAAGGCTTTTATAACATAAATGGATTTCTAGATTGCATTTTCAGTGAGAATACTATGTGCTGCTACAATATAAATTCCTGTAAAAAATGTAGAATTTAAAAAAAAACAGTTTGTACTAACAGATACATAGGTAATGCTTCACTGCAGAAGTGACAAGAGTATAAGTCTTGTACTTCATACACAGCATAAAATTTTAAGCATAATGACTGATTCAATAAATCACATGGATATATGTTTTGTTTTAAAATTCTTAAGCATGACTCCTAACAGCAATTCAGTGGAACATACAAAAGTTCAAGCATGTGGCAAAGTGTTTTGCTGTATAGCAGAAACAAGTGTCTTAACAATACAATATATCTAATGCTTAATGTGCTAAATATTCCCAGTTGGTTAAAAGTAGTAGTAAGTCCAAATTATGCATATTACATGATGCTCGCAACACATATATACGTATTATGAGCCAGCTTCGGTTGATAGCATAGAGATCTTAATGTAACCTCAGCATGGCAGACCTCTGCACATTCACAATAGTGTTCCTCAGTGTGTTTGCTGTGAATTTTACACATGCAAAGCACATCATACGTAGCACATATATATTGACCACTGTTGCAGCATGTATGCAAGTCCAACACATACTGTGCTATGAGATACAAGCACTCCCCGGTAGGTTGCCCAATTTATTTTTCTAATATTATAATACTGATACAAATTAAAATTACAGAATTGTCTACTCTGTAATATCTAATGAAACAAAAATCTGTATGGAATTTTAAAAGATCTTCATAATTATATAATTCTGTAATTGTATTATTGTAATACAGTATTTGTTATGCCATAATGCCTAACATTGTAGTAAGGTAACATTAGGCGTTATAAAATACAGCAAACTAATTTTTGTTCAGATTAGTATTGTGGAAAATAGAGTTCCTGGGATTTTTCCAAATTACATTGCACCTCCATTCCTTCATTGTTAAATATTATTGCCATTTTAAGACTAATTTTGCTATTCTCACCTAGCTTTATTTTATTATCATTACTAGTAGTTTTTTTTTTATATATCTGTTCTAAATGTTTACTATTCCAAACATTTCATTTATATTTCTGTCTAACCTTATCTTTCTGTGGTATCACTCTTATTCTGCCCATCTGTGAACACTTCCTTGGCTCTATGAAAATCCTAAAAACTATAACATATAACATTATAACATTTAGAGGCCTTGTTGTATTGGTAATGTCACATGATCAGCCATAAGTCTTAAAACCTTTATATTATAAATAACTCAAATATTGCACAGCAGTATGGAGAAATTGCTGTACGGCTATAACTCCCAGAACTTAACATGAACAATTTTTATTGTAAGGCAAAATCAGTAGTGAAAATATTTTTAACATCTTGAAAACCTAGATCTTTCTCCTTTGTTAATTCTATTTTGTTGCCAAAAAATGAGCTGAAGATCCTCTTCTGGGGAATGGATTTATGTCTGTATTTCACTTCATGAGAAGGTGTCTGTTAGCAAGGCTTTCAACACAAAAATTAGATTTCCAACTATGAGGGTGAGAGGGATCAAATTTTAAAATTGCAACAGCAAGCTGGGGTTAGTTTACAGTATTTAATGCCTGACAGCATGGTTTTATTAACCCCTTTGTTAGCATATTAAGAAAGTAGATGCTGCATTGCACTACCATCTTGAAGCTTAATTAAGAGCTTTGATACTGTAGGAAGACTCTCTTGTCCCAATTTCTTGTGCAGGAGATTCAGAATTCAAATAAGTATTACCCTTGGTAGGTAACCTAATGAAAACTTCATTGTTGATTTTTGGAAAAGGATTTGTTTAATTTCTTATGATGGTGGCTAGTTCAATATGGACCTTTTGGACAGGTAAACACAACTGTACTGCTCACAGAAATTCTGGTGTAGCAAGCTCACTCAGCAAACAGGTATTTGGAATTATTTCATAGACTTAGTCATCACAAAGCAAGCATATAGCCAATGTAACTGAAACAGTATCAGGAAATTCTGCTGGCATTACTATATTTGGTTAGGAATCATGAGAAGCATGTGATGCATACCATTTTTCCTCTCCTATGGTGAGGGAAAGGATTATTATTCTGCACAATTTCCTGCCAGTGGGTGAATGAAAGAACACCATAGATGGGGTCATCCCTGAAATATGACATTACTGAATGTGGTCTATTGTTTTCCTATATTTCACAATACTAGATCAGTAGGATTAAGTAGAACAATTGTACAATTCTCTTAAAGTGAGGTGGAAGTAGCCAGTCTGAGAAAATTGCTAATAGCAAATAAAGCAGCTGGACTGCTTTGTTTTTCAGTCTGTTCTCTGAGGTTCCAACCTTCTCTGTTGTTCCCTTCACAAGAACAAAATTCATAACTATTACTATGCTTTTTAAATAACTATGAAGAAAAAAAGACAGCCTTTTTCTCAAGTGTTACTGAACTGGAAAGAAGTCATTGCTTTATTCGGGAAATACTTCTTGACTGGAAGATTAGCTAGTAGATGTTCAAAGGAACAAAATTGCTCCTTTCCTTGACAACTAAGCTAGTTTAGACTCAGCTTTTTAAAATTATTTAAAAATGGTAAGCAAGAACAAAAGTGGTTGCATTTTTTGTCTCCTCTTCCCATTTACTAACACTAGTTATAGCAGTAGCAGACTTGGAAACAGAAAACTGATCTGTTAGGTCAATCTAGATATTCTGTATACTTTTAAAATGATGTTTCGTTATACTTTAGACTGCACTTTAAAAATTGAGAACTGTAGCTGAAACACACTAAATAAATAAAATTGAAGTGCAGTGAGTTAGGTTTTCCAATTGGAAAAAGATAACTGCATTTGATTATTTTAATCAATCAACATAGATTTTTAAATGTACACATATTACATTTCTTTTTCAAGTGAAGCCATTTTACACAGTTGAAACCATACACTAAAAGGTAGAAAATCTGTCAGGAATTAACCCTGTCATTACAAATGCATATGTCTTCAGTATGAGGGAGAGGGAAAGGGGGGTTAAGAGAGTTAGCAGTGACACTCTTGCTTAAAATTCACTTCCAACTCTTCACTATTATGTGGATTATATTAAAAATAGAGATTGATATTGTAGTTACCATTTTGTGTAGATGGTAGCTTTCATGAGGCCAAACAGTCTTCTTCAAGTCACAACATTTGCTTAAGTTCAATTAACTTTTTTTCCTGTCAATCAATTTAGATGCAGTAGTTCTGTTTTAAGGCTATGTGAAGGAAGTTTGTTGAGGTGTGAAGTGATCATTTTATTCCACTCTTTATTAACAATATTTTCCCTAAATCCCTTTTTTGTCTTCCAAAGACAAAGATGTTCTGTTAGGGATATGGGATATCTTACATGATAAATAACCTAATACCTCAAAAACCAAAGGGTGAACTATGGCTCAGGAAAAAAAAAACTAGCTCTTTAAGGTACCAACAATTTGAAATCTGTCTTGAAAAGTTTTGCTTGTCTAGTTGATTTTTTTAAAGTACAATCTGTCGTCAGTCACAGTAATGCAATACTGTTGACTTTAATGGATTTACTCCTAGTAGTAAGATATCAACAATTAACTTCTTTCTTCTTACGGTGTGACTGGCAGCCCCTGCTCCTGACCTCAGGTAATAGATCAGATTTCTATTGGCATCACAAGAAACGCAACAGTAAGCTACACAATTAGATACTGGTCTTTACTGAAAAAACATAGTAGGAAATGAGGGTATATATTTTCCCTTTATAATTTTTAATGTAAATGGATGTTTTGTGTAGTATATGCAGAATTGTTGTAAAGAAAAATCTCAAAATATCAGTCTTCCCAAAGTCTTAATTTTGTACACAAGAATGGCTATATTCAGTTTGATTAAAGCACCCCTTAGTCTGCTGCCCTGTCTATAATAGTGGCCAGTCAAAAATGCCTAGGAAAAATAAGAACAGATCAAGCATAAAATGAAACTTTCTGGAATGTGGCAGTCCACAGCTCAGGGATTTCCCAAGCTGAAGTTTATATTTTGAAAGATTTATTCCATGAATTTCTGATAGATTTTCAAACCTATCAAAAATCATGAATTTTTGACTTCCAGAACACACAGCTATAGTGATTTTCTCAGTTCAGTTGTGACCTGTTTACAGAAGTACATCCTATTTATTTTTCCATTAGGGAATATAACTTCATAAATCTTAGAAAGAAGTAATTTTATATTGCACAGCTACTGTCTTATTTACTCTTTGTTATGAGGGCCATTTTCAACAGATTTTAGATCTGTAGCCCCAGCATAAATTGTTTTAGTACAGCCAGTTAAGTGTTTTTATAAGGTGACAGTAATTTGACACACTGATTAAGAAAAGCTGTATTTCCAAAAGTTTTGGAACAATGTGTTGATGTATAGCATGATATGGTGAATATTCTTGTTACATGTGGTAGGATGGGCAGGGATTTAGGCCATAGATCCTGGAGGTAAGGGAGCTTAGGGGAATTTAATCTTTGATTTTCCAAAACAGAAAGATCTTGGATTTTGTGAATAAAAAAAATATTTAAACAGTTACCTTTTATGCACTGTGCAGAAGAAAAGTAAACAACACTGTCCAAGGGGTTAGGAAAGCTTTTTTAATTATCCCAGGATTTTTGAGTTGAAAGTATTTCAAGAACTGAATTCTTAAAACATTTCCCTGAGGAGCAAAATGTCCTGCTGCATATTACACAATGTATGTGAATTTAATATAACAAGTCCAGAAACTTAAGAAACTGTAAAATCAGAATATGAAATGAGACTTTGATTAATATTAGGTAGACACTGATTTTGAGAGGCAACTCAGATATATGCCCTCAAAAATTTTCATGTATCAGATGCAGTGTAACAGTGCAGTTTTTTTCTGTTTTACTAGATGGTTCTGCACCTCTAAATGGTAATATTGTCTTTCTTTTATAAGATTACATATTTTCAGAAATCATATCTTACTGCTAGAGCCAAAATGTTCCTCAGTGGTTTGGAAACTTCAACACTGTTGCTGTTAGAGAAAGTTCTGCGTAGCCTTTGTGATTATAGGTCAAAATTCTTTAACGATCATCAGGAAAAATATTGTATATTTTAACATTGAAAATATTTATTTTTAAATGCTGATTTGAATTTGTACAAATAATCCAAATTTTTTTTTCAGGTTAGAAGAGATGGGTTAAATCCTTTCTATTAAAATTCTTGAATGAAATAAAAAGAAGCATATAAAAGAATTACGAAATAAGTGTAAAAGAAGCATATAAGAAAAGTATGTACTCCCTGACAAAATGGAAGTCTGCCTGTAGGGTAATAGCTCCAATAGAAGTTTGTATGGAAAATAAGTAACCTTACTGACAAACACAAATACATAACTATTTCTGGAACCTCTGAATGCATATGAACTGCTGGAAGAAAAAAGACAAGCATAGCAAAGATTGTCTACTGTTTTGCTTAATTTCTCTTATAAAACAGATATGATTTAAATGTCCATAGTGTAGCAAATAACTGGACATATTGTTGCACAATACGATAATTCTGCTTTTAAAAATATTAAGCAAGTAACCTGAAGTAAATTCTTCATTTTTTGTCAATCATGTTGATAAAGTACATTAATACTTAGTTTAATAATGATTTTTGTGTTAAAACATTTAGTTGCTTCCCATTTTAAAAGCTTTCATTAAAACAAAACAAAAAAACCCCCAAAACAGTCTTTTTTCCACTTTAATTTCTGCTACAGCTTGTGTTATTGCTTTGTTTAAAAATGGGTCTAGTAAGACATGTGTTTCCTTTTTATGTAAAAGAGAACATTTCTTATATAATGCAATGTTAGAAAAGCTGATTTTTTATTTTAAAATTGTTTTAATTAGCTTTGCTAGTAACAGTGGATTTCTGAAGTTGAAAACCAGACCCCAAAAATTCCAGTACACATCAGGAAGCACTTTTTAAAATGTCTTTGAATAGAAAAAGGTATTTTTTTAATAAACAAGGAAAGGAGACTATTCAGTGGCTGAAGCTTCTTTTCCTCATCTGTAAAGGCAATTACACTATCAGGAAAGTGGCTGAATTTAAAGGAATTTGACAATATTTAATTCTCAAAGAGAGAAGAAGACCGCAAATAGCAAATGTCAAATTAAAAGTGAATGTATTCAGAAAAGTAAAAGTGATGACATGTTATCTCTTTCTGTCCCTCTCCCCATATTAGGCTGGATATATTTTTTTTTTAATTTATTTTTTTTTTGTTGCATAAGGAATTTGCTGATCAAAATAGTGTTCAAAGCACTGGATAAAAGGAATACGTGATCCTCATTTCATGTATCAGGCAGCATTAGAAAGTACTTATACTTCACCCTATCACCTACTCAGGTTTACTAGTCCTTTTACCTTCAGACTTACTGTATTTTATCAGTCGTAAAGTTTGCTTCTGAATGTATTCTGTCTTGCTATATAGCAAAGAATTACTTTCTAAATGTGTATGGATGCAGTATACCATTTTGTGTCTTTTCACCACTATTTTTTAATAGCTTAGGGTTTTTTCAAAACACATTTAAATTGTAGGTTTGTACTAAAATTTTAGTAATATATACCTGTTCTCTTAGTAGTAGGCAGTCTGTGGGTTTCTTGAGTGGCTGACTGGAGACAACACCTTTCTCTTCTCCTAGGGAATTCATCCAAGGTATATATCCAAGGCAGATATCATATCATAATCTGTAACCTGATATCTATTTCAGTGTTATGCTGGATAATTTAAAAAGCAATTTGGTTTTCCCTTAGATTATGTGTTTCCTTGTGTTATGCTATTATATATAAAAAAACTTTTAAAATTGCAGCTGTAAAATCTGAAGTATGATGGAGTTCAAAAGCATTATTTTTTGCTTTTGCCTAATTTTCTCTTTATTTTCACCCTGGGTCATCCTAGCATATTCTTGAAACACTGTTTTGACTCTTACAGGACAAAGATCATCACGTTAGTATGATATCAATGTAAAGGCTGTACAAGGATCATGAGCATGATAACATCATGGAACTTGATCCCCCCTAGTGGTCTGTAATCGTCGACTTCTCATGTTTAAGGCAAGTTGTTTGTTCCTGCTGCTTCCTGCCTGTCTCTTCCCCAGCTGTGCTGAATCAGCATCTAAAGAAGCAGTGCGGCCTTTCTCTCAGGGGCCGTCAACAGCTCTGCACTGAAAGGCCCTATTTGCTGTAGTGGCAATTCAGCATTATGGTAGAGTGGTGTCCTGGTTGCCCTGGGCAGTACATTTAAAACTTGCTAAAGAAAGGCACAGAACTATGGGCTAAACAAAATAAAAATAATAGAAAGAGAAATGCAGGGACAAACATTAATATCTGGAAGCTACTATTAAATGAGAAAGGAAGACTCACAGATACTATTGCGATACAAAATTGTGCAAGAATCCAAACATCAATAAAACAGAAAGTACAAAGTGTTTAGGTGATGAAGGAAAGTGTGAAATGGATTAGGGGACCAAGGAGTGGTCTGTAGAGCTTCACAGTTTCATACTCGCTGCGACACTTCTTAATGCCTGTTTTACAAATTGTTTAGCTTTTTAGTCTCTCATTCTTCATGTATCAAAGAGGATAATTATAGACGCAGTAGAGGAATTTATTTCCATATGACATTTGTTTATAGGATGGAGTTCACAAAGTTAATCCAGGTGAATTCATGGTTGACTCTGATGAGCTGGGGTGTGACAGCAGCTCAGGAATGTGATCACACAGTTTAATCACAACTGGCTGGAATGGGCCCTAGAAGCCTGATAAACCTTAATGCTCCCTGTTACAGGAGAGCCAGCATATGCTCAGTGTGATATACTGGTCTTCAGCAACATTTTAGTTCCCGTGGAAAGTGGAAATAGTAGTAATTTTCTAGTGTGTCCTGAGTATTTCGGTAGACATGATGGTAGAAGTTCCATCACTGTGTGTGGAGGGAAGACAAGTGCAGATTGCAGAGTTAGATTGTCTTTAATTGAGCATGAAAAATAGCATATCCAAGAGTACAACCTGCATTTCTCATCCACCTTAAGTTCATCACACTTACTACAGATAAGAACAGATAGGATATAAAACATAATTAATATCTGTTTGGTCAGATCTGTTATCAGTCTTCTAGGAGAAAGAGAATGTGTTTGTGAGAGTGGAAACAGTATGAGCAGAATCATTGTAAAATCTGTCCTAAAACCACACTTTCTACTAAACACAAAACAGAACACAGAATTGTTAGTGAGTCTGAGCAGTCTGCCCTCTCTTATACTTTTTGTTGAAAAGGATGTTCCTGAGGCCAATATTCTTCATGAAAATAAGTGGATAAAAGAATACATATTCTATCAGATTGAAACATATATAAAAAAATTGTAATAAAATTATTCGTAGTTTTTGTATTTTCCATTCTACTGTTGTTCCTCTGTAAGAACAAATGCTAGATAATAATCAAATATTTTTTCCTGAACTGAGGACAAGCCCTTACTATGTCATAAGTTCCTGTTCCATGACTAACTGTTTTTATCTCTGTCAGTTGAATAAAAAGAATCCCCAGTTTTATTTTTAAAAAGTTATACCCGCAATCTCAACATCATTACATAAGCTGTCATGATCCTAAGGTTAATGAGATTGAAGCTGACTTCTTCAAGTTCTGATTGTTTATGGTAAATTTTTTTAAAAGTAGAATCCTTACGAAGTATGTAAATGAAAAATATCCAATTCTTCAAGCTAATTTATTTTAAAATATAATTCCACATGCTAAAAGATGCAGATATGTAACCTGCTTATGTTGTGTTTGCATATCAAATTTAACTATAAAAATATTATCAAAACACCAAAGGAATGTGGACTTTGAATAATTTAGCTTCAGATTATCTAAACAGAAAAAAATATGTTTGCTTCTTATTCAATACTGAACACCTTTGTTTAAGCATTCTTCTTCTAACTTGGGTGCTTGGGGAAGAATTGTTAGAAATAGTCTGTATCTTCTTAGGAAAAAAACAACAGAAAGACAGGTGTTATTTACTATTTAGACTTGCCACAACCTCAAAACAGGACTATTACATTCTTGTGAAAGATGTTATTGTTCTGAAATTCTAACTAAAGACTTGTGGGAAAGGGGTCAATCAGTAGTAATTTTTGCTGTCTTTTTTTGTGTTTGGTTTTTCTTTGCTGTGTTCTTTTGTGTAGAGACAGACTGTTCCCCACGGTGGTAGACTATGAGGCACAATGATTGGGGTTCGCTACTTGGAAGATTCAGAGTAGATCAATAGGAAATACTTATCCCTTATAAGGGTAGTGCAGCACTTCAATACGTTACCTGGAGATGATATGGAAGCCTCTAACATCTTAGTTTTTCAAGATTTGGCTAGACATATCTATCATATCATCTAGTGATTGCAGTATTTCTGCTTTAAGCAAGAGATAGCAATAGGCAGCCTGCAGGGCTCCCTTACAATAAAAATTTCTGTAATTTGTGGTAATCTTCTCCTGCTCCCATAGAAGTTTTTGATAGTTTTTCCATTCATATAGTTAAAATAAGTTGCCACTGGCAAAAATTTGGAGAACAGAATCTCTCTCTCACCAAAATGTTGCATATTGAGCATTTTGGCAAACATAGCCATGAGGCATAAAATATACAAAAGGACTTTTTTAGGTTTACCAGAGAAGGTCTTCAAAAGGCCTTCAAAAATGGTGATTTGTTTTTCATTTGTAGCATGTATAAGAAGCAAGTAAAGGAGTATAGTGAGCAGCTGAAAGAGTGTTGAATAGTCACATCTCATCTACCTTTTCATGATCACAATAACAAGCTAATTAATTGGATTTTAATCAATAAATTACAATATATGTAGTGCTGACAATATAATTTCTATCAGAAAGAACATTGCAGATAGCCTGAGTATAGCAGAAATCAGTCTATGGTTCTGGAAAGAGAAGTCGGAAACATAAAAATTTTGTTTGAAATTGTTGGTTGTTAGATTGTTAGTAATTTATGGTATAATTCTGTATGTTTAATTCCCTCAAAATTCTATACCATCCAAAATTAGGCAGATCTTATATAACTTCTCTAATGAAAGACATGGTAGCCTTTTATATCTTAATGACATTTTTATTGTGCCATAGGAGTGTCTTGCAACTATTTCATCTCAGAATTGTCTTTGGTCTGTTGCTGCCAGTATCCTTGAGAAAATTAGATGTATTGCTTTATAAAGAGGAACAGAAACTGGGAGTGAAAATCAAAGTCCTGGAATATTATCCTGAAATCAGTTATAATGATGACTCAGAATCACAGAACCACAGAATCACAGAATCACAGAATTCTAGGGTTGGAAGGGACCTCAAAGGATCATCTAGTCCAACCCCCCTGCCAGAGCAGGGTCACCTAGAGTACATCACACAGGAACGCATCCAGGCGGGTTTTGAATGTCTCCAGAGAAGGACTCGATAGACTTCTTGTTAGCAAAATTAAGATAAAATCCTGTGTCTATGGCAAACTTCTCAGTGTGACTCAATTCTACCTGAATATTATGAAACTAGGGAAGCCAGTCTTTACTTCTTCCTTATCGTTCAGGATCTTGCCTTAGGACTTTTTATTTTGATATTAAGATTATTTTATTTGTAAAACTACACAAACAGCAACTGCCATGATTTTTTTTTTATATATTTTCCACCATAGCTGTGTTTGCAACCAGAATTATTGAAATTATGAGGAGTTATACAAATTGCAGTATTTTTTATGAAAAATGGTTTTGAAATTTTCAAGTCACTCCCAAACAATCTTAATAAGAATTTTTAAAGATCAATTGAATTATGTAAGCCTAATACTTCCTGAAGTTCTTTTACACTATCCCATTGACTGTGGTATGCAGTGTTCTCCTAAAATGTCTTTTTTTTTTTCCACTGAAGTACAAACAGTTAAGTATTAAAATACTTGTTGAAGTTTTTTTCTCTGTTCTACTGTTGAAACAGCCTGGCATCTAAACAGTTAGCCATTCAAACTGGCATGAGTTCCCTGGATTCTGCTTTTCTTATTCACACTAGAATCCTTCATATTACAAAATAGCATTTTTATACTCTGCAAAATTTTTACTCCTTTGCAATTTTTAGTCATAAATACCTATCATGCAAAATAATACTTGGTTGATGTTTAGAAACGAAAATCCATTCATGAGTAATAATAATTAAATTGTAACCATAGATTGTGCATGTTTTCAGTCAGAAGGAAGAAAAAATTCAAGCTCTTATTTTGAAAAAAAACATCTGCTGTGGGATGAGTTCAGGTTGTGTATTCACCATATTTCTATTTTCATATTGGTTTGAAGGGACTTTACCAATTTCTATTAATTTCTTGACTACAGATAAAAGTTGTCTTAGTTTCCTTATGTCAAGATATTCTTCACTTTATTCTGGAAGTGCTAGTACTTTCTGGATTTTAATATTGATTCAGAAGAAACACATTTCAGTGTTACTGTTTGAGTAGAAATTAGACTTCACTGACCAGAATTGATAGCATATTTGTTTTGTTTTCACTTTGATAGAAATTTACAAATTCTTTGTTATTCACCTTACTGTTGTGTTGCCATGTTAGGTTCCTATTTGTTGATGGGATAGTAGTCATTCAGGCCTCTGCATACATACACTGCTTGCTGTACTTTCTAATTTCTCTACCTTTATGCTCAAATGAAAGAAAAAGATACAATAATGAATGAGAAATTGCTTTATGACACATGAAGCATGTTAGAGTCTGCCTTCTAAGGAGAGGTTCTGTACAGGGCTGCAAACAAACATAAAAACACAGTGCTTGCTATGTGTACACATTTTAGTTAGGCTTCACCAAAAATGCAGGAATGCTCTTTTCCTGAGAAGTTTCTTTCCAGTTTTGCCTACTGAGTTTAATTCTAGACTTCTTTTAGGTCCAGGGAGAGACTTTATATCAGTTTGTCGTGGTCAGTGAGTCTTAACATTAAGTTTTAATTTTCATTGCATGATGCTTCACACATAAAGGAAACATGGTTTCATACACTGTGCATGCTGTATTATGTTGCTTGTTCTATTACTCTTTTGGGAGCCTGTTCAGTCATTATATCTCTGTATATTAAATATCAGAGTTACACAGATCATATTGAAGAAATAAAGATTGGTTCTTTGGCTACATCCAACTTCATAACCAGCATAGTGGTGGGAATAGGCTTGAATGCGTCATCAGAGATAGTATTATTGCTTTTGACCCGTCTCAGGAATACAAACACTCAGCCCTATTCAGAGTAGTGCCTCGGAATGGGGGCAGTGGTTTTTTATCTTCTTTTTTTTTTATATATATATCTAGACACAAGATTAAGTCACTTCCTCATCTCTGTTCTATTTCTAGTACAGCTATGAGATCACTTCTAATTATTTCTAATTCTGTTGAATTTTTTTTTAAGTTTCTGTAGCATAGGTCATCCATGACCATAATCATGCAAGGGTAAGGTTAGAAGAGGAAAAGGACAGAGTGATGCATGAGGTCAGTGTAAATTGCTTCCGGCACAAAATGAGTGTACCTTTTTTTTATTAAACAAATCCACACATTCTGATATTTATTTGTTTGTTTGACTGTTTGTTTGTTTGTAAAGGGTACAGACTTTTAATGAAACTGGTGAAATTTTAAGCCAAAGAAGTAGCATCTGTGGTTAAGATATTATGACATAATTAAATTGTAATACGGATGATGTTATGGAGGCCAAAACAATAGATGAGCTCAAAAAGGGATTAATCTAATTTCTAGCTCAGGCAGGAATTTGTGTGCTAGAAATTGTCAGAAGCTTGAAAAGCATACCAAAGAAGAATTACTGTACACATATATATGTATATATACATACACATACACATAGGCATCACTTACTATCCACTGTCAGAGGTAGAAAGCGGGATAAACAGAGACTCAATTCAGAATTTTTGGTGTCTGCTTGAAAAGTATGTAAATTTGACAGTAATATATGTAATTTGACAGAAAAAAACCCCCAACTGTATAAAATTTGACTTCCACAGTACCAGGAAAGTTTACAGATGCCACTGTGACAGCTGACATACTAATATGGACCCAAAAGTGGAGATGAAATATCTAAAAAGCCATAGCCCTCCTCTTCAGATTATTTCAGCATAACCACTACTTCCAATCACAACTAAAAATGATACTAAGTATGAAAAGTCTTCATTTCTTAAGTGTTCATTACAGTAATGCTAATGCTATAATTGGAAAATGCCAGAAGACATTGCTAGTGATGGCACAACCTGCATTTGAAAATTAGATTCTGTCATATCCAGAGGAGAAATTGAAAAAACTGTCCAATAGCTACAGATGTTATACAGATATTGATCAGATATTAAAGAACAGCAAAAAAAAAATGCAAATTTTCATTATATATAAATCAGTAATAAAAATGCTGGATATATCGCCTATTTGGAATAGAACAATCAGACAAAAAATACATTTCTTTGAGTTATAAAAGATGGAGACACCAGAGCATAAAGGTTAAGACTGAGAAGGAATCAGGTTAAAATTTAGAAGACCTTTGTGTTCACTGGAGGCATTGAATGTGGCTAAAAACTACTTAATACAAAATACATTTGACTTTTAGCTACTTCATTCAGTGGTAGAAAAGGCATTGCTATTCTGCCCATAATACTAGGATTTTACTGTTTTCTGCATCCTAAAAAAAGAGTGAGAACATTAGCTATAGATTTTCTGGCACACAGTTGTTTCTTCTGTTAGTTTCATGAGCCAACAATAATCACATTCACACATTTTCAACACTAGGAATCTTCTAGATTTTTGAGAAGTTAAGGTGTTTAGAATGGTTATTCTAGTTTTTGTGTACTTCAATATGTGTCCATAAAGCTTGTTAATAGTAATGATTTCCAATGTTTAGAATGGTTGCTATTTGAAAACTGTTAGGAAAAAAGACTACAGTAGGACTTTTTTTCCCTGGCTTTCTGACACTGTTGAACTACTGGTTGTTAAACTAAGAAACATAGTGATCTATTTAACATATTAGCAAATGGAACTGTAAATGTAATGCAACTATGGCTGATGTTTTAAAGACACATGCCTAAACTTTCAGTCACTGAATTATGCCAGTGGGCATAATTCTCCCAGGAATCATGCAGGCATGTTTTAAAACAGTGTTTTATTTTGAACCAGAGAAAAATGACAGACTAAAGTAGTATGAAACTGTCTCCAGACACCTACATAATAGCAACATGAGAAGGAACTCACCTCTATGCAGAGGAGGTTATCTTGTCAAAGATGGAGAAGAATATTCTGTTTTCAGCATTATACTTAATGCTGAAATGTTTTAATTGTCAACAATTAATGGTTTTAACTGTCAATAATATCCTCTGTTTACCAAACAAAATACAGGTTTGATTTATCATAGAATCACAGAATATTTTGAATTGGAAGGGACCTTTAAAGGTCATCTGGTCCAATACCCCTGCTCTGAGCAGGGAAATCTTCAACTAGATCAAGTTGCTCAAATCCCTGTCCAACCTGACCTTGAACGACCCAGAGATGGGGCTTATACCACCTCTATGGGCAACCTGTTCCAGTGATTCACCACCCTCATTGTAAAAAATTTCTTCCTTATATCTAGTCTGAATCTACCTGTCTGAATCTAAACTCTTTTAGTTTAAAACCATTACCCTCTGGCCTATCACAACAGGCCCTGCTAAAAAGTTTGTCCCTATCTTTCTTATATGCCCCCTTTACATATTGGAAGATCACAATAAGGTCTCCTTGGAGCCCTCTCTTCTCCAGGCTGAACAACCCCAGCTCTCTCAGACTTTCTTCATAGGATAGGCCTCCCATATTTCTGATTGTCTTCATGATCTTCCTCTGGACCTGCTCCAACAGGTCCACATCTTTCCTGTGCTGAGGACTCCAGAACTGGACTCTACAGTACTCCAGGTAGGGTCTTACCAGAGAAGAGCAGAGGGGCAGAATCACCTCCCTTAACCTGCTGGACACTCTTGATGCAGCCCAAGGTACAGTTGTCTATCTGGGCTGCAAGTGCACTTCGCCAGTTCATGTTGAGCTTTTCATCAACCAACACCCCCCAACTTCTTCTCCTCTGGGCTGCTCTCAAACCATTCTCTGCTCAGTCTGTATTTGTGCTTGGGGTTGCCCCGAACTATGTGCAGGACCTTGCACTTCCCCTTTTTGAACCTCATGATGTTCACCTGGGCCCATTTCTCTCTATTTCTGTTATGAAAATTTCTGCAAGCAACGTAGGTACATTTGTCCAGCATTAGGAAATATTGAGCTTGTAGCTGGAGCAGTAAATCTGAGTATTTGTTTGCATACAGTGTTCTGTAAAAGGTAGTTTAATTTTGTCCTTACAGCAAATACCTTGGGGAACTTCATCGTTACAGGCTGAGACAAAACCCAAAATTTATATAAGCTCAGGTAGTGCCTATTTTTTTTCCATTTCTTTGTTTTTCAGCCTGTATTTTTCAATGGATCTGAAATTTACTGTATTTTTTTTGTCCCACTGGAATTCATTAACTCTAGTTCTAGAGTATAAAGGAGACAATTTAGATGTAGCAATGTTTCTGTTAGCTTCATTTGGAACTGAGATGTCCAATCAACACCTGCGGACTGTGTTTGCATTAGTTTACTCTGCATGCTTCCTAGGAAGTATGGTATAATGATATTTTCGATAGAGTAAACATTTGCAAACAAGGTTTTATTGTATGTATTCTCAGTGCTGTATGAACAAAGCAAATTAATCACCCTGGCACCTTTTTTCTTATGAAATTAACTTATTGTGAATTTTATTTAATTCTTTCTCACGCTGTATTTAGATCTCTGCTATTCAGAACCACATATACATTTATAAATAAAGTAGATTATTTTTAATGGTATTTTTGTTTTAAATCACTTTTATCTAAATGAAGTTTCATGTAAACATATTGTGGTAGCATTGTCCCTATAAATATAAGCAATTATATATAAGAATCTTGTACATAGCAAAAATTATGAGAGTTCACAACAGGAATCTCTTATAGGTTTTGTTATAAAAATATTACAAGAAGTACTCGTTTTGTTAGATGAAATGGTTTCTAACTTCTTTCATTACTTGAAGACATAACATTGTCTTTACAGATCTTTTGAAGTTCGATTTTTTTTAGATGGTTGAAAAAATTCTTCCAATATTTGAAAAGATCAACTGAAGAGATGTATGGTCATAGAACTTCAGGGCAAACCCCAAGAGTGTTTTGATCCACAATCCCTTAAGGTGCGGTACATTTGTGTTTTCATTCATACCAGTGCCTTCAAATACTTGCCAAGTTTGAAAAATATATAACTTTATTTCACACTAAAGGTCTCATTCAGAGAGGCACTGTAAAACAGTATATCCCCTTTATGTTGCTCATCTTGGGAGTCAAGGAACAGTATGGCCTAATGAGGTACTACATATGTTTAAAAAGACAGGATTTTATGATGGACTTCAATAGCTTTACATCAGAAACAAACTTAAAAGATTTATAAGAAAAAAAAATAAGTGAAGAGTTAGTGCCTCATAATACCATTTTTTCAGTAAAAGAAATTTCAATAATAATACCAAGAAAAAAACACAGATTAACAAAAGCAAATTCTTAATGAGGTGCTGTGTCTGTTCTGATTCATGAATACTGAATAATTTCATTAATTAAATATTTAAAAATTCCTCTAATCAACAAGGCTAACAAGTATTTTTATGAGACTTCAAAATAATTTATCTGAAGTCATATAATTGACAATTTTTAGAAGAGTTAAGGAAAATGGTAATATTTATGAAAAAAATAAACAGTTTTATAGCACTTGAAATGTGAATGTGCTATATTGATAACACCAAAGCTGTTTACATGAGATATATATTGTTTATTGTCACTCTGCATATTCCTGACAGTTATTTTTTATTTCTGTGGAATGCTTATGTCATTATTTGTGCTTATTTGACACAGAATCATGAGTTAAATGCAGTGGGTCTAGAACATTGAAGTATATATTTTTTTTGTTGTCTTTACTTAGTCTTTAATTCTGTGTATCCTTAGGTGGCATATGAATTTAAGACTGAGCCTAATCTGGTAGTTTGAATTTGACTGTGATCTTCACTTTAAAATTAATATATAGCTATGTACAGGAAGAAGTAACAAGGATGAATAAATCATAAACTTCCTCTTAATGATAAACAATATTGAACTTAATCAGTCATAGCTTTTAGAACTAATATGTTATGAAGTCTTACATTATTAAATATATATTGAGGCAGTTTAGTTTACAATGAAATGCCTGAGACAATATGAGTTTTTATATGTTAATATATAATTTTCACCATGCCCCCATCCTCTCTTGCCTGGAACTGTTAGTACTATAATAAAAAACTCAGATTTTTTAAAAAAAATATTACTTCCATGGTACTCCACAATTTTCTGGTCCCTTTCTCCATGGATAATTTGCAAATAAAGGAAATAGAATAATATAACCTCAATAAAGTTATTTGGACATTTTGTGGACTATCAGATAGCACTTACATACTTAAGAAACCAGAAATTGGAAACTTTGTACTGGATCATGTTGGATTTTAGAGGTCATGAAAAAATTGAGTATGTACTTTAGGCCAGATGTGATTTTTAACTGTTCAAATGTTGCATCTGAAAATACAGCTACAAAAGAGCTACAGAGTGGTTCTGTAAAAATTGTTCTTGCATTCTGTCAGAATACCAGTAGGACTGTGTCTCCCCTGATATGTCTTTGCAGTTTAGCTATAGGAAAAACTGAGGTACAATATAAACACATGAAAAACAGTACTGAGATCAGATCAAAGCTCTGTCTTGCACAATATTGTGTTTAATCAATTATGAATACCTAGGGAATAATATGAAAACAGGGCAAGTATATATTGGTAGTTCTCAGCCTATTTCCACGTAGGTGTCTGAATTCACTTCCAAATTCACTGCCACCTGTTTTTACCTGAATGGGTCCAATTTATTCACAGCTTAATTATTTGTGTGAGAAGGTATGCCCTCTTTGGGGTTTTTTGAGCCTTTCACCCCCTAGCTTCCTTTAATGTCCCCTAATGTTTTTATTATAAGAGACAATGAATTAATTGTTGCCAAATTACTTTCTCCATACCACATGTGAATTTCTAGATACCTGTCAAGCAGATTTTACAGGCTGATGAGTTCTGGCAAACTTGGTCTTTTTGGTGCATTTTGGTTATAGGGGATGTATAGCATCTGAATTGCAAATAGCATATGATAGTGGATGATACCATAAAGACAAACTTCAAAATGCCCAACAAACCAGACGCTCTGATTTGGATCAATTCCTTCCCAAAATATCTCACTTTGATTGTATTCACATCTAATAGGGGTAAAAGGAAATTGAAACAATGTTTTCCCATGAAAGATTTTATTTTGGAAAACATACTGTCATGGAAAAAAAAAAAAAAGAGGCTTGGAAAAGTTTCCAACTGGTTCTAGACATAAAGAAAAAAACAGGATACAGAGACATCTCCATTCCATAACTGTACAGCATCACTGCAATCCAGATGCACAGACAGTGCAGTATTTATTGTAAAGAAGAACTATGAGAGGATCACTGAACCTCTGTGCTGAATTTTGACTAAGCAGTTATATTAAAAAGAATTAGTGGAGTTTTAATGTATATTTGTGCTCATAGACAAAATATAAGTACAAATGTAAGTTGGGTGTTAAATCTGCATTGTGATTACCCTTAGAAATTAACTTTAAAAAGACCATTTCTCACCTACCTGTAAAGAAGGCATTTTCGTATTTTGTTTTATAATGTTTTGGCTTTGAAACTTGATACTGTCTCAGGAGAACGTACGTAATATCATGCTTCATCACTTTCTGAAATTTACCACTTCCTTGGCTCTCATAAAGCTTTCAGAACAACGTTTTACATTTCCTCTACATGATAATTGTTTTAAATCTAATGATGTATCTAATGATTAATGTAATTCACTGTTAAAAATATACTCTTATTTTCAATTTAAAATATTGTGTGATAATATTTAGGAATACTTATAATAAATTGCATTTACAGTAAATGACAATATTAAAATACTAAATGTAATAATTTATATATTTATATATTTAATTTTTTTAACAAGTTCATGAGAACTCTTTGATGTTTTTATTTGTCTTAGTGAATAAGCAAGTTAGTTTAAAAGTACATGTTGGGATGTGTTTTGATTCCATTTCAATGTAAGTAAATTTCAGAAGGAACTGCTCCTGAGGTGACGTGGGATAGGTTATGTTGCTAATCTCACAGCTGTCTCTCTAGCCATCAGTACTTGTAAATCACAGTCTGTAGTAAGAAAAGTAAATTGTAGAGGTTAGAAATCCAGAGAAAACTGTGACAGAGTTGATAGATTATATGAAGTGACTAGGATCTGAAGATTTTGTATGAGAGGGAACGTCTTGCATTTGAAACATGTGCCTGCATTTGTTGCCCTTAGGGGATATGTACCATATGCTAGATATATAGAGTATTTTTTAATTATTATCTGATAATTTGGATAAGCTCATATTTGAAAATTATGAGATGAAAGTTCTCCTAAATCTTATGGATCACATTCTCAAATAAGTTCCCACTTACAGGAAAAGATTGTTTTGTGTGTATTTTAAATTCAAGTTCATCAACAAGAGGGAAAGAATCCAAATACGCTATGTAGTAGCACATATTTAAAATTGTTTTGTACTTGGCTAGAACTCACAGCTGATCTCAGTCACTGAGTAAGCTGTGAGTTTTATTCTTTAAACACATTATGAAGCCAAATAATTGATTCTGTATGCATCTATTGCTCATTAAAGGTTTGTGAGCCAGAACCATATTTACAAAATAAAACCCAAGAAATAGCTCTAAAATCCTCATCTTCTGAAAGCACTAGAAAATAAGTTTTTGCTTTTTCTCATACAAGAAATATTGACCAAGCTATACATGTAGCTGGCTGAATAATTTACAGTGATCTGTCTTAATTTCATCATTAATGTCACAGCATGTTTAAGAGGATCTGAATTTTCTTGCATGCACTAATTATTCAAAAAATTTTTTAAATTATTTGTGAAAAATTTCTTGATTTGTATCTCACATTTTTCTCCAAAATGAGCTTTCATTCTGGACTGGATTGCACTTGTCCTGGTTAAACAGATGTAAAATATTTCTCTACCCTTTATTGAATTTAAGAACATAGACTATTATCAAGCTTCTATACATATATTACTTATTTTATTAAAACAGGAAATCAGTTTTCATGGCTATTATGTAAAATTTGAAAAATACAAGTAGTTCATTAACATTAAAGATATTAGAATCAGAATCATATAATCATAGGATAGTTTGGAGGGGACCTGAAAGATCATCTAGTTCCAGCCCATGTGCCATGGGCAGGGACACCTTCCACTAGACCAAGTTGCTCAAAGCCCTATCCCACCTGGCCTTGAACACTCCCAAGGGGGGGGCAGCCACAACTTCCCTAGGCAGCCTGTGCCAGTGTCTCACCACCTCCACAGTAAAGAATTTCTTCCTAATATCCAATCTATATCTAACCTCTTTTCATCTGAAACCATTTCCCCTGGTCCTGTCGCGACATGCCCTTGTAAAAAGTCCCTCTCCAGCTTTCCTGTAGGCCCCCTTCAGGTACTGGAAGGCTACTATTATATTAATATAAATTTTGGAGGATTTGACCAATTATAGAAATGTATATATGAATGACCTACAGAAAAATTCAGCTGCATGTATTGAATTTAACTTAATTATCTCTGTGAAACAGATGATAGGGACTTTTTTTTCTTATTTTCAACATTTTGTTCTGTAATCATGTATATTCAAGCTTCCAGGAAAAGCAGATATTAAAAAAAAAAAAAAAAGAGACATTGAGACATTGCGATGTTTTGGGCCTCAACTGATAGCACAGATATGATATACAATTCTGTAAAACTGTGTTTAAAAATCTTAGTTTTAATTAACATTTGATTCAGTTCTGCATTTGCTGAACTGAAATACTATTATGACTCTGATCATTTAGTTGCAAGAGGAAAAGGATTTTTTTCTTGCAAGTGATTTTTTTATTGTAAAACTTGCCACAAAAGGAAACATTGCTAACAGACATATGTCTCAGTTTCTACGTAGAACTTCTATAGCTTCAATATCAGAGCTGTAGCTATTAGATATACTTTTTGCTTACATATGTGGTTATGTAGCGGTCTCTTTTTGGCGTCTGGTATTCTGATTCTCTCTCCTTCTCCCTAAAAGACAAATATTTGTTACTGGTTTAGAAAGGAATTCCTTGCTGTGCTGTTGTATAGAAAAACATTAGCTACAAAATGGAGACAGGGATATCAGATATTTAGCAGCTAAAATACAAGATGTGAAGAAAATGAAACAGTAGAATGTTAGAGCTATAGCATATATTGGTCGATGTAGTTGTTATTTTTTATTACTTGTATTACTTGAATTCAAGTACTGCAATACTTGATCTTTTGTCTCTTTCTTGTATTGGCAAAAAAAATAAATAAAAAAATTAAAAGCTTGATCAAGCTCATTCAAAGCTACCTCTGATCTCAATTAGAGTTCTGTGTGTAAGTAGCGGCTGAACAGAGTGCTTAAAAAATATAGCATTTTGTGGTGAAGCAAAATTATTTTAATAATCCCTATGGTTGGATCCTGAATAGAGAGTAATACCATTTTTCAGCTGTCTCTAATTCAGGAAATACAATTTAAACCAGCACAGACTTTTATATATGCCTTATAGACAGCTTAATAATGAGATCTTAGTCTTCAATTACGTGTTATTTAAAAGAAATAGATTTTGAAAATCAGTGACTCATTTTTTGATTCAAACTTATGATAATACAGTAATTTGTATCACATGAAATGACCTTTTCCACTGGATGTTGCTGGAGGAATGAGAAAGTTTAACTAAGAGGTAACAGTTCTTCCTTTGCATTATTTTGAAAGGGAATAAATTATGTCATTTTGACAACAAAACACATTTTTAAAAGTAGAAGGATTATTTTTCAGCATAGTCATCAGCTACTGAAAGATTGGGTGTAATTTTTTATGTTAAGACACCTAGCTAGCTGACTAAATTTAAGGGTATTTTTATTTAAAAATGTAGCCATTATAACATAGAAAAGAACTGAACACAGTATTTTGGTACTTCTGTAAAGGTAGCATGAATACCTCAAATTTTTCTTCTAGAAGTTAAAGATTAGAGTAAGTGTTCTGCAAAATAACCCTATTATTAATGGAGCTATGAAATTATTGAATGAAAATAACATTAATTAGGGTTAATTAATTAATTAGAGTTAATTAGGGACAATACTATTTCTCTAATTACAAAATGTCCTTGTGTTTGGTAAATATGTCAGAATTCTTCATTTTTGTCTTCAAGGACTGAAATTTCTCATATGTTTAAATTTCATGCATATAATCAGTGGATGAATACTTATTATTTATACCACTGTGGGGTTGCTCCAATATTTCGAGTAAATACTGGTAGTGCTGTCACTCAGGTATTATAACTGAAACACTTAACTTTGAGTCAAGCAGTATCAAAAGGCTAATGACATCAGGTAGCAGCTGTGTTGCTTTCTAATTGAAATGCTTCAAGTATTTCTAAAGCAATGACATTAGATATTTCTAGATATTTCTAGTTTATAAAAGGACTTCTATGTTTCTGAGCTATACATACCTTAATTATTTTTTCAACTATTTTTCAACAAATAATGCTATAAATGTTTCATACAATCTACAGTAGCACAAAGATGAATATAGAATGTGTTTGCAGTTGTTCATTCATGTGAGTTTTGTCTTGTTTTTCAGAAATTACCTGTTCTGTAGAAATGGCTCAATAACATATTTCACATGTACTTTTAATTATTATCTCTTTTATAGTCTACATGTAATTACTCCCACAGAGTTGGCAGTAACTAAACATTCTTCCACTCTAAAACCAGTGCGTATTTTCCCAGCTGGAGATTAATGTGTATTAAGACACTTTACTGATATTTTGCCATTGCAAAACCATCTATTTATCTAAATTAGTATCATCAGCATATTGATTCCTTACCTTGGAGCATTTGTAGTCACATGCAATTATGAAATATGAGCAGTTACAACATTACACCTCAGTGAGAACCATCACTATCTTCAAGTTTCTGTTTTCAAGAATAGCCATAAACCATTTTAAACTAACCCCTGATATATCTGTTAGGCCTTGCATAATCTTATAAATATTTCAGATTATTAGAGTAAATAAATTAAAATTAACACAGTCATTTAAGTCTGAAAATTTTTTGAAGAATTTGTTCTTTTGTGTCCATACAACCTGAAGTCAAGAAAAAAAAAAACAAAACAACAAACAGTGAGCTACCAGAGATGTAGCATACTGGACATTCTGGAATTCCACCTCACATTTTATGGACATGTACAGAGAGGAAATATTGAAGCTCAGATAATAGTTTTTATAATTAGCAATTGCATATAGTCCTGACTGTTTTCTGACTCACATGGTCATTAGATTAGGGTAATGGTCTGACTTTACTCAGGCGTGCTTTCATAGGCAAATAAGTCTCAGCAGTTTTCAATACTCTCAATCTATCTAGATAACAATGTAGCTACATCTGTAGCTACATCTCATGTCATATCAATTTCCTAATGTTCTTTAAAACTGCTGTTTTCTGCTGAAGAGTAGAAACATATTAATATTTGACAAGATTATTATGTGAATATGGAACATGAAGTTGGAAGATGACAAATTTACATGTATTAAATTGATTAAAAAAAATATAGCAAAGAATTAAAACACACCCTTCCTATGGTAGTGTGCAGTCCTACGTCCATAGAATGCTGTGAATGCAGAAGATGGGGTGACTTCGGTGGTGTTAGGCATACTTCTTTTTTTCAGTAGACTTTCAGGCACAACTGGGAGTGTTGCTAAGGGAATGAATAGATATGTTTTTATATTTCTTATTGTTTTGGTAAAGTACAGTCAAACACATTTTTTTTTGACCAGCAACAAAGTAATATTGTTAAGTGAAAAAATAGGCCAGTAAACACTAAATCACTGATAGATTTCAGTTTACTGGAATACACAAAGGCTGTGTCATGAGTCTACAAATACTTGGTAGTATGAAATGAAATAAAATAATGAACTATGGAGAGCACAACTATCCAAGCTGCTACCCCCAGCTAGCATGTAAACTGGAGAGAGAAACCATTCCTGCTGAAAGAGACCCAGCAATCTATTGAGATTGTAATTTTGGTTTTAAATTATTCCTCCTAAGAAAACCTGAAAGATTCCAGATCCCATAACAAGAACTGTACTGGGGAAACAGGACAGCATATTAGAGAGATTCGTATAGGCTCTGATTCCAGTAGTTCAGAGTAAGGAAGAGTTTTTCTTACTTTATGTGTCTTTAGAGGTTTAGTATGATGAGATGAAGAGGAAAAATGAGTAACGAATGGAGTTTGACAACAGTTTAATGCTGTCATTTTGGAAAATATTCCAGAATACTGTAATTCATAAAATTAATTTCTAGTGAGGTTTGTTTAGCTTCGTATTGTACAAAATCTTAGGTTGCCATAGTTGCTTAGGTAAAGTAAAATTATAAAATATCGACAGTCTACAGCAGGTTTCTTAGGATGCTAGTCTTTCCTCTCCTCTTTGATGCCATTCTCTCATAATAGCCCTTCCATAATTTATAAAGATGAAAAAATGGAAATGCAATCTGCTGTTCTGAAATATTTACTCGCTGGAACGAGGAAGAAACTGTGTACTGGTTGGATTTGGTCTGCTCTTGGAATAGAATGGCACACATTACCTCTTACACAGTCAACTTCATGAGAATCACTTGAAAATTCAGGATCTGGATAGATTTAAGGAAGTAGTAAGAAAAAAGAGTAGTACTGACTGAAGAGAACAAATGTAAAAAGAAATATGCTGTTAGCTGTAAAGAGCAAAGTGTAATACTCAGAAGAAGAGCAATTTATATCCTAATCTAAATCAACCTCTTGGAGAGATTTAACCCCTGATGTAGAAGCATCCATCATGCCAGATAGTGTAAATAAAATCATGCCTAAAAATGTATGTCTGGTGCCTTTCAAATTGAGTTTTTTTAGAGAGTATTTAATACATTCTTTCTGCTGTCTTTTCCTTCCATAACAAAGCTAAATAGGACAGGATCTGGACAGGATCACAAAACAATCAGCTTCTGCTATCCCAGGAAAGGACATTTTATAAACGGATCTTACTGGTTAGGGTTTGTTAATTCAGGATGAATTAACATTCCAGAACAACTCAGTTTTGATGGTTTAAACTTTTCCTCTGGGTTTCATAGAATTGTAGAATGGCAGGTGTTGTAAGGGACCTCTGGGGATCATCTAGTCCAACCTACCTGCTAAAGCAGGTTCACCTAGAGCAGGTGGCACAGGATCGCATCTGGGTGGGTTCTGAATATCTCCAGTGAAGGAGACTACACAATGTTCAGGCAGCCTGTTCCAGTGCTTTTGTCATTTCCACCTTTGCTATTGATTGCCAGTTACATGCATTTATTCTCATGTTTTAGCCTTAAACTCTCTTTCACAGCTTTTGTTTACCAGTATGGACAGTAATCATATTCCTTCTCAGATTTCATTTGGGAAGGCTAAACAAATCAAACATTTTCAGCCTTTTCTAGTTCATAAACTCAGTACTTAATGTATACATTGAAGCTGTTTAGTTCATAAGTGCATGACTGAATTTTGCATTTTCAACTTCTATTTTATTTCTTTATGTTTCTGTTAATATACTTGACAAAGTGATAAAGGCCTTCCTGTAAGATCTTCCACTCCTTTTGTGTCAGAAAACTTAATTGGTACACAGTATTTTACCTGACTCATTAAGGTATTTCATAAGATCCAACTCATTTAAAGAGCTTCATTAGAAATCTTCCTTCAGCCTCTAGCCAGATTCTTCTATATATCATAATTCTTCTCAGCATTCTCATCTTCATCTTAACTTCCTGTGAAACCAACATGAGATGTTTTAATAAGAACCAGGTAAATCTATCACATTTCTTTTTTAAAAAACAAAACAAAACTATTTAGCTTACTTGAAAGCTATCAGATTGCCATCATACAGTCATTTAATATATCTTTTTTTTTCTTCTCTTCCTTTTACCATGCCTTTAAATCTTCTTTGCTTCAATATTATTTACAGTCTTGTTTATGCCATGGTTTTATCCTTGTACCATAAAAAAAAATATAGTAGATTTCTTACTATGTTACAGTTATGGAGGTGTATACCACTGAATTACTGTTCACACGAGTAGCTTATAAACGTTTTTGTTTCATGATCCCTACTGCATCTGCTGAGTTCAGAAAAACAAAAATAAGTACTGTCATTTATAATAATAAAAATCTGATAAATTGTACTTATATTTAATACAGTTAATTTAGCAAGTTATTTCAGATCTTGTACAAATTCTAGAATGAAAAATATTTTGAAGAAGTGAAATTTGAAAATCACAGGATACAAACCACAGGAATATGTGGCAGGAAGATGACCTGAGTTTCTGAGGCTAGTCCCCATGCTTGTTGCTGCCTCTGCAATGCACACTGAGTCCAGAAAGCTCTATAGAACGACCACTCTGTATGCTTCCAGAACTCTTTCCAACCCTCATAAAGAAGGTTTTGACTGAAAGCCTCTCTCTGTATGATGTTTGTTTTCCAATTATCATGTAGAGCACAACATGGATTTATGAGAAGAATATTGCAATTACAACATGTCAATAAATTATACTTGCTGCCATAAAATCAAGCATATGCATACCTAAAATAAAATGCCAAACAGAAACAAAACCAAAATGAATGCCAAAATAATGCCAGTCAGCACCTTTACTATATGTGAACTCGAACAACTTATCTGATGGAAATATTATTAAAAAAAATAAATTTTGAAAATACAGACAAAAAAAATCTCATTATGCAAAGAATGGTTTAATATTGCCATCTTAAATCATTTTTTTTCATACGCTAGAAATGATATTGTGGAATTCAAAAATACACCCGAACAAACCACCCCAACTGATACACTGGAAGTCATCTAAATTGTGAGAGGATTCTTCATTATCACATGAATAAAGTAAATAAATGTTTTGATGAAATGGCAAGTGCACTCTCAGTAGAAAATAAATGCATCCTAAACCATTTAGTGTGGTTTGATATATACAAAATTCATATGTCATAGTAAAAGTTGTAGGGCAAGCTGTATTTACCATGTGCTGTTCTTAGTTTCAATTTGGGCTTGTAACTAATCTAGTCATACTGCAACCAGTCTCACATTCAAAGTGTCTAAGCAGCTTATTTACACCAAATCTGTTGTATCATCCCAAGCCCCTAAACAATATAATGGAATTACAGAGTTTTGATGGCCAGATACAAAGACATAGTTCTGCTTTGCATTTACTTCACAGGTACAACTTAGCATTATTTTTTAAAAAAAAACATTAAAATATCAGGATTTTTTTCAAGATGTTGTTTTGAGATTAGAAGAAATATCCTGAGAGGTGAAAGAAACAAATTTTAAGAAGCCAAATTGTACAGGAAATAATATTAACAATATATATCCCGCATCTAGTAGATGAGTTTGAAGGATTTAATGTATTGAACTTACCATCCTTAAAAAAAAAAGGCAGCGTAGAAGTGCCATTGATGCACTATACATCAACTTCAAGATTACAACATATGTTTTTATAAGGAAGTTTCTAAACATCTTATTTAGAATGTGTGCTCTTTGTTAAATTTATGAACTTTGAATTTCAAGAAATTAAAATTGTTACAGTGTAGCAATGCCAGGTAACGTGAAAATAATGGGTATTAGAAACTGAGATTTAACTTCTGTAAAATTAGACCCGCTTTTAAAAAATTACATCACTTAAAGCACTGTATGAGCTATCCATTTTATTTATTAATTGAAAATAAGAACTTCACATAATTCTCAGTAAGAATTTCACATAATTCTGGATGCAAATGTAAAATATTACGTGCTTTAATTTACCACATGCAGCAATTCTTTATACTAATGCATCTTTAAATACAAATATTAGCATTGCAATATAAAATCTGATCACCTTAAGAGGTGTTGCATTTTCTCTAAATTTTGTCCAGACCTAATTCTTTCTGCAAAGACATTTCAAAATTCAACATCTTTATTGTGGTCCTATTTACATGAACATGTAACACGCACAGCATTCTAACTGTATGCAATATCAATAACATAAAGTTCTTTCCTGGTATAAAGTGTTTGCTTGTCATAACTATGTCAGTTTTCTGTTTTGTTCTTCAGCACTGAATTTGACAGATATTCTCTGCTATCAGTGACTTGGTCTGAACTCTATAAAGGGGAAGCTGCCAGTGCAGTTTGTTTCAAAGAACTACTAAATTGACTGCAAAAGTAGCAGAATATGTCCAGGGAAAAGAATACTGCAATTATGAAGTCACTTTAAGAACATCACTGATTATTAATATATTTTGAAGAGAACAAATACAAAAATATTTGATGTATCTGTATATTCCTTCTCAATAAGTTATTTTCCCATTTTACCATATTGTAAATTTAAGAATGAATAGCAGTGTAGAGACTTAGTGTGTGAGACTCTGTCACAATTGTTTTTTACCATTTTTTAGCATTTATATCAACAGAGTAGATTTCAGCTTCCCTGTAAGACGCCTGCCTGAATTACTGTGGCCTTGTACAGAAAAACTCTTGAAAATTCTGCAGTAAAATGGAGTGGGTCCATTTTCATCCCATTCTCAGTCTCCTAGGTACCAGACAGCTGCTCTGTGCTCTTTGTTTTTCTTCACCTTTTCTGAAGGATTTCTGTCACACCAGATTGGCAACATGTTAAATATAATAAATAATCCTATCATTGAACACTATTAAGAGCTGAAGATTATTTGTTAGCAAGGTAGATTTTCTTCTCTTCTTCCTGACAAATGAAGCAGAGACCTACCTGTCAGGTTACTCTGCTTTCATATCCAAAGAGTACCATTCACACCACTGAAGTGATACAGAGTGTTTTTGCGTGAACAGACGTGTTGGTTGTTGTCAATGCTCCTTAAGGGTCTGACAGCTATTAGCTTTCAGAAACAGAACAGAACGATACTTAATAATGTAGAATGCATGCATTTTAGCAAAATATAGAGCAAATAATTTTAGGAATAGTAGGAATTAGGGGCCACAGAGCTCCTACACAAGTGAAAAGGAAAGGGCATTTGTGAGAAATAGCAATCCTAAGTAAGGAATAAATACAAGATACTATGGGAATGGGTTACTTTGACACAGACTTTTGGTTTTCTGCAAAGTGTTATCAATTCCTTTATTCACTTTTGTGTCAAAAAAGGCATTGAACTTTCTGCAATCTATAATACGCACCTGCTATGATGGTATGTTTGCTTAATGGATCCTCTTATTAAAAAACATTACAGAAACCTTTACTTCTATCAGTAATAGCTACTTTCAAGATTGTAATTTTATATACATACGGAATTGCCAGAAAAGAAGTAATTTTTTAGTTTCCTACTCTAAACTTGTGTCAAAGACCTTAGGCCTAATAGCTGGATTAAATGCACAATAATTAAACCAGGGTCTGTTTTATTGATTATCTGTTTTTCTCATTACCATCTGCTAATATCTCATCAAAATATATGGTAAGAGAAATTTTTAGTACTTCAGATAATTTCTAATCTTTAATATTTTGGGGGAGAGAGTTATATAGCCTTCCTCCATGGAGGAGAGAAAAAACAAGGTGAAATAGTTCTTGAAACTTTTTTGTCGTTGTTATTTTGTGATTACTACCTCATATGGAACAGTAAAATCAGTACTGATGTGAAGGATTGAACATGATTATAAGGTGAAGCTTATATTTTAGTATTTTTACTTGAATCTATGCAGCTTGTCATTTGATAGTAAACTTCATTGAAGAGTTCCTCCTTCTGTCCTCCCATGGTTCTGTTTTAAACTCTACTTTAGATCTATCATATAAAGTTGTGTTTTGCTGTAATTACAGAATATGTGATCTAACAATACAGTGAAAAAGACATGAATTTGTATTAATTTAAATAATCAAGACAGCAGAATAATAAGGAGGAGCATTCCAGTGTCTAAAAATTTAAAATTCTGGTGTATGCTAACTTTGTACGGAAAATTGTATCTTAGGAAATGAAAATTAAGCTATTTTGGAAAAGAGAGAGAACAGCTGAAATACTCTGCCTTGCTCTTATACTTCTGGTTGAACTCATAATTTGGGTTTACATTCACTTACTCCCTCTTCTGCCATCTTTTGAAATAGCAGTACCTTATATCAAATTATCAATGAAACATCTGCAAACAATTTTGTCTACAGAACTTTGAACTCCTGGATCAAAACTATCTTGGAGAGTTTTGCTAAGGTATCCTGATTTTCTCCCCAAGTTAGATATCAGTTTTATGGCATACAATAGGTAGGTGTTTATAAGCAGCAAGTGTCTTTTGAAGGAATAAATTACTTGCATTGACCTTTCATGTGACAATAGTATAAGAAGAAGTTATTTTTTTCCTCCACTAAAAAAGTGTCTGAGATCCTCAAGATATGTACGAATGTACAATATGACTGTATATCACTGTCATGGTATCAGCATATGAGTGGAAAAAACTTTGGATAATTTTGAATTTATCAAACCTCTTAATAATTTTAGCTTGGAGGGGAGAGGAGAATTAATATGAATTTATTCTGTTGTAAATGTGTTCACAAATGTTATAAAAATTACTTCAACTGCTGCTTCTTAGGAAAAAGAAATCAATAAAGGAAGCCAGACCTAACAAATGAGAATTTCATGCCCAGTGACAGTAGACACAGACCTGGGTGCCTTGTACCCACACACCTTTCAATCAAGTAATATATGTACTGCAGTGGAATAAACTGAAGACACTCTGGCAGCCACGTAGACTTTGATCACTTTTGTTCATAGATGTGACTCATTTCAGTAGCTTCTTTTTTCTAAGCTACTGATCTTCCCTAAAGTTTACAGTGAGTGCTCAGTGAATTTGAAGAAACTTTTACTCATTCTGCTAACAGATATTAAATACTCATGCTGGGCAACACAGGTTTTTTCTTAAAATATCAGATGCAGTCTCTTTTTTATGTTTGTTTTTGTCCAATGTCGTTCACATTCTACAGAGAAATTATGGTGAAAGATGGGTTACTTTTTATAACCACAGTGCTTTCATTAATTCTGTTTTATAGCAGAAAGAAGTTTGAAAATACTAATTTGATGAAATTTCTTTTATGTTTTTTGTCGATTCATGATTTTTATCCATAATGCCTATGTTTTTTGTTGATTTCATGGCACATTAAGATACTGCATACAATTAAAAATAAATATGCTTTCATAAATCACCCTAGGATGTCTAAAGGGAAGGCTAAGAAGAGTTCACTTTTTCTCAGTAAGGATACAGGGATACAGAAGGTGTAGTAGGGACTGCATTATTCTTTTATTTATTTTTAATAGTAGACTGCACCCTGGTAAAAAAGATACTGGTAGAAACATACTATATGTCATATGCCTTTGGTCCTGCTGCTCTTGTGCCAATATGGTGTCTTGATGGATCTAAGATATGATCATTATTTATTACAAATTTTGTCCAGATTAGATCATAATGAGTGGGCTCTGTGCAGTCTGTGAAAGTTGTAAGCGCACAATATAAAAGTGAAGCTGAATGTTGCATGTTCTGTGTGTGAGATGAAGGCATGTGGGAATCTGAGCTTTTAAAGCCTGATGAGGTAATGTGAGACAACTGCAGAAAAAAGAGGGGGCCAAACTTGGTGCACTGTTCTGGAATGGAACCTAGGGAAGAAGTAGCATCTGACTTGCAGAGCTATTGCTTGACAGTATAGTTAAAACCTTAGTTTGCTTCTGCTAGATCTACTTGGGCATTGCCTCTTCCAGTGTACCTAACTGGATCCTCTTTCTACTTCTCTACCAGTCAGAACAATTGTTGACCCATGGAGGATACATACTGTGCTTCCCCCCAGCAAGGATGAAAAACAGTTATGTTAGCTATGTTGTCTCAGGTCTCCCAGAGGCATCATAACTATCAGAAGCACAGTGCTGCCCAGAAGTTGGGAGAGTATTTCTGCCTTGCTACACCTTTCTTTTTTTAATGCTACAAGAAACATAAATAACTTTCCTTAAAACATCTCAATCTCCAGTCTGTCTAGGGAAAAACTCTAAAAAAAGTGCATTTCATATGGTCATTGATAGCCAGAAGTACCAGTTTAAAGACACAGCGTGGAAAAAAAACAGGTGAAAAATAAAGCTTTCTGTTTTCAATAGAGAGGGATACTGAAAGTCATCCTAAAAGAGATACTCAAAAACATTGAGTTAAGATTTTGAGCTCTCTAGGAAGTCACCTTAAAGATGATTTTCTGAAACTCTATCTTGTCTTTTAGTTAATGTTTTGTGATAATACCTGCTATCAAATCTGAAGAGATAGTTTTCATTCCTTTTATATTAATTTGAAATTATTCATTATATCAGCACTTGTTCCTTCCTTGTCAATATCAGGAATATCTATTAGAAGTAATCATTACAATGTTTTACAGCAGTAGAGATCACAGAAAATTAGCATTCCATAGATTATCAGATTAGAAACATTTTTCAAGGTTGTGAATATTTACAATGGTTTGGATGAATTAATGGCTTGCCAAGAAAATACAAATTCTTCAGTAAATATATTCTTTAATTTTGTAGGGGATATATAAATAATGATTTTGAGAAACAAGAATACCTTCTGCTTTGTTTATATTTAAATAGCATATTCCTTTTTTGCTATTTTGGTAATTAGGTCTTATGAAATTCCAGAAAGCAAAAATCCTGCTGAGATGTTTAAGTTTGGAGCAATCTCCTGATGTACAAACAAAATAAATTTAAAGAAAAAGACACTTATCTAGGATCTTAACAAGCTGTTTTGCTTTTACCTTTGAAACAAAATTAAATGGTAAAGCAATATGGCCTACTGAAACTGTTCTAGCCTCGCTGTTAACTAGAACCTCCTTTTGAAATTCATTGCCTTCAATTACAGTTTTTAAAGAATTCTAATTATGTGCCTGAAAAGAATAAAGATGCCCCAGGCTCCATTTGTTTATCATGGAAGGCCTAAAAAAATGAGGACAGCGCTTCCCAGCTCATGCAGGGGTTGCAGAGAGAGAGAGATGACTTTTAATTCGACAAGTTCAGAGAGATTTCTTAGTTTGACGCGCACAGCAGGGGGTCTTTGAGTGCCTGGAAATACTTCAGCATTCTGAGCTTTGAAAGTCTTTCCCTGCAGCAGAAATTGTATCAAAAGCCAATGATAATATTCCCTGCAAGGTAAAGGACCCTATTGAAGATTTCTAGAGCTGTTTATTTATTCATCACAGTTTTTTCTTTTAGGACGTATCAGGCGTATAGGTAATAATTCACACAGACGTTAGGGAAAAAAAAACAAAACCAAAAAACCTAAATAAATAAATAAATAGGAATCCCTTGTTAATCCTTCACCTTTCCCTTAAGTTTTCTGCAGGTCATGTTCACCTATAAAATTTCCTGTCTTTCTCTGACGTGTATTCTGCATACAATCTTCACTTCAAATCTCAGCTTTTCCTTATTTTTAACAGAATTGTCGTTTCTGTCTGCTTTCTACCTCCAGCTGAGTACATAAGATGTTTATGGCTATTTCCTTCCACTAAACCCTCAAAGTGATTGATTAATTTTACAGAAGGATATTCAATTTCTTAGAGGTCTTTTTAAATCTTGTTTTTAAAGTAGATTTGAGATAACTGTTTCAAAGCCAAGATTAAAGTGTTATTTGTATTCCAGAGATCAGAGTTTTAATGTTTTGGTATTACTTTTATTTGAAAAGTATAGACATAGTTTTTTCTTTCTGTTTTTGTTTTATTTCTGCAGCAAAGCTGGGACTGTGAGACTACGACAACCTTTCCTTTGTGTAATGTCAATGTCGACTATCACTTTGGCAGAATCAGCCAGCTCAGTGAAGACAGAAAAACCTTCCCTCCTGTTTTTCATCTGCTGGTGGCATTCAAAATGACCTTCCCTTATAAATATTGGTGAGTGACCACATGGGGAAAGCAGTTCCTTGGTGTAAAGAAACTTGTTTCAAAAATCTGTGTTGACCTGAGGGGTTTAATTTTTTTTCCAAGTATAAAAAGCCCCCACATATACATGTGTTTGTTTTTGGTTTTTTTTAATAATAACTTGAGGTATTTAACAACTCTATTTCTCTAGATTTATAAGCATTTATAAAACATTATCATGTGCTACCTATTCAAACTATACAAAACAGTCTTTCAAAAAACTATTTGAGAGAGAAAAATACTTTCTGACAGCAAACAAGAATCTCTCTCTGCTTCCTATTACTTTCTGATGACTAAATGTTCTGGAATGGTATAAATTTATCATAACTCCCCAAATATGGCAAGATGAAACTTTCCCAAGTGTAGGAATTGAGGAACATAGCTAAAGGCTACATTCTGGGACCCTTCTGGTTGGGGAAGCATGCCTAGGGTGGAATCACAACACTGCAGAAATTCTGATAACCACAGGGTAGTCCAGGAATGATGTAGTAACTGTAGTAGTTCCATAAGGCTGTCTAAATTATATAGCTCAGTACTGAAAAAGTTTTCAGGTCATTTGAGGCTATCAGAGCTGATTTATCCTGCTTGAAACATCCAGTTTGCCAGAAGAGATTTTCAGTGTAGATAGTGAAATAGCCACCCATGGCTCAGGAATATTTACAGTACCATAAACGCTATAAAGTACATGCTCAGATACAAAAAATATTTAACCTGGCTTGGAACAGTTTGGAAGCTGTAAATATATGCAGGATCTAAGGCTGAAATTTATTTAGGGATTACACGTATTTAATCTAAAGACATTGACATAAAGAGTCACTTAGCTGGCTGCCGTTCAGTATTAACTACATTACAATTATTTCCTATTCAGACTACACTCAGACAAGTGTGGTGTATCATTTATGACTATATAATAAGTAATGTGTTGGGGTTTTTTTTAATTTTTCTTTACCTTATGTGTACTTGAAGTATGTCACTTGAAAGGAGCAGAGAAGCTTAAAAAGAAATATTAATAGGGGAGTTATCGTGGCACCATCCTAAGAAAATAGTGCCTTTTCATCAAAGGAACACTTTCAGCAAAAGGAAAGGCTGATATATGTACTGTATGTATCTCTTGCTTAAAGAATGAGCAATGGTGCCACTTAAAAGTTCCTTAGTTATGTGTTAGGATTGTCACTGATTCACTTGGCTACTGCTAATCAGACGACAGAGTAGAGGAAGCAGGAAAAGGGCAAAAAATTAGCAGAATTGAATAAATGGCTGTGCTTTATAACTGTTCTTTTTTTCTGTATCAACTATGTGATGGAGTCCTACTAATTTTGGGGTTAGCATTTGGGTATACAGGTAAATCAGTATCAGGCTTGGTTTTGAGGATTTGTGTGAATCTCTTAGAACTAAATTAAGTCTTCTTCATGGTCTGGGATCATTGTAATAACAATTTTTAAAAATGAAGACATAAATAAATGCATTAGATGAATACATTTTCTCCAGTTTTTAATCTAGTAACATTGTGCTAGTCATAACCACATACTACACCATTTAATTCAGTGACATATGATGGTAAGGTTGCACAGCATTTAAAACATGTGAAGAGGGTTGAGTTTCAAAGCATCTATTGAGAAAGGCCTTCTTTAACTGTGTTTCCATTCTGAAGTTGTCTACCAACTAATTTTTATATCTTTAGAGGATGTTGCATAGCGTACAGTAGCTGTATGGAATAACTTGCTGTTTGATCATGTTATGATATTTTACACGTGTAGCTGCTTTCCTTTTAAATAGGTAGGGCAGAACTATAGACAGTCCAATGATTAAAGACTCAGAATTTCTTATCTTCCATGCAAAATTCCAACTATAGGCATATAGATCAGAACTCAAGGACATTTTTTTAAATCTTACACAAGCAACTGGTATACTAATAATAGGTAACTGGATGATCATAAACTCTGTTGGAATCAAAGCAACTGGTCTGTCCTCACTGAGAGAGTGTAGCAGCTTTATAAAAGTTAGGATGTGACCAGAAAGGATCAAATATAATTGTTACAATTTCTCAGTTTATTTCTGGTAGCTCAAAAAATGTGGGGGTTTTTACCTTTTGGCTACATCCAGTGCTAGAATGAAGTGACAAAACATGCCAATAATTTGGGATATTATGTTTTCCTGTTTTAGTTTCACTTTGATACAAACATGTAATTTAGTGTGATCTCCCAGATTGTTCTAGATTCAATAATATGCTGCTTCCATTACATTTTGCACTTATTTGATATTTTGTTGAAGTTTGACATTTTACAAAGAGTAAGGGGTCTTAATTCAGTAAAATTGAGAGGAGTAAATTGATAAATAAACATATTATTGTTACATATATATTCTTATAAATCTCTCCATGTGCTGAAGATAGGATTGAACACATTCTTGGTTTTAACCTATTGTGTCAGAGTGGGATTAATCCACCTCTGATTATTTTAATATTTTTTTTAAAGCCTCAGCTATTTTTCAGCAATTTAGTGAAAAATCCAGTGCAAGCTCTAACACAGAAAGCTTTAAAGGCAATTTTACCCCTTTGAAGCCTGTAGCTCTGAACTACATATGAAGACTTAATGAGGACATTTCCTTGCAGCTTGGTTCAAATATCTATTGATTGTGCACATTGCATTAATTTCCAGAAGTAGAAACTATCATTAGTCTTGAACAATGTGGCTCTCCCCTAAGTAAAGGACTTTACTATAAAAGATTATACATTTTTCTTTTTTTCTGTAAATTTTTTATTATTTTTTATTTAATTTTCTTGTGCCTAAATTCCTGGGGATGTGAGTAAACTGGAATCATAACACCCTTGTTTTTTAAATAAAGTCACATGAACTGCCAACTAGCAGAAACATGATGTTTAAGGAGCTAGAACTAGTAAAGGCAGCTGTAAGATCACCAAATTCAACTGCAACTTCAATTTCCCTATTCCTTTTGTCTCTTATTACCCCTTTCGGCTGAGACATAAAAGAGCTTTGCTTAGTCTGCAGATCCATGAACGCTGAGTAGTCCAGCCAGCTCCTTTCAGAATGTCTGAATTCTACCCACATTCCTCTCCCTGGGGATATTAATTTTGGATCTCCATAGCTGAAACTTATAGGGTCTTAAGTATCTTTCAGACTTGTTTTTTTTCTGATTTGGTTAACACTTGACAATCACCCAGCTGAAAAAATTACTAAGTGTAGAGAGACAGGACACACATACAGACTGGGATTTTAACCTTAAGTAAGGCTAAAATGTGCAAGCATTAAAAAAGATCCAAGAAGTAACTGGGATCCACATGCTGCCATTAGGAGTAAGGGATGACTCAATAAAAAAAATTCCACAGACGTTTTTCTTAATTGAAAAGTAAATTTTCTTGAACTACACTTATGACTCTTAATTCTTTATTTGAACTTCTGTTCACAGATGAAACAAAACAATTCCCCTCCACCCAAGGTTTTAGAATTAGAAAGTAGACAAAATGAATTATTGATGTTAACTTCAGATTTTACAGTGATTATTTAGCTAAATTATCCCAACTGCTCGCACGCAAGTCTAATTAACCAATAAGAATGGAGCATACCAGTCAGTGACTGTTTACATAAAATGTTCAAAGCTGAAAGAAATTCACAGATAAATCCGAGCAATCAAAATATTCATATAAAAATCACAAAAAATCTGGTAAATACTCACATAACATATATCTGTGATTCATCAGATAAATGTGTCATGAAAATTAATTTTAACACATTGCAAACAATGTGCTAAATGGAAAAAAAAATAAATACACATATGGAAATCATGAAGGTGAATTATTCCTTTTCAAAAGGAAATATCATTTTGATAATATGATTTCTTTGAGTACAAAAAAAACTTTAAAATATGAATGGTAGTACTACTTTCTCTATGAGGCAAACTAAGTTTCAGTGTGGAAAGCTGCTGTCTAAAGTTAGAGGTAAATGAGAGGGCTCTGAAGAAGTGCCAAATGCCCTTTGAATGACAGTATTTAGGAAGCAGTAGCTATTAATGTGACAGTACTTTCAGGTAACTAAGTAGCTTTTTCATCTGCTATCCAAACATCCAGGTTAAAGTTATTATGGATATATTCTTGATGTTTGGTTACAGTTATGCAGCAAAGGTGAAATATAATATATTATTAGTAATCAGGTATCTTATTGCAAGAAGAAGGAGGAAAAGATGTCAGAAATGTATTTTGTTGGGTTTTTTTATTCTTTCTCTTTCTTTGGTTTCTATTTTTACTTTTATGTGTGTAAAAAATTTAGTTTTTACTTTAAGTTTGATTCAGGTAAGATGCATTTTTAACTAAAGTTTTGGAGTTATGAAACTGTGGATTTTATGATTTTATGGTGGCTGTAAAAAAGCATTCACTATGAGCACCACAGAGAATGACATCACTCAGCTTTTCTGGTACTTGGACTGGCATCCAACTCTATATAATGTGCTGTGAACTAAGTGACCTGTTTCAGCATAAGATGCCGAGTTAGGAGTCAGGCCTACTGATCAGTAGAAAGTGTGTGTGGGAATAAGAGAGATGCCACAAATGTCATGTTCTTGGGCTAAAAAGGGGGATGCAACTCAGAGCAGGAGTTGCAGCTAACTAGAAGTAGAGTAACTGTGAGAACATTTACAAGGTTAAGGGTGCCTATATTCATAGCTAAGCTTAAGCTGCAGCTCACTGACCATTCATAGTCTTAGATTTCTGGCCCTTGTTGTAGCAAGTCCAGAGAAGACTGAAGACAGGCTGAGAGAGTTGGAGTGGTTCAGCCTGGAGAAGAAAAGTCTCTGCGGTGACCTTATAGCAGCCTTCCAGTACCTGGCAGGGGCCTACAGGAAAGCTGGAGAGGGACTTTTTAGAAGGGCATGTAGTGGCAGAACAAGGGGGAATGGTTTCAAACTAAAAGAGGGTAAATATAAATTGGATATTAGGAATAAATTCTTTACTGTGAAGGTGGTGAGACACTGGCACAGGTTGCCTAGGGAAGTTGTGGCTGCCCCCTCCTTGGAAGTGTTCAAGGCCAGCTGAGATGGGTCTTTGAGCAAACTGGTCTAGTGGAAAGTATCTCTGTCCATGGCACTGGGGCTGGAACTAGATCATCTTGAAGGTCCCTTCCAACCCAAACCATTCTATGATTGTTAGGCCAGTCTGTGTGTCTCAGGCTGCAAGCATAGGCCTTCCCATCATGAGGATCACAAGGGAAACCAGCTTCTGAATGAGCTACGTATAGACACACAGTCTAGACATCATTCTTACAGAAGTTTTATGCGTTCACTACTAATGTCCAGATACTTTAGAAAATGAAAAGGAATAGAAGGATCAGAAGAAGCACAACTGTAGTCTTGTGATTAGTGTAGTATCCACAGAGAAGGAGAGGTCCCAATCTCATTTTTAAGGACTACTCCTGCATTTTTTACTGAATAGTCATTGGAAAAAACATCTTTCAATCTGTTCTTGTAACAAAGAAGATGTCAACAAAACTTACTGAAAATTCATATAAAAAAAATTTTGTATTTTATTTGGTTTTATATGTTACAGACACAAACCTTTGGAAGAAAATATACTTTTTTTTTTTTTTTTTATTTTAGCTGGTAGGGGGAAAAAAAAGAAAGTATCCTATATATCTTACATTATGCTTTGTTTCACATAAATCCAGCGGGAATTCAGGGACAGCATTTCTTTCTCAGTATGCCATCTCTTTCTCTCAGGTATACAGCTTTTCTTTGTGTGCTTTTCTGATTGCTTTGCAAATGTATGATTAAAAGGCATTCACTATATAAGTCTTCACTATGTAAGTCTTAAAGAAACTTAACATACATTTTATCAAAATGCACTGGCAATAGCCAAATTTGCTGTCAAGTATCTCCTATGACTCCTTGCTTAAATGGTATCCTGATTTTGAATGCATGTTAGTAAAAAATAACAAAACAGTGTAAATATGCAAACAAATTGAATCCTATTATTCATGTAAAAAGGAGGAATTTAAGGCCAAGAGATTTTTTTTCATTACTAGTTTGTTTGCTTTATTCCTGGAAACCTCTGATCGGCATAGCCATTACATTACTGTTAAAGAAACCAAAATGAATACAGCGTCAAGTCTGCACTTACACTTTTGAATCGTCTGTTAGCTGTGACCCACTGACACCAATCTGCAACCCAGCTGAAGGTTTGCCAGCCAGCAAGATGTACAGAGGGGTACCTTAATTTCTTGAACTAAATATTAAAGCAGTCTAAAGCAGAAATCAGAGATTAAGATAGTTCAAAATAATTATATTCTTGTTTTAGTGCCCCACTTTATCCTCTTTCAAAGTTTCCATGATTCACAGTTTTTTTCACCTCTGTGTCTATAACACTATTCCTTACCACTTTTCCCAGACTGTAGGATGTGCTAAGGCAACATTAGCACTTGCAGACTGTTGGGTTGTATTTAGAGGATGATGGCATGTTAATGAACCAGCCATTTGATAGCCTTTGATTAAACACGCAGCCACATACCAAAGTTCATCTTGAGGAGCAGGAAACAGGAAGAACATTGATTGTTTCCAAGTCGGACACAGGAAGGGACACAGGAAGAGACACCAGGAAGTGAGGTGGCACTACTTCCGAATGATGTGGACAGTGTATTACCAGGAAGTAAATGGACCAATGGGAGTGTTGCTAATTGGACCAATGGGAGTGTTGCTAGCGCGCATGACTGCCCTACGTAAGAGGGACGTTAACCAATCAGAGAGCATGTATTAGGCATGTGATACAAATGTATATAAGGGATACTTAAGTAAATAAAAAGATCTTTTGCGTGATTCATATTGAACCATGCGGAGTCCATCTTTGATTCCCCCGCAGCTGGTGACCCGACGTGATCGTTATATGAAAGTACCGGGTAATAAACCAGATGGGAAGACCGGCTAAGAGATCTGTCCCAGCTGGACTGGAGAGACAGGGCGAGATGGAAAATGTCTTATAAAAAAGAAGAATGTACATTGCAATGGGAACACCCAGAGAGGTGAGCAGCTGGGATAGGAAAAGGGGCAGGGCGTCACAAAAGAAGAAAACGCGATAATAATTCTGCCCCCTGTATTATACTCTATAAGAAAGGAGTTAAACTCGATGAGCTTGTGCTTAGGAAACTATTACTGCTCTGTGAGACTTTGAAAGACTTTAAAGTGCAGCAGGAATCAGTGGAAACTGCCTCTGCTTCTAACACCACATGAAATTTTACAACCCTCCCTTCCCTGCAGCTTCTCTGGAATTCAGGGATTGTAATGCCAGAAGGAGAAAAGATTGTAAATAACTCCTGGCCAGAACCGCTGCTTGCAGGTCAGGAGAGCCCCATCGCGCCAACTCTGGCATAGAAAATCCGCTCCAAGAGGAAGAGCCATCTTTTTATCTGCCGTTTCTGCCATCCACACCTCCTTCACCCATGCACCCCTACGAGCACCGTGAGAGACCAGAACGGGCTCAGGAATTAATCTGAAAGCTGGAGGACATGGAACAAGAGAAAATCGCTCAAGAAAGACAAAAGGGGGAGGAGGGGGACACGATGACATGTTTGCGAGAAACTTGAGAGTGGGGCAGAGCCACGGTGGCGAAGCGAGAGCCAGAGCGGGCAGCGGGTGGGGAGGTGGAGCCGGGAGGAGATGATGATCTGAGAAGGCGGTGGAAAGGGATTGTTCAGAATGCCTGGTGGGTCAGGAGAGTTCCTCCCCACAGCATACTGGGTGATTTTGGGATGGGACAACACC